>JAZKJV010000417.1:505214-960118 GCA_037367405.1 Ottelia alismoides
TATTTAACCCATAGGCCTCTCTCTACTATATAAGGAGAGTCGTTCTCAGAAATAATAACGCTCTTATTTTCTCCAACAATTAGGGATGAGTGTATAAGTCTACATATACACATCATCCCTCATTTGATTCTATAGACAAGTATTTTACCGAGATATTCCCCTCTTGTTCCGTATTTTGGCCTATTAAAGAATGTCAGAAGTCAAGGGTGACGTATTCTCCTCTTCCGGTGCCTTCAAAGGATCGGTACCTATCATAAAGATGGACGGGACCAACTACGAGTTATGGTACATGCAGTTTCGTACCCTGATGCATTGCCACAACAAGGAGCATAGTCTGACTGATTCAGAGCCAGCGGACAAGACAGGGGCCAACGCATCATGGAAGCAAGATGATCCATATGCTCGTATATGGCTCTCTGAGACACTTAGCACGGAGATTGTTAATGATATTGTCAATCAGCCAACTGCAAAGGCCATGTGGGACATATTGGCCGCTATTTATGGACAAGCGAAAAATGAAAGCAAGATACTCCAACTTCAGTTCGACATTTTCTCGACCAAGCAAAATGGTCGACCTCTACATGCACATTTTTCACATCTGAGAGGTATGTTTGAACGTCTCCACAGCTTCATGCCTATCACTACCAGTGTGGAACAACAACAGGCATATCGGAATGCCACTATGGCTAGCGTTTTTCTGTCCTCTCTTGACTCGAAGTACAATGCCGCTCGTACTCAACTTCTGATTGGCGAGACCATACCACCAATGGAGGAGGTATACAAGCGGTTGAGCAGGATTACTACCACACCTACATCCACGCCACAACCGACTTCCTCGGCTATGGCTGCTTCTCGTGGACGAGGCAATGCGTTCCAGTTCTGTGGTCGTGGACCTCATGGTAGAGGTAGAGGCCGTCAGCGTGGTCCATGTTCTTATTGTCGTCGTCCTAGCCACTCAGAGGAGACATGCTTTCACAAGCACGGCTTTCCGGCGTCTGCACGTGTTGCGGAGCAGACTGACTCTTCACCTGCACTTACTACTGATGCACGTTTTGATGATCTTATCTCGAGACTTCGAGAAATGGTGACCAGCCCTGTGACTCAGACTGCAGGACCATCAAATGCAGCGTCCACTGCCAGAGCCCTACCCAGTTCTTCAGGTAATTGATGTGTGCTTACCAGTACCAGTAGCAACAGTTCTGATGTGACAGATTGGATTATGGATTCTGGAGCATCTCATCACATGTGAGGAGATCGGACACAGTTTTTCTTCGTACAGAACTATTCTTCCAGGGTGTTCCGTCATCATAGCCAATGGAGTTCGGCTACCCATTGTTGGTCAGAAGAGATTGTTTTAGCCCCTTTCTATACGTCTTCAGAATGTTTTACATGCTCCAGACTTTCAAATGAATCTTTTGTCTATTAGTCAGATTACAAAAGATTTACACTGTCGTGCCATTTTCGACCCATCTTCTCTTATGTTTCAGGACATACTAACTGGTAGGATGATTATTCATGGTCGTGAGCAGAGAGGATTATACAAACTTGATGTTCAGTCATGTGCTGGGGTTGCCTCTATTCCCTCTGGATCTGCTTCGCCTTTTATGTGGCATCTTCACTTTGGCCACCTTCCTCTTCAAAAGATGATGCGTGTTCTCCCGCAAATATCTACTCGTACTACTCTGGAATGTGAAGCTTGTCATCTTGGAAAACAGCATCGCTCCTCATTTCCGAGTCGTCCTGGTCGTAGTAGTAGTCGGTCCTTTGAGTTATTTCATTTTGACATTTGGGGTCCCAGTCGTGTTCCTGATCATCAGGAGCATAGATTTTGTATTGTTGCTGTGGATGATTATTCTAGACTTTCTTGGGTTTTCTTACTTAAACATAAGTCTGAAGCAGGTGCTATAATTAAAACTTTTCTTCTTGAGATCAACAACATATTTTCTGCTAAAGTCAAATACATTCGTATCGACAATGCTTTGGAGTTTTCTACTCTTCATTTGGCAGAATTTCTCCAGCCTCTGGGTATTGTTCATCGGACTTCATGCACTTATACATCACAGCAAAATGGGGTTGCAGAACACAAACATCGTTACCTATTAGACATCACGAGGACCTTGTTGATTCACAGCAGTACACCTCATTCTTTCTGGGGGGATGTGGTCCTAACCGCCTGTTACTTGGTAAATCGCATGCACTCCACCATTCTTGGCGAGAAAAGTCCTTCTCGATTACGTTTTCCGAGAAGGAACTCTTCACACTTACACCTCGTGTTTTTGGATCGGTAGCTTTTGTCCATGACTTTACTCCTGGTCGTGACAAGCTCTCGCCTAGAGTTGTCAAATGTGTCTTTGTTGGTTATTCCCGTACCCAAAAAGGGTATAGATGTTTTGATCCTGTTGAGAGAAAATACTATGTGAGTGCTAATGTTACTTTTTCGAATCTATTACGTATTTCTCTCCTACAGGTGACAGGTTGTCTAATACTGGATCCCGAGAGGATGTTGTAGTTCCTCCACCTCCATCTGCTCCTTCACCACCTACCCCCACCCCCACCGCAACCGCCACCTCCACCTCATCCCAAAGAATCTACATTCTTACCACATGTTTATACTTGCATGTCTTCTACTCGTCCCTCTGCTCATGCGCCTACCACATCATCCACCATGCCTCAGGTATGTCAGGAACATATTATTTCTACTGATGCAGTGGAGATTTTAATAATGAACAGAAAGAGTTAATTCCTGAGGACGATGAGGTTGATGACCTGGAGATAACCAATTACTCTAAGGAAACCTCGTCGCCAATGCGCTACGTACCCAATGGTTGCCCATGTTTCCTTGGATCATCTGTCAGAGGACTACAAGAAGTTTATAGTGGGACTATCGGCTGTTACTATCTTGAGGACATATCAGGAGGCGCTCCAGGACAGTAGGTGGCGTCTTGCTATGGAAGAAGAGATGGCGGCTCTGCGATCACGTGGCACATGGAGCATTGTCGCACCTCCACCAGGAGCATCTATTGTGAGCTGCAAATGGATATTTACAATCAAGCAAAGGGCCGAAGGCAGTGTCGACAAATTCAAAGCAAGGCTTGTGGCTCGAGGGTTCACCCAAACCTATGGGATAATCTACACCTTCTCTCCAATAGCAAGACATTCAACACTACGCATTCTGCTATCTGTTGCCATTTCTAGGGACTGGCCTCTATATCAACTTGATGTCAAGAATGCCTTCTCTATGGGGATCTCCAGGAGGAAGTATATATGCAACAATCACCAGGATTTGCTACTGAGGGGGGGGTCTCAGAAGGTGTGCCGACTTCACAAGGCGATTTATGGCCTGAAGCAGAGTCCGAGAGCTTGGTATCAAAAGCTATCGGAGTTGATAGAGAAAAAGGGGTTTGTGCGGTCTACTGTGGACCACTCACTGTTTGTACAGAGGACACCTAGAGGTACCGTGGCTATTCTTGTTTATGTGGATGATATTGTCATTACAGGAGATGATGAGCAGGGTATTCTTACTGTCAAGCAGTTCCTTGGTCAGCAGTTTGTGACTAAGGACCTTGGCAATCTTCGCTACTTTCTTGATTAGAGTTTGCCAGGAATCAACGTGGACTCGTGATGAATCAAAGGAAATTTGTTATGGACCTTCTATCTGAGACAGGCATGACAGGGTGCAAACCTGCTTCTACTCCTATGGATGCACGCATGAGATTGTATGATGAGGACACCGAAGAAATTGATAGGAGGAGATATAGAGAGCTTGTTGGGAGCTCTTATACGCCCCATTACCAGGCCGGATATTTCTTTTGCAGTTAGCAAAGTCAATCAGTTCATGGAGCAACCCAGGAAGGTACATATGGATGATGTACACATGATCTTAAGGTATTTGAAGACTTCACCTGGCTCTGACCTTATGTTCAGTAGGGATGCATTACTTGAGGTGACAGGATGTGCAGATGCAGATTATGCCGGTTGTCTCAAGGACAGAAAGTCGACTCCTGATTTTGCTATCTTTGTAGGCAGCTCACTTGTTTCATGGAAAAGCAAGAAGCATATTGTGGTGGCAGATCTAGTGCTGAGTCTGAATACAGGGCGATGGCACAAGGATGTACAGAAATGATGTGGGTCAGATCAGTATTAACAGACCTTACTGTTGAGGTCTCTCTTCCTATGAAGCTTTTATGTGATAATCAAGCAGCTTTATTTGTTGCCAATAACCCTGTTTTTCATGAGCAGACAAAGCATATCGAGGTGGATTGTCACTACACTAGAGACATGATCCAGAAAGGACTCATATCCACCTCTCATGTTTCCACAGGAGATCAGACTGCAGATATCTTCACGAAGGCTCTGGCCAGAGGTCCTTTTCAGAGATATTGTTCCAAGCTGAGCAAGATTGATATTTATGCTCCAACTTGAGGGGGGTTGAGAAGTTGTTTATCTCAGTATTATATATACATGATATGTTTTCTTTCAGTATCTCTTATGTAATTAACCCATGGCTCTTCTCCTATATAAGAGAGCCTTGGGATCTCTTTTATCATATGAATGAATTTTATCCCAACATCGAGTTTATCTCATTATCTCTCTTTCATTATTTCTCTCCCTCAACGTGGTCTTCACGATTCATCTCCAAAACCCCACGTAGCCGACGCGTTTCTCCTTCTCCCTCCCCTCTCTAAATTTCTTCTACCAAAAAATTATATTTTTCCACCGTTGGATTTTTTATTTGCATCAGATGTTGATGATATGCGAACAATGCAGCTGGGGGTCTGCTTATCTAGCATTCATATACAGACAGTTCTGTGTAGCCTCCAATGCAAACGTAATTGAGATATATGACTCTCTCGTCCTACTACAGTTGTGGGCCCTGCAACATTTTCCCCGCATATCACCCATTGTACATTGGAGATCCATGTGGCTAGGGAGTCTGCTGGGATGTCGTTGGCAAGTTGATTTTGATGTCATCACCAAGCCCACGCACATTGTACGGTTGTATCGTGATACATTTGACCTTCAGACAGCCTCACTGGCATAAATCTTAATCCAACATTCTGCTATGAAATTATCCTTTATATGTGGTTTACCGATAATTCTCTTGATTTTCTGTAGGTTGTTTGGAAGTTGTGCATTGCTGACATGATTCAGATGCTTCCCCTTTACTGCTTAGATGCACAAGATTTGCATGTGGCTAGAGTTTCGCTCATTCATTTCTGTATAGTTGAGTTATATACTCATGATCATGTCTTACGGCAATTAGAGCAGTGCAATGGACACCAAGGTCATGCAACACCTGCACACTGCTCCATTCAATAGACCTTCGAGGGAAGATCAACATGGATTGGATTCAATTCCACGCGAATTTCCTAGGAATGTGGAACAACATGATAGATTACATCATGGAGATTATTCCCATGGTGTCAGGAGGAGATGGGGTCATCGACGACTACATGACCCGGTACAACCATGTCACCCGATGCTTTATTGATAGACATGAATGCATCATGGATTTTGTTGTGAGTACCGATTATAAATTCCTAACATTTTCAACATATAAAAAAATGACACAAGTCTTTTCTCCATTTCAGGTGTCAAGGTTCAGGGAAATCCATTTGCGAGTGATGATCCTAACCGTGTTGATTATTTGAAGGCTGATTCCGAACGCCGACTTGTGGATGCCATCAAAAGGCAATTCAGAGATGGCCCAGACGATGACGAGGAGGGCGGAGGAAATGAAGAAAGGAAAATTGTAAAACCGGTTGGTTCAGAGAGGGGTCGACGGTGAGAACATGGACGAGGACGTAATACTCGAGTTGTGATGCAATTAAAATATTTATTTTTTGTTGCAATTTTATTGTAGATTTTGAATGTTGATTTTTGTTGCACCTTTGATGGAAGCAATGGTGAAGGAATCGAGGTTAAGATTGGTGACGATAACATTCAGAGAGAGATTCTTTTAGATATCTGGGATCTATTTTGCAACATGATGGGGAAATTGATGGAGATATTACTAATAGAATAAATGCAGGCTGGCTAAAGTGGAGAGGAGCCTCCACTGTTCTCTGTGATAAGAAAATTCCTTTAAAAATTAAAGAAAAGTTTTACAAAGCAGCCGTGAGACCTGCTATGCTTTATGGTTCTGAATGTTGGCCTGTGAACCATAGACATGTGCAGAGAATGGCTGTAGCAGAAATGAAAATGCTAAGATGGATGTGTGGACATACACGTAAAGATCGGATTCGAATGATGCAATCAGAAAGAAAGTTGGTGTAGCTCCGATCGAGGATAAGATGCGAGAAAACCGCTTAAGATGGTTTGGTCATTTGCAAAGAAGGTCAACTGATGCACCGGTTAGGAGAAGCGAGTGTTGGGATGTTGAGCCGGCTAAGAGAGGGCGAGGACGGCCCAAGAAGTGTTGGAAAGAGACTATACGAAGGGATCTTAGTTTTTTGGATATAAGTCCGAGATTGACCCAAGATAGATCTGAATGGAGGCGAAAAATCCATGTAGCCGACCCTACTTAATTGTGGGAAAAGGCTTTGTTGTTGTTGTTGTTGTTGTTTGAATGTTGTAAAACTAAGGGTTGCAACCTTTGGATGTGCCTTTTGGATTTATATCTGTCTTTTTGGGTGAAAGGGTGCTTTCTTAATGGGTCAATTCCTATTTAAAGCATCTTACTCATTTGTAATAGAAGATGAAATGAAGTAATACTTAAGTAGACATTGGCTTTATCCTCCTTTCCCCTTTGAATTTCTTTCTCCTCTCAAATCCTCCAATCATGTTCCTCTCCCTCATCTTCTCCCTTCCCATGCAACTTGGCGTGCTCCTCCCCGTCCCTTACCTCAGCATTCTCCTTCTCACCCCTCAACAATTCTTCCTTAAACTTCAACCGCATCAATTGATATCAGAGCATGGAGCATGAATCGCTCCTACATTCGACGATCCTGTCGAGCATTGGAAAACGATGCTCAACTTGAGTTGTCTTGGTGAAGGTTCATGGACCGAGAAGAAATTCAAGTATCAAGCATCAAGGTGCAACTAGATTTATGGCTAGAATAATAGACACTCAATCATGATGAAAATTCGCACAATAAAACATCATTACAACACAGATTTGATGAATATATTCATTCAAAATTAATAGTTCATTGTTCCAACTGTTGTACAAAAAAACGATGAAGATACAGAACCCATCTTCGATGAAGGTCCTACTGATGAAGAGTTTGAAGTTCTCGACTTATTTGCATACGAAGTTGTTGTCCAAATGACCATTGTTTCGTTAGCACTTTCTTCCTCGCATAAACTCGATCTAGTAATGCCCACTCTGGTTGCGTCACCAGACTCGCAACCACTGCTACTCTCGCCAATGTTGGTTGTTTTAAGGCCCATTGGCGATGACAGCAGCACTCCATCTATCCGCCAACACCTCTCATGCACGTGACCATGCAAAGGTGATGTCAAGCCTCACCCGACCCTCCAGCGAGGGCGCTATTGCCGACATAACTCTCCTTGCCGTCAATACAGCTGCAACTGACCAACTCGATGTTGTTACCACAATCGATTGAGCAGCACATAATAGTGGCAGTGAGAAATTGCGGAGACGCCCCAGTGGGAAAGAATCACAAACGAAATGTTGAAAGAAAGAGAAAGTGACTTAAATTGGGCACATTGATCCGACAAATTCAGATGTATTTCTTCACTGACGAACCCAATGATCAACCAACTCATCTGAAGATGAGTTTTTCAAAGCGGATGAGATATGATGCAGTTTAAAATATTTATTGTTTGTTGCAATTTTATTGTAATTTTTGAATTTTGTACAACCTTTGGATGTGTCTTTAGATTTGGATGTGTCTTTTGAGTGAAAGGGTACTTTTTTTAGGCTCAAGTGAAAGGTGCTTTCTTAATGTGTTAGTTCCTATTTAAAACCAGGGGATCAAATTTCGTCGAAATGTGGTCGAATTTCGTTCAAATTTCGATTTCGGTGGGTGACTAAAATTCGGGCGAAATGGCCTATATCGATCGAAATATGGGGGTCCTAGTTCAAAAACCGACCGAAATGGGCCGAAATTTCATTTCGGTCACTCACTGAAATGGTGACCGAAATCGAATTTTGAGGCCTTGTTTAAAACAACCTAATCATTTGTAATGGAAGATGAAAGGAAGTAATACTTGATTAGCCATTTGCTTTATCCTCCTTTCACATTTGACTTTCTTTCCCCTCTCAAATCCTTCGATCCAGTTTCCATCCCTTATCTGCTCCCTTCCCACGCAGCTTGGTGTGCTCATCCTTCTCCCTTATCTCAATTTCTTCTCTCCTCACCCCCTCAACAATTCTTCCCTATATTTATCTTCAAGTTAGGGGAGGCATGCGGTGGCATGGCCAAGCAGGTGACTTTAAGGACTTCTCACAATAGATGCCCGCAGAGATGGTCTCAAGAGTTTATTTTCAGACTCCATTTCAGATGAATGCTAGCCCTGAAAGCTCATCTACGCCAGCCAGCCAGGTGAAAGACAGGGACCCTACTGATGTCGGCCCTTCGCATTGCCCCTGTAGCCGGCACTGCATATAAACAGCGTTGAAATTGACAATGTTGGGGATCCCATAGTTCACATATTGACCAAGGTAGCCATATATAGCCCGCCACCCAACTGAAGCATGAGGTGCCCCCGCAGGAACCAAAGGAAAGGCCAGCAACACTGAGAATCTCTGTACGAGGACGCGTCAATGATGTAGTTGTTATATATACTCTTATTTTTACACGTAGAACTTTTCTATTCTCAAATCAATGAAGAGATTTTTTTATAAAACTTAGCTCTTATCATATTTCAAAAGTATTTGTTTGTTGTCTTCATTGAAATGGCTCGAATGTATGTAGTTGTTTCCTTTGATTTAGGATTTTGAGCAGAGACATAATTTGAACAGCTTAATTTGAGAAGAGACATACCAAAATATTATGAATGCATTTGTTAGAAAATAGGAAGCGGAAACGGAAATGATAAACAGAGCATAAGAACAGAAATATAAACATGGAACAAAAGATTTTACGTGGAATCCTACTCCCTAAGGAGCGGGATGAAACCACGGAGAAGCCCTCAAAGGGGCGTATGTAGCAATTGCCTTTTCTCAATGGTTACAGGAGGTCTGGGGCTCCTTATATAGCCTCCACAAAGCCTCCAAGTCCCACCACTGGTAGATGTGGACTAAATTCATGGATGGAGTAAATGGATCCTGGAGAGATCCATTTATCCTCCTACAACTCATATGGCGCACAACCAAATACTCCAACACTCCCCCTCAAGCTGGAGCATGCAATGCTCAGCTTGAACAAAATAAAGAAACTTAACTCACAATACAAGACACTACAGATAATATCAACTCAACGCGCACAATTGTCGACTGTTGTCGAGGGCGTTGCTTCTCATGTCGTGCAGGTGAGGAGGACGAATGGGCTGGAGTGTGAGTCAACTGAATCTCCTCGTCGGAGAGCATGTGCTCTGAATTGTGCCTGTCAAAGTCACTGCAACTGGAAATGAGTCTCCTCGTAGGAGTACTCTGGCCCGCCACAACATGTGGACAACTGCTCCATCTCTGAAAAAGGGCCGAACTGAAAAGGCCGTGGAAGTGCAACCCTCGTCAGAGTCCACGGTCGCTAGAGAATTGGAGTTCTGAAAGAAGTCTCCTCGTCGGAGAATTGGGTCTCTCCCATCTGGCACAGAGAATTGTACACTACTCTGGAGTACCTATGATACCACATGAAAACCCTTACCAACATGGCAAAGGGAATAGTCCTCTACTCTGGAGTCCCTATGGCTCACATGAAAACTCTAGTCGACAAAGAAGATGGGGACCACGAACAAATGATGGCACACATGTGCTCATCTGAAAGAAGACCGCATATATGTGCGATCTCTGAACGTCGAGTCTGAAACTGCGCATCAAACCGTGGACTCGAAATCTGAATGTCGAGTCTGAAACTTGCGCATGGAGAATCTGATAACTGGTAGAGTCCGAACATCTGACCGGTCTGGAATATCTGTATGGAACTGGAGAATCTGAATAGACATGTGACTCTAAATAATACTCCCCCTTTCTCCATACTGGTCGGAATGACAATCGTCGACCAAGTTGGGAGAAAACAATAAAATAGGGGTGAAAGAAAACATCAAATAGCCGAATTCTCTTTTTTCTGGCTTCTCAAATCACCATTTTTTTTCGGCTATTTCCATTTTTTTAAAGTCATCACACATTTTTTTTAAATAAGCCGTTGACATTTTTTACGGCTTTGCATCATTGCAACAATTTTTTTTGCAAACTGGCCCAACAGGACCCTCCCTCTCCTATTTTTTTTACATTCAGGCCCATTTGGGCATCCAATACAACCATGGAATGACATGTCGATATTGGTATCGTCATAGAAGGACATGTCGATATCGGTATCGATATCGGTACCATGTCGATACGATATATCATCGATATATCGGCGATATATCGACGCCATATCTCCGACATTAAACCGAGATTGTGAATAAAATGGCCTGTATCGACTCGATATCGACCATATCGGCGATATATCGGTGACTTGTCGATACCGATATATCGCCGATATATCGCGATATGGCCTTCCATGAATACAACTCAGTCCATAGCAATTTTTATAACCACGGTTGCCCCTTTCCAAATTTTTCTTTTAATGACGCATGGCTCTAGGTTTCCCACGATTGGGACCCCCTTGTCTTCTTGTACCGCCCCCGATGGGAGGGTTCATTCTCGCATCTATAATAAGGGCTTCGGGGCCTTGCGCCTAGGGCTTCTCTCGCACGCTTGCGCGCATGGAGATGATGATCGGAGGGTTGGTGTGGGGATTGCCTGCACCGCCGTTGTTCGAAGAAAGGGGGAGAGCCGCCACCAAAGGGCGAGTATCTGAAGAGCGCCGCTTGCAGAAGGACGCCGCTTGCGCCTGGTTGGGAGATGCGGAAGGGCGCCGCTTGCGTCTGGCTGGGAGGAGGTCGCGGTGTGCCGTGCAGACCTGTGAGCTGGGATGTTAGAGCGTCGCCTAGCGATAGGGCTGCGAGGGCTGCGGCCCCGACGATCGTGCGGGAAGGATCTGCGTCGTCGCGGAAGATTGGAGGTTTATTGCGACGGAGGTGCGCCGCCTGTGAGTATTTGAAGACGAAGCGCCGAGGCGCTGAGGGGAGAGGCACATACCACAAGATGCAGGGGCATCGCGCAATGCCTAAGATCGACTGGGGCCTGCTCACGATGCTTCGGGCCCGCCGGGAGTTGCTGGCATTTACGAAGAATATCGCCAGGAAGGGTCGCCTGCGGGATTCGAGATCTGGAGGAGGTCGCCATGGTTCAAAAAAACGCGCCTCGAGGCGCACGAGGCGTACGCCTCGAGGCGAGGCGGCCTAAACCGCCCCAGAACGGCCGCCTCAGGGGGCCTCTGAGAGGCGAACGCCTCAGTTGGTCGAGGCGGTCGAGGCGGTCGAGGCAGAGGCGAGGCGGTCCCTGAGGCGTTTTTTTATTTTCAAAATATTTTTTATTTTAATCATTTATCCTATTAGTAATTTCATATGTTTAAAAGTCTAATTGTTTAGGATATAAATATACAAGATGAATGCTTAAATTTGACCACTTTCATGTTCATATTTACCATTAAACATGTCAATTATGTCAGAAACTCTTAATTTAAGGCAACATACAAATCCGCAAATCTGCAAATATCATTTAAAGCATTACTTGTAAACTTAATTTAAGGAGTTGTTACACAATAAGCTATGCAATATGCTGAGAAGGACAAACAAGATAGAATTCAAGGGAGGTCATGTACATTCTCATACAAACAGATCCATATATCTGAATAGAAATAAAATCTTTAATAAAAATTTTCGCCGGGGGCGCTGCCCCCACACCCCCGCAGGGGGGAGCGCACCTGCTCCCCCCCTAGACCCCCCCCAGGCTCGCTAACCGGGCAGCGAGACCCCCGTCTTGTTGGGGTATGTATGGCAGAGGGGTGCATACACTAGTTTCTTCAACTTGGGTTAGAGAGTTAGAATTCTGATGAATACTAACATATGCATTCTCATACATTTGTATATCTTTCTATTTTGGGGTTCTTATCTTTATTATTTCATCATATCTTGTAGTGTAAATTATTATATATTGGACAGAGAACATATAATTACATAAAGAGACATATAATTGTAGTTTATACATATTTTTCTATATATAACTGAGGCTTACGCCTCGACCGCCTCGAGGCTACGCCTCGCCTCGATTCCAAGGAGACCGCCTCGTTCCGCCTTTCGTTTTTTCAAACCTTGGCTGCAACCCTGGAGGTTGCTTGACGGTGCTGCCAAAGGCTGAATATGCGACCACCGCAGGGAGTTAGGGTTCGTGGGAACCCTTGCAAACAGATCACAGATCAAAGCATCCGCCTGCGTGCGTAGAATCTAGTTTGGGAACCCTTGCAAACAGATCTTCCAATCGATGCCTTCAACAGAAACCGTAGCAATACATACAATCTTGGACTTAAAAAATCTCAGAATAATTTTCCTCTAAAACAATCTTCAATATCGAATCTCGAATAAAACTTAAGAACATGAAAACCTCGAGAATCGACCCACTCTGATACCATGTTAGAAAATAGGAAGCGGAAACGAAAATGATAAACAGAGCATAAGAACAGAAATGTAAACATGAAACAAAAGATTTTTATGTGGAACCCTAATCTCTAAGGAGTGGGATGAAACTACGGGAGAAGCCCTCAAAGGGGCATATGTAGCATTGCCTTTTCTCAATAGTTACAGGAGATCTGAGGCTCCTTATATAGCCTCCATAGAGCCTCCAAGACCCACCACTGGTAGATGTGAGACTAAACTTATGGATAGGGTAAATGGATCCTGAAGAGATCCAATTACCCTCCTACAACTCATATGGCGCACAACCAAATACTCCAACAGCATTTCCAGAAAGTGAAGCTCCCTGGAATGGGAGTTCTCTTGTTTGAGCAGAGACAAAGCCGTGACCACATGCCACGGCTCCCATTAAAGACATAGCCGTGTCTTGGGGAAACGGTTCACGAATTGATTTTGTATGGGAGTCATTGCCTCTACAAACAGCTTCTCTTAGACAAGAATAGTTGTCAGTGGTGACAGCTTCCTTACCGTGCTTAACAAATAAAAAGATTACCTGGGGTCGGGAAGATAAGAATCCCCGAACCAGGGTAATTTTCCTCCCCTCGTTTGGCACGTAACAAAAAGCTAGGGTTTGAGGTATTAAGCTCTACACTTACTTTGTGAGAAGAAAAAGAGGGATACATATAGCTCGATCACAGCAACCATCGCCTATAACAGCAGTCAGCTGAGCACCAAGTTGCAAAATCTCACCTTTTCCCGGATCCACGCAACCCCGACCAACGGATTCGGACAACGCACGGCAAGAACTTGCATCTTCCGCTTGCGGCATTGTCCCTTCGGGAGCTTCCTCGACACCACCACTGGATTTCTCCGCATCAACGATATTGCTCCGATCCCGAGACGAAACATCAGACGGATTCAGCACCTCGCCTAGCTCGGCGATCCCCGATCTTCCCGATCTTCCCGATCCGTCAGAGGGTTCCGTCTCGAGCAGCGAGCCCTTGCAGTCGGCGGATGCCTCGACGAAGCCATCGGGGAGGGAGTCGACCTCCGGGAGACGATTATCCGGCGAGGGCTCCATTAATGGCTGCGAGGAGGTGAAGGTCGCGGGAGGAAAGTCGTGTGTTCGGTGGGTTTCAGCTGCCAGGGTTTGGGTTGGGTTTATATACCAACGGCCATTCTCATGGCCCGTTGTGGCGGCATGCACTGTCCTGTCCGTGTCCCTTCTGCAAATAAACATGGAAACATGTAAGGGTAATAGGGTATAAATGGTATTTATTTGTTATTCTTTATTCAGTTGGAAAAGTGAGAATAAGAGATAAAAATTAATTATGTTAGAAGGATAAGAATAGCTAAGTGATAATTATTTATATTTTTAGTGTATGAGAAGCGGAGAAAGGAGAGATAAGGATCCAAACCCTATCCACGTGTTGACTCCTTCAGAAAAACATTGATCGTTTATCCCTCGAACAAACAGGCCTATGGATGTCCCAAGCTTGTATGAAAGAAAGAAAATCCCTAGTTTTCTCTTATTAAACCTGATTTATATTATTCGTGTAAGACATATTTCCTAACTTGCTACATCTGTGAAATAAGTATTTCTCTTGCTCCAGTAATGATTACTATGTATTCCCGGTGACACTGCTTATTCTCACTAGTAACTGCCACTGATTTCACATTCGAGAATAACAAATGAACAATGAACTAAAACTAATTGATTTCAATTATGATTATTTGGATCATTGATTAGTCATTCGCTCACAGGTGAATAATGAATTTTCTTTATAAATCTTCCGAAAAAATGAAATTTTTAGTGTTATATTTTCATTTTCCCTTCTCAGGTCACATAATACTAACATTAACGGATTTTTTAATAAAAATTATGCCCAAGCACATTTTGCAACATACGGGTTCCAATTAAACGTGAACCCGACCCTATTAGAGTCAGTTTAACCCAATAAAATTATCAAATAATATTAAATAATTTAAATCGATCAATTGATCGTGAATCAAAATTCATTCGGGACAAATCAACCAAAAATCGATCGCAACATAATGCGTGTCGCGGAAAAGCCACGATATGAATCAGAAATCATGAAATAATTAAAATCCTATTCGATTAGACCAACGGAATCGACCATGAGTCAATCGGAGATTGTTTGACATTTTTAAATGGTAAAATTAATCCCAAACTAAAATTGTATCTCGAAAAGTTCAGGGATCCAACCCTGATCGAAAGTATATCAATATTATACTCATTTTGATCGTCGTTTAGAGACGATCAAATCGAGATATTGCGAGTTGAAATCCGACATTCGAGGCGTAAATACGTGAGACTTTTATATCTCAATAATGATAATAAAAATGATGACGAATAATCAATAAATTTAAAAAATAAAAAATAGTAACAGGGTACAGACCTTAGCAGAATGCTTAATGTATAAATAAAAAAGGATTTTAAAATTGAAGAGGAAGGTCCCCTCCTCCTCTTCTTATAAAACCAAACCTCATCGAGAGAAGATCCCTTTCCCGGTTATCTCTATTTTCTCCAACCAAGAGGGAGCCAAAAACCCTCCACTGTTCTTTCTTCTTCTTCTTTTTCAGCTGGAACTACAGTTGAATCTGTTGCTCCTGTTGTTGCATTTTGCGACCGATTGTTGTTGCTCCCTGTTGATTTTGGAGCTCCTTCTGTTGCTGCATGTCCAGCAAGTTCTTTCCCCTGGAGCTCCCTCCTTGATGCTATTACTGAGGATATTGAGAATCCTCAAGCGCATCACGAAAGCGTGATGATCGTATCGGATACGACCGGGGCGACTAGTCGTACTAGTCGCAAGGTGCAGCGAAATTTAAAAAATTTAAATCAAACGATGAAACAATGATCACGAGAATACTTCTCGGATCGTTTCATCACACCACAAAGTATAAGGAATACTTTTGAAGCGTGGTTGTGATCGCGAGATCCCAAACAAGAGATCCTCCTGTCTCAAGTCCGATCCACGAAGAACGCACTTGCGGGCACGATGATGAGCCGCGTCCCTCCTGCAATCCTCGATGAAGATCCAAGCAATAGATCCCATGATTTCGTCAAGCGAAATCCGTCGTCTTCCTCTATAGCAAGTAGCCACGAAGAAGAAGGAGATCCTTGAGTCGTCGAAGGCGAAAACTTCTCTCCTTTCTCAACAATGGTGGTCGGCCACCCTTTGGAGAGAGAGAGAGAGAGCACGAGAATGAGAGGGAGAGAGAGAGAGAAGTAGAGTAGGTGTCTACTTGGTGTGCCCTCAAGGGCTAAGGCTACCCTCTTTATATATTAGTTTGGGATCCAATGGATCTCAATCCATGGCTCTCATGGATCCAACGGTCATTGTAATCCAGGAGCCATCCAACGGCTATGATTGTTGTTGGTTAAAAACCAACAACATTAATTTATATTAAATTAAATATGTGTTGAATTATTATCAACAAAATTTAATTAACATAAATTAATTTATCAAGAGTTAATAGTCAACAAATAAGAGGAGACAACAACCCCCTCCTAAACTCCTAAAATCAAGGAGGCGTCACCTATGACTAAGTCATAGGTGACGCCACCTATGATTATAGGTGATTTTATCTCCTTTTATTTGTATTATTATTTCTTGATTATTTGCAATAATCATTATTTCAATAATATCCACGAAATTAATTCTAAATTAATTTGTGAATATTTCAATCATGCCATTGAAAAAAATGTGAATCATATTCACATCCCAAACTAATTTGTAAATTACATTTCCAATTAATTAACTAATGTGGATCCAATCCACATTAATAATTAACAAATGTTATTTACAATATTTCTCTCTCTCTGATATATTATAAATCTCATTTATAATATACACAGATATTCTGGATATCACTATCCACGATCTGCTCATCCTTGATAATTAAATCCCATTTAGTTATCTTGGACAATCATTCTCTCAACATGAATCTTATTCATATTGTACTTGATAATTAAATCTCATTTAATTATCTTGGACACATTCTCACAATATGAATCTTATTCATATTATACTTTATAATTAAATCTCATTTAATCATCAAAACCTTCTTTCTTGGATACTAAATTCATCATAGGAATTATTCTTGAACTCCTTCAAGAATAATGTGCCTTCTCCGCAGATACTTGGAGATAAGGACAGGGTGATTGTATTGTTCCACGTATAGTGACTTGGATGTTGAGATCTCATCTCAAAATCCAGATCTAGCGGACCTCTCATAGATGCTTGATTAAATCAAGTCCGTATACTTAATCTTCTCATTGCATCTGAATCACATTCAGATCAATGTCCAACATTTAGACTAAGATCAAGTTACTTCTCTATTGAGAGGAGTCACTAAAATCCAGACCTGTTTCATCACTCCCTTGGACTGGAAGTGTCATAGTTATACAATCGTTTATGATCACATCACCCTCAGGTATTCCCAATACCTGCACATCCTGCATACTGGAAGATCAATGATCAACCTGAAGATGAAGATCCATTTTATACTTTCTTCTTCAGGGTTTGATCACCAAGTTTCTCAATCTTGGTCATTGGGATTTGGTATCGATCATATGCTTTCCCAAAGCATATATCATACCTTCAAATTCTTGTCATGCTTCCAAAGCACGACGACCATGTATGGAATTTGATCGGTCCCAATACCTCATGAGTGAGCTCATGTCTTCCGGTTCACAAGTGAACCTGTATGATCCCTTTGAGAGATCGTATTACTCATATGCCCTTATATGCACACCGGCTCGCCGGTATATAGACCTTGATTAGGTCATCAACCTAATGGTCTGCCAAATGTACATACTCAGACATATAGTAACACATCTGTCTCTAGTCAGAGGATGTGTGCCTATGCTGTGACAGTGTTCAACATAGGACTTATGTTATCTCGATCTCGCTAAGTCAACCCATTGACTTAACTAATCTGACACCTCCGAATCACTATTCTCATGCAGAGGACCTGCATCAAGAGGTCGGTCAGATATCAGCCTATGTGAGAAAGGATTGTCATCTCCTACTCAGACTGGAGATCATCTCTTAATAATCATTTAACGGTGTTTGATGAGTCCTCTATCTAACCCATTAGATATTAATCCAAGCACCAGCCTCTATGATTCATTTAATGAATCAACAGCTGTATGATCATTAAGATGGCCATGGTACATAACCCTAATTGTACAGAGGGACCTATTATGCAAGTTATTTATTCTTCATTTCAGATCAGGGGATGATACGTGCAATAACATTTATTGCATAATGGCTCGCCGTGGGCTCGCATGTCCAACAATTACTAAGGCAACTACTACTGGGTTCTGGAGCTCCATTTCTTGGAGTTGTTGCTCCTCCTTGAGTTGATTCTACTGCATGCTTATTCTTCTCCAATTTTGGATATCTCAAATGTACAATCCCTTTCCTTAACTTCTCTTGATACCATCCATGTAAAATTTCATCCTTATATAAATAAAAATCAAGATATTTGATCTCAAAGTTGGAGATCTTACTGTTATGTATGTAAATTAATTTTTATTTCAACCTAATTCTAGAAACAAGAAGTTTTATTACAGTAGTATTTTATTCCCTGAGATTATTCTTTCTGTGGGCTGTTAGAAAATAATTGGGTAGTGCAATCTTTTATTTTTCTAAGTAATAGGTGGACTGTTCTATTAACTTGAATATGCATTGAATGATCTATGCCTTCAATTATTTATTTGGAAGTAATAAATTTCTTTTAAAAAGAGAACATTGAAGTCTTATTCGGCCTTATTTTGTAAATATGTACAGTAGCTCTTATCCCCCAACGCTTCTATTAATGCACTATGTACTCGCTGTAAATAAAAAATGTATTATAAATCTAATAGGTTGCCATTCCTCACCAACGTATATTCTTATAGTAGGATATATAATAGTTTTATTTATAGGTTAGATGTCTTTCCTAATGTTATACATGCATCTTATTCTGTTACACAACTCATACTATTTTTGATTGTATAATTTCCAGCTTTAAATTGATTTATTTAGGTATGAATGAATGAAATCTGCTTGCTAGTTGACCCATCAACATTGATAGTAGGATTATCTCCCTCACAATTGTAGACCTTAAGCTTGTAGTTATTTATGGTATGTGAGTATAATTCTCTTGTATGGTTTCAGTAGAGACAACATTCCACGGGAATGAGATCTTCAATGATTAGTTACCGAGTTAGGAAACCCAGTTATTAAGACAAGATGTAGTTCGTTAATTATCGAAATCCCAAGTATTTTAGAATACTAGTAACCTTCACAAATGATCATTAGTGCAACTTATCACAATTGATGAAGTGCTCGTTCAATTAAATCTGTAAAGTTAATCACGTAAAGTATGAAGGTACAAATATAAATATATGTTATGTGCATAGATACTTTTGTGCATAGATACGGATACCTTCTCTTATAAATCAACAAATATTTAACATGTGCAAGCCATTATTTAAGAAACGTATTAGAATTATTATACTATCAATGATAACCTGTGACCTCAATGTTGATCATTTTTAATAACTCATCCTGTAGGATACTCTACTATCTATGGATCACTATCAATAAGATCGTTGACCAAGAGATCTAATATTTGTTCGACTAACCATATGAAGAGTTGAAAAAGAAATGAGTAGTCAAGCACGTAAAGATGATTGGGAATAAGTGACGACTTATAAATTAGAGTGCCAGTCATGGTGATACTTGCACCTGACTGTGCGAGGGTGTGGTGACCCTCAACTAGACGGGAGACAGGAAGTCCAATTCGGGCAGCGGCTGGCAAGTATGTAGGTCTAAGATACCAATCTTTTTCATGATTTTTACGCGAGCTCGTAGTATTTTTACGCCTCGTTGAGATCCAACTTTTGACTAGTTCCATTGACCCTTTATTTTAGAATACCCATGCAGGGGATCCTCGATTTTCAGTTTTTCGTAGGAGCTCGTTTGCCCGTTATCGGTCGGGTGGGTTTCTAGAGTGACTTTTCCAGAGAGTCTCTCTTACCCGTCTCTGAGGCGTAGTTTTAGAGTAGACCTTTCCCTCTATCGGATCGCACTTCCAATAAGAGGGCGAGACGGAAGAGTCTCTTAGGGGACTACCTCACCGCTTGAGTTTTGGTTACTTTCCGCCAACAAGCTTGGCGATGCTACATCCGAATCATCCATTCTACATCTAAATCTTCTAGGGTTACATCTGAGTCAGTTACAGTTGAGAATTGGAGGAGTTACAATCAAAGTTGATTGGGTTATAATGTATCTGGGTTAAGAGATGAAATCAATGATAAGTTGAGTTGGTTGGAATTGATTATAATTAAATTAGATTCAAAATCCCTATAAATTACTGGACGTATTGGGAACTTAGTTAGGATACATTACACAACACCACATGACTATGGAGACATCCCAACTCGAAGGCACTTTCATGCCTTAGAGTCATAGTGTGAGGTCACATACAGACCAAGACCACGGACTATCCGCTAGACTTGAAAAAATAGATAGAATTGAAAACCGATTAATATATTATCCTTTCCATCATAAATAAATTAAGAGGAAAATAAAGTATCACCTCACCAACTCCTTATTAAGACCCATACCCTGGTTTCAATGACAAGAAAATAATATATATACTTACTAGTCTCAATTTCTGTAGGAAATGTTATAAATAAGAAATATTGAGATAATGGGTAATCAGGGGGAAATATATGCAGAATAATTTGAAAACTTTTTTCTACGTAAGTAATGGTAGATTTTAAATTCATAAATACTTGTCTACTTGCTTTCTTTTTAACATATTAAATGCATGTTTGTTTCTATAAATTTTTTGAGAAGTACCATCATTCGTTGACACCTCTTCTTTCTTTCATGTGTGGCAGGCAAGCAACCTGTATCTCAGTAGCTGTGGATGATTCCTGGCATTCAGGTTTATACTAGACGATACAGTTTTCTTTTGTTGTAGTTTTTGTTCAGCTCATATAGTAAATGCTTTCTTTCTCTTATTTATATGTTTTAGGATATATGTATACAATATAATCTCTTTTGTACATGTATAAATTATGGAAATTAATGAAATAAAATTCTTGTGGCATATGTCTTTGATGGTTTCGCGGTTGTGAGTGTAGAATGCGAATGTCATGGCAGAAATGCGAAATGCAAAAACTTCCCTTGATTTTTAATAACTTAATGCCATCAGTTGTGAATGCAATAGTGCGAATGCAACATAAATGGGTTCTCGTATCCGAGGCGGCACAGTTTGGTATCAGAGTAGTGGTACCCTGATACACACATTCATAGCATTGAAGTACCAATCACATTAAGTTCTCAGATAGCAACAGTCTCCCGACTTGTCGGGAGTCCGAGAAAGGAAATATGACATTCGAATTCAATAACCACAGATGCCACCAATTTCATTAATTTTCATATTATATCCCAAGAAGAGAAAAAACAAATATGATAATATCTATTAACAACAATTTTTATGACAAAAAAATGGTTCATATGCAGAGCCATGATGTCCAGAGCTACCCAGGATATGACTGACCATTTAGAGCGCTTCATGATCGCCCTCACCGATCTTCAGCGGCATCAAGCTGATATGAGAGGCCAGCAAGACCAGATTCTAGCAAAACAGACTAAGATCGCAGATCGGTAGATAGATGTGGAGATGAGGTTCGAGGAGCTATCAGATTTCACCTACCATCCATCTCAGGATGGAACACGACAGAACCAGCACCAGTCTGTTGAGGTAGAGCAGCCTCATTCTGACGATCCACATGAGGAGATACCACCACCTAGAGCAGAGGATGGAGACTATGACATGGAGCATGACCTTGTAGACTTTTGCATATGAGATTACACACGAGTACTCAACTATCCACCGGCAACAGTCAGTTTTCACTTCCTACCAACAGGCCAATATGCCCATGTTTGAGGGCACAAGGACGTCAGATGTTGCTAAGCAGTAGCTAAAGAGGGTTATGAAAGTGCTGAGGATGATTCGCGTGCCAAGAGACACGTGGCTATCTTTCACGGAGTATTCACTGACAGACTTCAGCGAGAGATGGTTGATGAATACCCATTCATCACTCTTTATTCTTTTATTTTAGCTACAAAACCTTTGCCAAACACATGTATATTCTTGTAAATACAAATAATTATCAAATTGCATGCATTGTATAAAATTAAATAATTAGCATGTTTTTGTGCATAAATAAAAAAAATAAAGAGACATAAGAAAAAGAGGGAGATATTTAGAATAAATATTGAGCGACCTAATCCCAAGGGAGGGCTCAGCATGGGCCTGACCACATAAAAACCAAAGTAGAGGGAGACAAGACTCATGTGTGTAAATATACCTGTATAATAAATAAAATATTTTCCTCTAAAATAAAAATAAAAATGGGTTATATTTATTTGTAAATATTTATATATATTTGTAAATACATAATCAAAAAAATAGAAAAATAAAAAGAAAATAAAAAGGCCTTCACCTTATCTATATACACCTTGTACATAAGAGCCACATTTCTATTTATTTATCCCTATAAATAAAAAAATCCAATAAAAAGTGTATATATTCCTCATCCCATAATGTAAATAAATAAAATAAAAATTACAAAAATAAAAATAGTTTAAAATACATAATTTCTTTTTATAGTACTATATTGTAAATACCTAATTTTTATTTCAAAAAAATAATTAAAAATCACAAAAAAATAGTTTAAAATAAAAGAAACATTTTTTATGCTTTGACTTCTGTGAAATTCGGCCATTTTCTATTTTAATTTGAAATTCCAAATCTTTTTTACGTGGCCGCTTCCCATTGGTCCATGGGGGATGTTGACCCCCCGGTCAACTCCCACCCCCCCTGGACCACTACCCCGTGGATCTACGCCCGACCCGCTTCTTCTCCCATTTATTGCGCATTGATCCGAGCCCCAAATCCGCTAACCCTGGGTCCTAATCATTCCCTGATCAACCCAGATCCACACCCGACCGTTAGCATCGGGGTCCGTGCTCCGATTTTCTCGCCCGACACCCAGTTAGCCCGACACCCAGTTAGCCGGACCCCTAGGACTATATAGCTTGAGCTCCACCCGCACCTTCACTGATCTTTGGCTCCCCATTTCCCTACCCAGGACCTCCACCACCTTCGCCTGAGTGACATCTCGCGATTGGCGGTGTCGCAGCGAGGAGAGAGTGCTCGGACCATCGATCCGGCGACTTAGCGCTGCCGTGCGCCGCCCCCTGCGTAGTGCTCGAGCCTCGGGCATCGACGACCCTCGAGGCAAGGACCAGGAGCTTCAGCAGCTTCTTCCCAGTCGACATCGACCATTAGGTAACCTTAGTTCCTTCTAGTTTTCTCTAATTTTAGTTTACGCCCAAATCGCCCATTCGCAGTCGACCCTCGATTCCGACCACACCCGTCCACATCTCGACCATCGGACTCGACCATCACCTTCGCCCTTCTCCCACGCACATTCTTCACCCATCCATTCAACCCAGTTCGCACAGGAACTGGGATTCGAGCTCCTTCACCGTCGCATCGCTGGAGCTCCTCCATTCCGACGTACTAACCATCCCCATCTTCTCTAACAGGGTCGAGGCACTTTGCCCTCGACCCAAGAGTGCTTCTGTGTAGTTTTGCAGGTCAGAGGAGGACCATCTGAGGTCCTCCACGTTCAGCACAGGAGCTTGAGCTCCGCCGCCGTCGCTGGAGCTCTTCGGAGCATTCCAGCGCCATCGGAGGGGTTCTTCAGATGCGGGAGGCTCCATCGAATCTTTTCCGATCATCAGCAGCTCCTGCGGAGGTCCAGCGCGCTTCCAGTCCTCCGGCGAAGTTCTCCAGAGAGGAGTTCCTCCAGGACCCTCCTCTGTCGTCTGTTCGACCCCGGAGGGCCAGATCACTTGTGGGCCGTTCTATTAGGGTGAAGAAGAGGCCAGCAACCACCGTCAGATCAGACACGTGGCCCCTTCTCCACCCTCCATCCAGCGAGGGTTAGCGCCAGCTATTCTCGACCGTCGATTCCCCCACGTGGTGCAACCTCCACCGTTGGATCAGAGCCAGGGCTTCTTTGTTCAGCTGCAATGCACCACCACCGTCAGATCTGCCACGCGGCACCATTGCGACCCTCGGATCAGAATAAGGGGTAATATCCCTTCGGCCCTTATCTTTTTAGTCTTTAATATTTAGTCCTGTAAATATTTAGTTGTGTTTTTATTTTGAACATTTTGAATAGTGGACCTGGTAGTTTATGTTATTTGCTTTTATAACCCTGTACGTTGTGGGACACGTGCGTCGTCACGTGCATTTTGTGGTAAATTGCATGTATGGGCCTGTAGTTTATTGTTGTTTATGAATGAAAATATCTTTTTAGTATTTGCACATATACCCCTGTGAATGTTTTATTTCCACATGTGCCAAGTTTCTTGGGTTAATTGCAAATAGTGCCCTGGGCTTTTAGCACCTGTTGCTAAAAAGCCCTCGGAACTATTTTATTTACATTTAGGTCCCTGAATGCCCAGTTCACGTGCTTCGCACGTGCAAACCTGGTCTTTTTGCACCTGGACCCCCTACATTTCTAGTTTTGTTACATTTAGCCCCCCCCCCCCCCGAGCATATTTTTATGACAAATAGGTCCCTGTGACTGTGGGCTTGTATTTATTGTAAATAAAATATCAAATATCATCCAAATTACGTGAAAATTTGAAACATGGCTCCTGCCACTGTGTAGAATTTTCACTAATTTTTGGAAAATTTTTGGAGCCCTGTTTCTATTTTTAAAAATTCAAAACCCCCTATTTTTCTCTCTGTCCAGATATAAAAATCACAAAAAAATATAAAAACATTTTCAAAAATTCTAAAAAATTCATATTTTGTGTGTTTTGGTTTATTTGATTTTCTGACCAATTTTGGTCATTTTTGGACTTATAGAAAATATAAAAATTGAAAAATATTTAAAAACTTATAAAAAATTCTAATAAATCATAGAAAAATCAAAAATTAATAAATTCAGTCTCTGCTTTTTCCTTTTTGTCTATATTTGACAAGAATACCTCCAAGCTATGCTGAGACCATTTTAGATTTTATTTCGGTCTTAAGAGCTCAGCTGGACAGTGTCCCTTGTTTTCAATTTTGTTTTATTTTTATAAAATTCTATAAAAATCAGAAAATTATCAAAAATTCACCAAAAACTGTAAAAAATGAAAAAAAAACATTAAAATATTTTGTTTGAATTTTTGGATTAATTTTGTATGTTTAAATAATTAGTCAAAGTTGCTTGTTTTATTGTTTTATTATTTTCTTTATATTTAAAAAATCCAAAAAATATAAAAATACTAAAAATCCACCAAAAATCCTTTGTTTTTATTTTTCTTTCTTTTTGACTACTTCGTAGGTCGCAAGGCCATCACGTGCTCTCCGAGTTCGACCCTGGGTGCTATACTAGGTTAATATCATAGCGAGACCGCTACCTTGATTTTTATCGTGTTTTGATTTTTATTTGGTGGTCTGATCTTTTTCTTGTTGAGCTCTGAGTCCCGTGCGACTGAGGTCGCAATGACCTTTATTTACACCTTTACCTCAGTCCGTCGGAACGCTCATCAGAATAGCGCCGTTGCTAGGGAGCACGGCTTAGTAGTCATTTTATTTTTGTTTTATTTTTGTTTTTATTTTCACGGCTTTCTACGGCTCTGTCTGAGTTCGCGACTTTTCGCGGCTTTTTATTTTTCTTTTATTTTTATTTTATTTTATTTTATTTTATTTTATTTTGTTTTTGTTTTTGTTTATTTTTGCTTGTTTATTTTTATTTGCATTTATGCACATATATCCCTATTTATTTTATTTGCTTTATCTGTTTTATTTTATCTGGCTTGACACACTTTGCTATTTTCTTGCGAGGGCCCGAGGATCGAGGTGGCAACTTTCGAGGAGCCGGAGCAACCGCGGTGATCGGAGGCGGCTCCCTTCTACACGGAGCCGCAAGAGAGCGTGAGGAGGCAACGGAGTGCGGGAGTGTAGCTTAGACTTAGAGTAGATTTTATTTCCTGCTATTTGAACCACTATTGTAATAATACAGGGACACACATGACACTCAGACTTTCTTAGACACTTTAGGGGTCTGTTTCGCCGAGCACCGGTGTGCTCGGGGGACCCCTTATTTTTTACGCGGTTTTTCTCGCGGCTTTTGTTTTCTTTACTGCCTTTTCCGGTTTCTCACGGTTTCTCAAGCCCCTAGCTGTAGGATTTTCTACTTGATTGTGATGTAATACATAGGATTCAAGCACCCTAATATATCTGCCTGTTCCTATAGTTCGGTAATTGGACCTATAATAAAAGATTAATAAAATAGTTGACTCACTTCCTTTGAACCTACGTGCCGCATCCCACCCTGCCAAGCGCTGCTCCTGAACTCGATTTGTCGGGAGGAGGAGGGGTGGACCGAGACCGGACTCTTTGGATTGGAGGCTGGTGATCGACTAGTTGTTCTTTCAAGTAGCACTGCTATTTAGCGACTCGGTTTTCCGTCTGCACCATTTAGGTAGTTTATTTTCAGTCTTTCAATTCTGTGCGGATCATTTTGCATGTAGACTGCTGGAGTCAGGTACGCATCTCTTACTCTGCATGCATCATTGATTTCATCGCGCATCGGTTTTTTCGACTTCTCCCCCCTGATTTTTGGACTTAATAACCAGGAGAACCGAAAAATTCATTAGGCGATTTTGCTTTTTATTGAAAAATACCTAAAAAGAAAAATAATAAAATTTGTGACTGCTAACTCTATCGACCCTAAAAGACACATCACCTAAAAATTTGTCTTGAGGAGAGCAACCCCCTCATTGTCTGGTTTGCTTGCGCGAGAGAGTGACCCGCACACTAGGTTGAGCCCTCCGATATTTTTCTCGACTGATTACCGGCTTTTTCTGTGCGGGACAGTCGGTTGAGAAAATATCGGGTTACCCAACAGGTCACGTAATCGCTCTGATATCCTGACTGATCACCAAATAAAATTGACAAGATAATTGACTGAGCCTTTACGGTCTTCAGCTCGTGTTGCGTTGGTGAATCGGGGGTTTGCTTGTTATTATTATTGTTACCAGATCTCATCCACACAACTCGCCAGATCAAGATGATGGGTAGACGGTCTCTTAGGCAGCCTCTGGCTGCACCGCTTTCCAGCACGTCTACCCGCTCATCTAGGTTGGTTCGCGAGAGCCGAGACCCGCTCTCCGAACCCGAGTTCGACTCCACCCTGTTCCCCCTCGATCCCCCTTCTTCTGAGTCTGAAATACTAGTGCTAGAGGAGAGACAGACAGATGATTTATCAGCACCTGAGTTTGGATGCTTTGATTTTGCAGAGACTATGGCCGGCAGCAGTGACGACCGCACCAGAGGTCCCCAGCACGATCAGAATTTCATTATGGACCAGGGTGCGATCAACTCCACCCTGATCGCCTCCCTCGAGACAGTTCAGCAGCAGTTGAGGGACCAGGGAGCATTTATGTTGGACATGAGGCGTGAGATGGAGCAATTGAGAGCAGATCGCGAGCAGCGCGAGCCAGGAGACGGGCCGAGGATACCCGACCATGCGGCAGCCGCCGCAGTAGCAGCAACAGAGGCACCGAGACCGATGCGGGAGTTGCACAACCCCGGATCGACCTTGATGCATCACTGGGTTGTTCTACCAGCCATCGTGGGGGACTTCAAGTTCCCCCCGAATACTTTGCAGCTTCTCCCCCTGGTTCCATGGGCTCGCCACAGAGGAGCCCCATCTCCACCTACAGGAGTTCTTGATGATCTGCAGCACAGTCCATGACCGTCAGGTGGACCAGGATACCATACGAATGATTGTCGTCCCCTTTTCCTTAGCAGACAGAGCAACCACCTGGCTGAAGCATCTGGGGAAGTTCGTCTACACCTGGGAGCAGCTCTGCACTGAGTACTTGCACAAGTACTATCCACTCGGGCAGACGAATGCCGCTAGAGCCCTGATCAGCAACTTCTCCATACTCCCCAACGAGCAGTTTCACGAAGCATGGGAGAGGTTCAGAGAGCTGATTGACAGATGCACGCACCATGATATTTCCAAGTCGAACCTTGTTCAGAGCTTTTTCAGCGGGCTGACACCATAGCTTCAGGGCTTGGTGAACGCTTCTTGTGGCGGGTCCTATTTCGCCAAGGATCACGATCAGGTCTGGGCCATCTACGAGGAGATGGCCGAGAACTACATGGTGATGTCCCAGACCAGATTGTACACACAGGGACGCCAACAGCCACAGACCGTGCAGTACCAGAGGATAGCACGGGTCGACGCTGGTCCATCCAGTTCGTCAGCGGCAGCAGCACAGGCCGAGAGTTCAGCCGCAGACATGGGGATCATCAACGAGAAGCTGGACCAGATGGAGATTATTGAGAAGAAGCAGTGCCAGGGCATCACGCATATGGAGCAGATGGCACAGACTCTGAGTGACCTGAAGACACAGCTCATGTGTCTCCAGGAGGCACATACGGCTTCACAGCCCCGTCTTCAAGCACGAGGCGATCCTAGCAGCAGCAGCAGCTCGTCCCAGTGCTCCAGCTCCGACCAGTAGCCTAGACAGGTCCATCTTGTACAGGCGGAGCCGTACAAGCAGCCGTAGCTTCCTTACCAGGCACCACCATCCACTGACACTCAGATGGTGGTATACCAGCCGGATCAGCCTCTGGCAGTGCTCCCTCCCCCCCAGTACGATTCAGAGCCGTTGATGGATGTCAACGGGATTTGGTACGACCGCCCCCAGCCCGGTATCCGACGAGACCATCCCGGATTCCGTTGGGCGGCCGGAGGTGCCCAGCCCCAGCAGCAGTCGTCAGGACAGGGTGGCCAGCACAACCATCAGAGGGATCCCCAGCAGCAGCCCCCAGTGTACCCACAACAGCAGTCACAGCAGTCACAACAGTATAATCCTCGTCCCTATCAGCAGGGACAGTCTTGGAGGCGTGATCAGCCTCATCAGTCGCATCATCATCCACAGTCTTACCCCTCACACACACACAACAACAACAACAGCCTCACTTCCAGAGAGGCTACCCGTCAGGTTCTCATGGGCCATCCTATGAGAACCCCACCTTGGATGACATAGCACGCGTTCTCACCGATCAGCAGGCTACATTCCGACGGGAGATGGATGAGTTCCGCCAGGAGATGCGAGACATAGTGAGAGGGAAGGCTGCCATCCCTGCCCAGATTGAGCCGAATCTTAACAACCTCAAGAGAAAGTCTGAGCAGGTAGTTTGTACTTAGTATGTCACTCCTAGTGATACATTTGGAGATATGTCTGCATATTTGTTTGATACTGATTTTGTCACAATTAGGAGCGGTAGGATGCCAGCAGGCGACGACTCGTTTGAGCGACACCCGAGGATACTTCCAGAGCGCCAGACGAGCCAGGGCGTGGTAGTGAGGCCGCTAGAGATGATGATGATGGTACTGATACCACCACGGATGCTGATCCCACCGGCGGTACTGAGGCCGCCGTTTCACCAGTTGGAGGAGGTGGTACTAAGGCCACCCATGTTGCCGAGCCAGAGCGCGGTACTGAGGCCGCGAGTCTTCCAGCCGAGGGTGGTGCTGATGCCACCAGTTCTTCTGAGAGTCCTGTAGTTTTTCCTTTTGCTGATGTATCTCGGAACACTTCTGGAAATAAAGGAAAGGGTTTGTTTTCTTCTGGTCCCACTGTGGTGCATGATGTATGTGTGGATCCTGCCATCGAGCAGCTCAGACCCGTTCCTGGTCCTTCATCTGAGAAGGACCCTATGATCCCCTTCCCTAGAGCTCTTCAGATGGCGAAGGGGAAGAAAATTGAAAATCCCAAAAAGAGGCAGCAGGAAGAGTTCAACCAGTAGATGATAGACTGTTTTCACATTCAGCTGACTCTTCAGGAGGCTTTGCAACACATCCCTCTACTCCAGCGTTCACTTAGAGACAGGACTACAGTTAGGAGGAAGAGGAGGAACCACCATTCAGAGATCCATGTGCTGACCAGAGCTACTTGTTTCGCGATCCAGAACCGTCTGTCGGCCAAGAGGCCAGATTCAGGAGCCCCATATGTCAGATGCCACATCAGAGAGCAGAGGTTCAACCGTACTCTATTAGACAGCAGATCGTCGATCAACCTACTTCCGACAGCCCTTCTCGACCGCTTTGAGTTGGGCACTCTTCGATAGAGCAGGACAGTCCTTCAGTTTGCTGATCGATCTGTCAAGAGGCTGAAGGGGTTGCTGAGGGACGTTGTCGTCACGATTCAGGGCCTGCAATTCCCCGTGGACTTCGTAGTGTTGGACATGGAGATCCCTGAGTCAGTGACCGATACCCCCATCATTCTAGGTCGCCCATTCTTGGCCACAGCCAAGGCAGTGACTGACCATGATAGCGGGAAGGTATACTTTCGCGTCGAGGGTGAAAGTGTACAAATAGAGACAGTCGAGGACAGCAGAGCCAGAGACAGAGCATGCTCAGAGACTACTTCTGATACAGAGCAGATGACAGATGCCAGGCCAGACATCCACCAGGACTGCGACTTTGTGATTACATATGATGAGGTAGTATGGGCAGATCCAGATGCACAGGCCATCCTCTCACCTTCAGAGTCCGGTGATGCAGAGACGCCAACAGAGGAGAGCTTGGAGAGCACATTCCTGGTCCAGGATACCTTAGAGGCAGCAGAGCCGATTCTCGACCGTGAGACTGATTTCTTTTGTGATGATGGTGGTACTGAGGCCACCTTGGATGATACAGATCCCTCGGAGACAGATTTTGACTGGGTAGTTTTTGATGATTACATACTAGATCTGACTTCCACTGAGCCTGCAGCTAGGGAGGAGGTAGATGCCGAGCAGAGCAGAGACAGTCCATCAGGGCAGCCTTCTCCAGATTCAGAGAGTGACAGAGAGTTTCAGTTCTCCCATGCGGATTTGGCAGCCTTCACGCAGAGTTTTTAGAGGCCAGATCCACCAGCACCCAATTATCCAGAGCTGAAGCCACTTCCTGCATCGCTGAAGTATAGGTTCCTTGCAGGTGAGCGTGAGATGTACCCAGTCATTATCTCCACCGATTTGACTGGAGAGCAGGAATCCCATCTGATGGGGGTTCTTGAAAAGAACCGCAAGGCGATAGGATGGGGCGTAACCGATCTCTAGGGGATAAGTCCGGCCCTGTGCTCCCACCATATCTATCTCGAGGATGAGGCGAAGCCGTCGCGTGAGTTCCAGCGGCGGCTGAACCCGAATCTGAGAGAGGTTGTCATGAAGGAGATTTCGAAATGGTGGAGCGCCGATTTTATCTACCCCATCTCCGACTCCAAGTGGGTCAGCCCTTTGCATGTGGTGCCCAAGAAGACGGGCATCACTACAGTGGTCAGCGAGTCTGGAGAGGAGATTGCTACACGGGTACCCACTTCTTGGCGAGTCTGCGTGGATTACAGACGACTCAACCAGGCCACCAAGAAAGATCATTTCCTCCTGCCCTTTATAGATCAGATCATTGAGAGACTGGCAGGGAAGAGCCATTACTGTTTTCTGGATGGGTACTCGGGCTACAACCATGTGGCCATCGCTCCCGAGGACCAGGAAAAGACTACCTTTACCTGTCCCTTCAGCACATACGCCTTCCGACACATGCCATTTGGGCTATGCAATGCCCCTGCGACTTTTCAGAGATGCATGCTGTCGATCTTTTCAGACATGGTAGGGGAGTGCTTCGAGGTCTTCATGGATGATTTCTCGGTCTACGGCGACGGATTCGACTCCTGTCTTGACTGCCTAGACCGAGTCCTTCAGCGATGTATAGAGGTTCACCTTGTGCTATCTTTGGAGAAGAGTCACTTCATGGTGACTCAGGGGACGGTGCTTGGCCATATCATCTCCAACAGGGGCATGGAGGTTGATCCGGCCAAGGTAGATGTCATTAGAAAACTCGCACCGCCGTCCAATTTGCGGCAGTTACGATCTTTCCTGGGGCACGTCGGTTTCTACCGACGATTCATTCATGATTTCAGTAGGATTGCCCGGCCGTTGACTGACCTGCTGACGAAAGACACCGAGTTCTTTGTCGATGACAAGTGTCTTTCGTCGTTTGAGACTCTCAAGAGATGTGTTGTTGAGGCTCCTGTTCTCCAGCCACCTGATTGGTCTCTCCCATTCGAGATCATGACGGATGCCTCCGATTTTGCCGTAGGGGCCGTGCTGGGACAGAGGAGGGATGGAATTCCATTTGCTATTCACTACGCTAACCGCACATTGGATTCCGCACAGCGGAACTACATAGTCACAGAGAAGGAGATGCTAGTCGTAGTCTTCGCCCTAGATAAGTTCAGATCATACATTATTTGATCTAGAGTGACCTTGTATACTGATCATACCGCCATCAGGTACCTCATGGCAAAGAAGGATGCCAAGGCCAGATTGACTAGATGGATCCTTCTACTCCAGGAGTTTGACATAGAGATTAAGGATAAGCCTGGAGTCAAGAATGTGGTGGCGGATCATCTCTCTCGATTAGAGAATCTTAAGGATTCTGAGCAGATTGACCCTATTGGTGAGACCTTCCCAGATGAGGCGATCCTTGCTATCGTCTCTCTCCCATGGTATGCCGATATTGTGAACTTTCTCATTGCTAAGAAAGTTCCACAAGATTGGCCCATGCAGAGACTTGAGACCTTCCTCGCGAAGGCCAAGTCCTACCACTGGGAGGATCCCATCCATTACCATGAAGGAAGGGATAACGGCTGGCGTAGGTGCATTCCTCAAGAGGAGCACCACAGCGTCCTCACTTACTGCCACAAGCGTGAGGTAGGAGGACATCACTCTGGGAGGAGAACAACATAGAAAGTGCTCCAATCCGGCCTATGGTGGCCTACCCTCTTCAAGGACTCTGACGAGTGCGTGAAGAGGTGTACTGACTGTCAGAGGATGGGCACTTGTGGACAGCGTGATATGATGCCGATGCAGCCCATTCACTTCTGTGAGGTTTTTGACGCATGGGCCATCGATTTCATGGGTCCATTCCCTAAGAGTCAGGGATTTGAGTACATTCTATTGGCCGTTGATTATGTGAGTCGTTGGGTTGAGGCCATCCCCGCCCGAACCGCAGATGCCAGGACTGTTTGCAAATTTTTGAGGAGGCATATCATTACACGGTTCGGGGTACCTCGAGTGTTGATATCTGACGGGGGGTCTCATTTCATCAACGACCAGGTGAAGGCCCTTGCTAGCGAGTTCGGCATAGATCATCGAGTTGCCACTCCATACCATCCACAGACGAATGGTCTAGCCGAGGTGTCGAACAGGGAGATCAAGACTATATTGCAGAAAGTCGTCCGCCCTGACCGAAAGGATTGGTCATAGCTTTTGGACTCGGTCTTGTGGGCATATAGGACGTCTTTCAAGACACCTTTGGGCACATCTCCCTTTCGCCTCGTTTATGACAAGCCGTGCCATTTACCTGTTGAGTTGAGGCATAGGTCACTTTGGACAGTTACAGATATTCTTTTGGATCCAGATAGTGTAGGAGACCAGAAGAGGGCAGAGTTAGCAGCCTTGGAGGAGCTTCGAGATACCGCCTTCTCAAACAGCCTACAGTACAAGGAGAGAGTGAAGGAGTGGCATGATTCTCATATCAGCCACAAGCATTTTGAGCCTGGACAGAGAGTATGGCTGTTTGATGCTAGGCTTCGTCTATTTCCAGGGAAGCTACAAAGCAAATGGAAGGGACCTTATCTTGTGAGAAAGGTATACGACAATGGGAGTATTGATATATCTGAGTTGTCTTTTGAGAGTACCTTTCGAGTGAACGACCAGCGGCTCAAACCATTTCTAGATCACGAGCCGCTGGTTGTTGATGTTGCCCCTATTCACTTTGCGTGAGATGTGGTCTTTTGACTCACATCTATTGCATCTCACGCCTGATTATCACTGTTCTCCCGACCTGTATAGATCCAGATGTCCATATCATTCCATTCTTTAGTCCACATCCCTTTCCTCATCTTTTGATTATGCTATACTTAGGGTGTACTTTACCCTAAGTATAGGGGGGATGTAGGACCTTCGGGTATTCTTTTGATTCTTTTTACCCCTGTTTTTGCTGCCTGTACTTAGGGATATTTTACCCTAAGTATGGGGGGTAGACCCTGTACATTCTTCACTCGGTTCTCCCTTAGTGTACAACTTACTATACTTAGGATTATTTGATCCTAAGTATAGGGGGAAAAGTTGAGATCCTCTTGATTTCTATTCATTCATTCGTCTTTGTATATAGCCTTCCTTTTCACTTCCCTATATATAGCACGATTTATGTCTTCTTCATCGCTCTTGACTCTGAGGACATCGTTCGAGCTAAGTATAGGGGGTGTGTATATATTTCATATATACTTTAGCCATAACTCGTACTTTGTGTGAGTGCGTAAATAAATAAAAAATGGCTAAAAACCAAAAATCCATAAAAATTAAAAATTTTTCCCTGTAAATAAAACATTCTTTTATTGCACATACATAGCTATTGTACAAATTATTTTTGTAAAAATGTTTTCAAAAACTTTGTGTGTAAAGTGTGTGTAAATATGTGCATATCAAAATTATGTATATAGTACAAAATTTTTCCAAAATGTTATGAAAATCAAAAGTTTGCAAAAATCTTGTGTAAGTATTTTGCAAAGCTTACATTCATGCATTCATCCATGATTTCAAAACATTTTTTCAAAAATTTTGCATGTTTGTAAAATTTATGTAAATAGCATCTTTGTATATACTTGTATATAGTTTTTCCCGGATTATAGTTGACATTTAAACTAGCCTGGAATTAAATTGCGTCCATCCCTGGTCGGAGTTTCCTTTTGATCTTAATCCACCTAATTCTAAGAGGAACCTTATAGGGCTTAGGGTTAAGGCTTTTCAGGTCCATGGTGACTTAATTCTTTGAGTCCACTAGGCTATGATCACATGTCATCTCAATGAGCCTAAGTAGAGCACTTAACAACACACACATGACTCATATAGACAATGGATGTACTTGGACACCGCACTTTACACCGAGCTCTCTACGGATGAGGTGGTGAGGAGGCAATCTTCCTTGACTTGGGGTAGCATATGAGGGTAGTACTTCTAGGCGGAACCTCTCTTCGTCTTTTAGTGAAGGAAGTGCGTCTCAACTTGGTCTGGTTGCCATTAGGTCTAACGACAGGAGTTGTGGGTTGCAATAATGCTTCAAAAGAGGGATAGTCTACTGGCTCAAGAGGAAAAACTCCTTGTATATATGCTGCACATGTATATGATGTATAGATGCACTTGAAAAAAAATGCAAAAAGAAAATAACTCCAAAAAGTGGTGGGTCTGATATTAAATGATAATCCCACCGGAGTATGTATATAGTGCAATAAGCAAAGCTTGAGATTCATGTCCCACCTTATGTAGCTTGCAGCAGGGAGACTTAGCTACACTGGTTGAGCTCCCAAGGATACATGGCTACACTGACCATGGTCCATTCTCTTCTTCCCCCTCTTCTTGAGCCGGTTGAACTTGAACATAGAAGGGAATACCTCGCTCCTCGAGGAAAGAGTGGCCAGATTGAGGTCATAGAGTTACCTTGTTGGGGAGGGTTGTCAAGTTGCTACTTCTGAGGTGGAGAGCTTACCTCATTACACTATACAAGGAAAGACTCATAGTCTTCAGGGTTTGTGTATGATGACTTTTTCTGATCTGGATTATTGAGGAGTCTTGATTATAGATTAGTGGATCTTAGAGGCTGTTAAGTTTTAAACCTAAGTCTAAATAAGGTTCCGACACATTAATAATCCAAAGATCTGATCGAGCTCCATAATTCAATTTAATGAAGGCAAGTTTAGTATTCAACCTTGATCCATGTACATTCTCCTCCTTTTCTGTTTCTTTTCTTTTTCACTTCTTTTTCAAATAAGTGTTTTCTAAGGGACTAGCAAAGTTAAGTATAGGGGGGTGATGAATACCCATTCATCACTCTTTATTCTTTTATTTTAGCTACAAAACCTTTGCCAAACACATGTATATTCTTGTAAATACAAATAATTATCAAATTGCATGCATTGTATAAAATTAAATAATTAGCATGTTTTTGTGCATAAATAAAAGGAAAAAGAGACATAAGAAAAAGAGGGAGATATTTAGAATAAATATTGAGCGACCTAATCCTAAGGGAGGGCTCAGCATGGGCCTGACCGCATAAAAACCAAAGTAGAGGGAGATAAGGAAGCTCATGTGTGTAAATATACCTGTATAATAAAGAAAATATTTTCCTCTAAAATAAAAATAAAAATGGGTTATATTTATTTGTAAATATTTATATATATTTGTAAATACATAATCAAAATAAAAATAGAAAAAAAAAGAAAATAAAAAGGCCTTCACCTTGTCTATATACACCTTGTACATAAGAGCCACATTTCTATTTATTTATCCCTATAAATAAATAAAATAAAATCCAATAAAAAGTGTATATATTCCTCATCCCATAATGTAAATAAATAAAATAAAAATTACAAAAATAAAAATAAAATAAAAAGGAATAAAAATAAAATCAATTCCTCCATTGTATATAGACCATATATGTATATAAATAAACCTATTTATCTACCCCTTGTAAATAATTAATAAAAATAAAATAAAAACACCAAAATATTCCAAATTTTATATTGTAAATAAATAAAATATAAAATTGGAATAAAAATGTACAAAAATAAATAATTAAAAACCAAAATTAAAAATTCAATATTGTATATACCTATGTATATAGTACTATATTGTAAATACCTAATTTTTATTTTAAAAAAATAGTTAAAAATAAAAAAAATAGTTTAAAATAAAAGAAACATTTTTTATGCTTTGACTTTTGTGAAATTCGGCCATTTCCTATTTTAATTTGAAATTCCAAATCTTTTTGACGTGGCCGCTTCCCATTGGTCCACGGGGGAAGTTGACCCCCCGGTCAACTTCCCCCCGGACCACTGCCCCGCGGATCTGCGCCCGACCCGCTTCTTCTCCCATTTATTGCGCATTGATCCGAGCCCCAAATCCGCTAACCCTGGGTCCTAATCATTCCCTGATCAACCCAGATCCACGCCCGACCGTTAGCATCGGGGTCCGTGCTCCGATTTTCTCGCCTGACACCCAGTTAGCCGGACCCCTAGGACTATATAATCTGAGCTCCGCCCGCACCGTCGCCTGACCCATTTCCCTACCCAGGACCTCCACCACCTTCGCCTGAGTGACAGCTCGCGATTGGCGGTGTCGCAGCGAGGAGAGAGTGCTCGGATCATCGATCCGGCGACCTAGTGCCGCCGTGCGTCGCCCCCTGCGTGGTGCTCGAGCCTCGGGCATCGACGACCCTCGAGGCAAGGACCAGGAGCTTCAGCAGCTTCTTCCCAGTCGACATCGACCATTAGGTAACCTTAGTTCCTTCTAGTTTTCTCTAATTTTAGTTTACGCCCAAATCGCCCATTCGCCGTCGACCCTAGATTCCTACCACACCCGTCCACATCTCGACCATCGGACTCGACCATCACCTTCGCCCTTCTCCCATGCACATTTTTCACCCATCCATTCAACCCAGTTTGCACAGGAACTGGGATTCGATCTCCTTCACCGTCGCATCGCCGGAGCTCCTCCATTCCGACGCACCAACCATCCCCATCGCCTCTAACCGGGTTGAGGCACTTTTCCCTCGACCCAGGAGTGCTTCTGTGTAGTTTTGCAGGTTAGAGGAGGACCATCTGAGGTCCTCCACGTTCAGCACAGGAGCTTGAGCTCCGCCGCCGTCGCTGGAGCTCTTCGGAGCATTCCAGCGCCATCGGAGGGCTTCTTCAGACGCGGGAGGCTCCGACGAATCTTTTCCGATCATCAGCAGCTCCTGCAGAGGTCCAGCGCGCTTCCAGTCCTCCGGCGAAGTTCGTCGGCGAGGAGTTCCTCCAGGACCCTCCTCTGTCGTCCGTTCGACCCCGGAGGCCCAGATCACTTGTGGGTCGTTCGATTAGGGTGAAGAAGAGGCCAACAACCACCGTCAGATCAGACACGTGGCCCCTTCTCCACCCTCCATCCAGCGAGGGTTAGCGCCAGCTATTCTCGACCGTCGATTCCCCCACGTGGCGCACCCTCCACCGTTGGATCAGAGCCATGGCTTCTTTGTTCAACTGCAGCGCACCACCACCGTCAGATCTACCACGCGGCACCATTGCGACCCTCGGGTCAGAATAAGGGGTAATATCCCTTAGGCCCTTAGCTTTTTAGTCTTTAATATTTAGTCCTGTAAATATTTAGTTAAGTGTTTTTATTTTGGACATTTTGCATAGTGGACCTGGTAGTTTATGTTATTTGCTTTTATACCCTTGTACGTTGTGGGACACGTGCGTCGTCACATGCATTTTGTGGTAAATTGCATGTATGGGCCTGTAGTTTATTGTTGTTCATGAATGAAAATATCTTTTTAGTATTTGCACATATACCCCTGTGAATGTTTTATTTCCACATGTGCCGATTTTCTTGGGTTAATTGTAAATAGTGCCCTGGGCTTTTAGAACCTGTTGCTAAAAAGCCCTCGGAACTATTTTATTTACATTTAGGTCCCTGAGTGCCCAGTTCACGTGCTTCGCGCATGCAAACCTGGTCTTTTTGCACCTGGACCTCGTACATTTCTAGTTTTGTTACATTTAGGCCCGCCCGAGCATATTTTTATGACAAATAGGTCCTTGTGACTGTGGGCTTGTATTTGTTGTAAATAAAATATCAAATATCATCCAAATTACGTGAAAATTTGACACGTGGCTCCTGCTACTGTGTAGAATTTCACTATTTTTTGGGAAATTTTTGGAGCCCTTTTTCTATTTTAAAAATTCAAAAACCCCTATTTTTCTCTCTGTCCAGATATAAAAATCACAAAAAATATAAAAACATTTCCAAAAATTCTAAAAAAATTCATATTTTGTGTGTTTTGGTTTGTTTGATTTTCTGACCAATTTTGGTCATTTTTGGACTTATAGAAAATATAAAAATTGAAAAACATTGAAAAACTTATAAAAAATTCTAATAAATCATAGAAAAATAAAAAATTAATAAATTTAGTCTTTGATTTTTCCTTTTTGTCTATATTTTACATGAAAAATACCTCCATGCTCTGCTAAGACCATTTTAGATTTTGTTTTGGTCTTAAGAGCTCGGTTGGACAGTGTCCCTTGTTTTCAGTTTTGTTTTATTTTTATAAATTCTATAAAAATCAGAAAATAATCAAAAGTTCACCAAAAATAGTAAAAATATAAAAAAAACATAAAAATATTTTTGTTTGAATTTTTTGTATTAATTTTGTATGTTTAAATAATTAGTCAAAGTTGCTTGTTTTATTGTTTTATTATTTTCTTTATCTTTAAAAAATCCAAAAAAAAAATAAAAATATTAAAAATCCACCAAAAATCCTTTGTTTTTATTTTTCTTTCTTTTTGACTACTTCATAGGCCGCGAGGCCATCATGTGCTCTCCGAGTTTGAACCTAGGTGCTATACCAGGTTAATATCATAGCGAGACCGCTACCTTGATTTTTATTGTGTTTTGATTTTTATTTGGTGGTCTGATCTTTTTCTTGTTGAGCTCTGAGTCCCGTGCGACTGAGGTCGCAATTACCTTTATTTACACCTTTACCTCAGTCCGTCGGAACACTCATCAGAATGCAATAGTTTCTGAGTTGGGTCGTGAGCCCACATGGGATGATTTCAAGACGCAATTCAGATCCCACTACTTTGCTGCAAAGTGGAAGAAGTCTCGGTGTCTTTTGTTTGCAGAGCTTCGTCAGGGAAGGATGACAGCCATAGATTACTTTGTTCGATACACCGAGCTGTCTCGACACACACTAGCAGCTGCCACATTTCCATAGGAGAATCTGGAAAAGATCATCAAAGGTATGAGCGAAGAGGTGCATGAGAAGTTGGTTGTGTTAGCCATGTGAGCCCGAGGCGAACCATTCTTACAATAAAAATGTTATTGTAATAAATATGTTTATCAATAAAAGTTATTGATGTTTCACTCCCTTTCTGAAATTAAATGAATGAATGCACTATAAGGTCCCTCTCTACAATTAGGGTTATGTACCATGGCCGTCTTAATAATCATATAGCTGTTGATTCATTAAACGAATCATAGAGGCTGGTGTTTGGATGAATATCTAAAGAGTTAGATAGAGGACTCATCAAGCACCGTCAAATGATTATTAAGAGATGATCTCCAGCCTGAGTAGGAGATGGCAATCCTTTCTCACATAGGCTGATATCTGACCGACCTCTTGATGCAGGTCCTCTGCATGGGAATAGTGATTCAGAGGTGTCAGATTAGTTAGGTCAAAGGGTTGACTTAGCGAGATCGAGATAACCTAAGTCTTATGTTGAATGCTATCACAGCATAGGCACGCATCCTCTGACCGGAGACATATGTGTTACTATATGTCTGAGCGTGTACATTTGGCAGACCATTAGGTTGATGACCTAACCAAGGTCTGTACACCGACGAGCTGGTGTGCATGTAAGGGCATATGAGTAATACGATCTCTCAAAGGGATCATACAAGTTCACTTATGAACCGGAAGACATGAGCTCACTCATGAGGTATTGGGACCGATCAAATTCCATGCATGGTCATCGTGCTTTGGAAGCATGACAAGAATTTGAAGGTATGATGTATGCTTTGGGAAAGCATATGATCGATACCGATTCCCAATGACCAAGATTGAGAAACTTGGTAATCGAACCCTGAAGAAGACAATGTAAAATTGATCTTCATCTTCAAGTTGATCATTGGTCTTCCAGTATGCAGGATGTGCAGGTATTGGGAATACCTGAGGGTGATGTGATCATGAACGATTGTATAACCATGACGCTTTCAGTCCAAGTGAGTGATGAAACATGTCTGGATTTTAGTGACTCCTCTCAGTAGAGAAGTAACTTGATCTTAGTCCAAGTGTTGGACATTGATCTGAATGAGATTCAGATGCAACAAGAAGATTAAGTATACGGACTTGATTTAATCAAGCATCTATGGGAGGTCTGTTAGATCTGGATTTGAGATGACATCTCAACATCCAAGTCCTATACGTGGAGCAATACAATCGCCATGTCCTTATCTCTAAGTATTTGCGGAGAAAGCACATTATTCTTGAAGGAGTTCAGGAATAATTCCTATGATGAATTTAGCATCCAAGCAAGAAGGTCTTGATGATTAAATGAGATTTACTTATCAAGTATAATATGAATAAGACTCATATTGTGAGATTGATTATTCAAAATAACCAAATGAGATTTAATTATCAAGGAAAAGTAGACCGTGGATAGTGTTATCCATAATATCTGTATATATATTATAAATGTGATTTTTAATATATCAGAGAGAGAGAGAAACTTTGTAAATAGAATTTGTTAATTGTTAATGTGAATTGGATTCACATTAATTAATTGGAAATGTAATTTACAAATTAGTTTGGGTTGTGAATATGATTCACATTTTTTTTCAATGGCATGATTGAAATATTCACAAATTAATTTGGAATTAATTTGGTGGATATTATTGCAATAAAAGTTATTGCAATTTATTAAGAAATAATAGGATAAAATAAAAAGGAGATAATCACCACCAAAATGAGGTGGCGTCACCAATGACTTAGTCATAGGTGACGCCCCCCCCCCAATTTTAGGGGATGATTTGTTGTCTCCCTTTTTGTTATCTTGTTATCTCTTAATAATTGATTTATGTTAACTTAAATTATATTGATGATAATACAACATATATTTGATTTGATATAAAGTAATGATGTTGGTTTTTAACCAACAATCATCATGGTCGTTGATTGATGCACAGATCAATCTAGCCATTGGATCTATGTATGCCATGGATTGAGATCCATTGGATCCCAAACTAAAATATAAGGAGGGCAACCCTAGCCCCTACAAGGTACACCGAGAGTATGCGCCTACTCTCTCTCTCTCTCATTCTCGTCGTCTCTCTCTCTCTCTCTCTCTCTCAAAGGTGGCCGCCCATCTTATATGTTGAGAGAGACCTTCTCGCCTTCGCCTTCGACTACTCGAGGATCTCCATCTTATTGGGGATGCTTGCTCTAGAGGAAGACGACGGATTTCATTGGACGAAATCAAGGGACTCGAGGCTTGTATCTTCGTCAAGGATTGCGGGAGTCACGCGTCTCATCATCGCGCCCGCAAGTGCTGTCTTCGTAGATCGGACTTGAGCCAAGAGGATCTCTTGCTTTAGAGATCTCGTGATCGCAACCACGCTTCGAGAGGTATTTCTAATACTTTGTGGTTTGATGAAACGATCTAAGAAATGTTCTTGTGATCATGTGGTTTCATCATATGATTTAAAATTTTTTAAATTCCGCTGCATCTTGCGACCAGCGCGACTAGTCACCCCGATCGCATGAGATGCGATCGTCACACTTCCGTGATGCGCTTGAGGATTCTCAATATCCTTCAAGTGGTATCGGATCCTTAGGTCGGAAAAGGTTTTGGATACGATCCATGAACCTAAGACAACTTGGGTTTGAAAAGGTCGCGAAAGTTTTATCGCATTTCAATTTTCGTACCTCTATCTAATTGGATTTTTTTCGGTACTGTTTAAATTATTTAAACACGAAATATTCAATTGGATTTTGTTCCTCATTAAATAAGGAAATCATAGGATCTGAGTTTACGAAATTTGGATTTCATTTGCTCGAGATATGGCCTTTTGAATAAGCATGTATTCACTGTTGCGGGAACAACAAATCTGAACGTGATTAATAAGTTAATTACAGTTTTGACGTGCCTCGAAATACGTGAAATATTACTTAAGTTCTGTTGTAAATCAAGTTGGCAAAGTACATGATGATCTATCTGGCATTATCCTTTCCTGAGGTGGATATGGTGTCTAGTCGGAGAGCATTGGGGTAGCGATTTGCAATGTATGTGGTCCATCCCACTCTCGTCGGTAGTGGCAATGAAAACGTGTAGGGACTCGATAATGTCGGAGAAATCAAAGTGTATTTTTCTAATTATTAAAATTCAAAATAATACGTACTTTGAGATTATACCTACTATTCAAGTAAAATTCAAAGTTTGTTGATTGAAAATTGGATTGATAATTAATTTAATGTGATTAAATTAATTATATCCTATTAAAACACTCTATTATGAATAGATGTGTAATTTTCTTGGAAAAATTAATTATGTGAATATGATTCACTATAATTAATTATTTCAATTTGAATAAGAGGTGGGGGATCACATAAGTGACATCCATGGTCTCCCGTCAAGGCAAAGAATTTCGCCGCCAAAAGTTGTATATAGGAGACGCATGTCCGAAGTGACAGATCCTATATATAATTATTTGGATCGGGCTCTTTGCTTCTCGAAAGAGTAAGGCCGTATATGTAGTGACCCCAATATCATGTCCTCATATTATTGGGGCGATATTGGATTGCGTATAGTGAGTATTAAGCCCGTTGACGGTTGGTTCAATTAGCAACGGGTCAACATCATCTTAGGGGTGGTGGGCCCGGGTGTTAAAGACCAAATTGGGAAATACAAGTTGGACTTGCAAGGCGGAATGTGTTCCTGCTTCTCTTTATTCGAGTCATATGTTCTTATATTATTGGGATGTGATAAAGATAGAGAGGAGATCCCATATCTTGCTTGAGATATAGCGGTAAGTATATCTCTTACTTTGAAAGACAATAAGGGAATAATCTTTCAAAGTTGACATAGTGATGAATCTGTGATTCATCACTCTTAAAGTTGAAAATAGAGCTTTGTCCTCGGGTATTTAGCATCATATTTTCCTTTATCTTGCATAAATAGCATTCATGCATCAATCCACAAAATGTGCATTTTATCATTCATATTTGCATTTAATAAGAAGCCAATCCATGTGTAAAATCCACTTGTAAAATATCCACCTATTTACTTGTATTTTATCCCCTCCAAAATAAAATAACACCTTCCTTATAATGTGTACACTATTAGTTAATAATATAGGGAAGAAGGCAAAGTTCCTATCTTGTAAAATATCCAATAAAGCCCCAAACCCCTTGGACCTTAGAATGCCCATATCTCTCTCTTACAAAATTCGAATTAGGTCTACTCACTCCAGATGAATACACATCCAGAGACCTTTAAAATGAGACTAATTTCATTCAATTCGGAGCTCGGAGGCAAAACTTAGGTTTTTGGGCCTCCTTGTATACTATACATATGTATATTTGTATTCTTGTATTTTTGTATCACATTCGGCCTCATCTCCATTTTTGGTCAACATAGAACTTGTAGATCTCATTGAGATCTATAACTTTCATGTTTTGAGTTTTTTCAAATTCGGCCTCTTTATCCCTCTAATCTTATTTTTCTTCCTAGCCACTCACAGCTGGCCACGTGGCGCCCTCTGATTGCGCCACACGGCCCGCTCTCTTTGTCCTATCCGCCCGCACCCTGGACCGTTGGATCTTCATCTTGATCCAATGGTCCGTTGATCGCCACGCATACCCATTTTTCTCCGCCGTCAGATCACTCCCTGGATCACATCCTCACCGTACAATAGCGCTCTCACCACAGTACGCCACGTGGCGTCATTTGCACCACCCGATCTACTCCATCTCAACCGCTCAAACACGTCGTGCTCTCAGCTGTTCGATTCGCACCTTCCTTTCATCTGAGCCATTGGTCCCCGCCGTTCGCACAACTAGCCATGTGGCACACCTCTCCCCCTTCGATCTCATCCCAGCGACCTAATCTGCGCCATTCGCTACCGCCCGCTTCATAGCCGTCGGATCATGAGATCCAATGGCCACCAGGTCGTTGTCTACCTCTGCACACCCCACGCCCATGTCTTCTACCGTGTGCAAGGGGGCCGCCTCCTTTCTATTTTGGGCTCCACGCCGACCACCTTCTCCGACCCCTGACACCACCACGACGGAGCCCACTCGTCCCTCATCTTCGCCAACCCCCTCGATCTCCATGACAACCCTCAACATCGCTCCACGACACCCACGAACACCACCTCCTCGCCATCCATGCCGTCACCTTCATCCTATAAATCAGTCACCTCCAGGCACTTTCACCCCCACCCGCCACCACAGAGAGTGACTCCGAGCTCCCACCTTCAGATTGGTGACAACAATTTGTCCTTAGGTTGAGCGAAGACCGAGAACACCTCCGGCGAGATCCACGACCCTTCCCCGCCGTGTCGCAGCTCCTCCAAGGCGTTGCACGAGCTCAGGACTCCTACCGGCCTTCGAGCATGACCTGGAAGCTCCCTCCGAGCTTCTGGTCCCAGGTAGATCCCTCCATCTCTTCCCTCATCTTCTTCTTGTTTTTCCTTTTCCTTCTCCGATTTTATTCGCCGTCCACGAGCATAATCCCGCTCCGCCAAGCATCCTCCGAGCTCCGCAAGGAAGCTCTGATCTTCGCACTACCCTTAGTTTCCTTCGACGAGATACTTCACCTTCCATCGACGCCAGCTCTGCCACCTTGGCGGAGCTCGACCACCGGACCACCTTACTGCTCCACAGGCCTCGCATTCCATTCCCGACAACTCCACGAACAGTTCGCGTGCTTTGGCTATCTTCTAACCCCTTGCAGGTACCATCTCCTTGATTGGTCGGAGACTTCACTAGCGCATCTTCGAGCTTCATCGCCAGTGGCCTCTAGGCCGCCTCTGCCGCAGCCAACATCGCCAGACGCTCCGCCGCCTCTCCACGAATCTTCCGAGCTGCGCCATACCCTCCAGCATCCTTCACCAATGACTGGAGGATGAGGCAGAGCGAGGCCAGCTACGCCAGAGCCCAGTCTTCTCCGCCGCAGGAGGCGGAGGACCGTTGGGGACGACAGCCAGCAACCGTTTGATCCTCTTGACCGAATGGCCAGAAGCCCTCCACGTCGCTACATCCCACAACCGTAGGATCAAGCGGATCCTACGCGTCCAGATCGCACCACGTCATCGCCCTCGCCCGCTCCAGGTGTCGTTGGATCAATCTAGATCCAACGTTCGCTGATCGACCATGTCCTCTCCTCAGGAGCGGCCCATCACCGTTGGATCGATCACTTATCTGACGGACCCAGACATGACATGCTTCTGCAGCCAGCTACCGTTGGATCATCCTTGATCCCACGGTCCATGTCGAGCCACGCCGCCTGATCCGAGCCTCCTCCCCGACCACTAGGCTCGGATCACCCGAAGCTACTCCGAGCCAGATTCGAACTTCCAGAGCCACCTGGGCCTCGCTCCGAGCCTTAGAAGACACCCGATCCTGGGACCCCACGTGATCTGCACGTGCGTCCTGAGTCATTTGCATCGAGCACCTGAAGGTTTTCAGAATTGCATTTCAGTCGCGACCAGGAGACCCCACGTGAGGAGCACGTGTCCCGTGGAAAAAAATTGCAACCACCCCCTCAACATTATAGGTAATTGCATATTGATCCAAGTCAGCACGTTTTATTTTCAACAATTTTAATTCCTGTAATTGCATTTACATCCCTATCTTTGCACGCATATTTAGGCACTCATTTTAATTCATTTTTTAGTTTGGAAAATTGCATTGTGTAGCTTATGTTGTCCAATTCATTATGTGACACTTGGCATATTTTTGTAATATCAGTGGATTTTTCTATTAATTAATTGGTTCAATTTTGCTATATTTTGCCCATTTATGCATTTTAATTGATAGTGAATTCTCTGTGACTCCAAAAATCCCCAAAAATCATATTAGATCTAGGATAATTAGGTTGACATTGCATAAAAATTTCATCTCAATTGCACGCATTCCGAGGCCTAAATAAATCATTTAGTGATTTTCTTAATTAGTTTTTAATAGGTTCATTTCACGTAGAAATTTACGTTTAATAATTTTCTTGGATTCCTCACCTTCAGATCTATCTAGGATAATTTTTATTTCTAAAAATATTGTGATTTGATATTTATTAAAATTAATTTAGTCAAAATCACCTTGCATTCATATTTAATTCACAGTAAATTTATTTAGTGTCAGTAAATTCCAAGAAAATTAGGGTAGCCTCATTTCATTGCATTTCACCATCTGGCCAAGTTTCGTAATTTTTTGACTTAATTTGGTCACTTATTTGAATTAACCTGTAAACTAGCCTGACTGTGCATGCGTCTTGCATAAAAAAATTGAAAAAGACCAAAAAAATTATTCCCTGAAAAATCAAACTTTGGACTTTGCTAAAAATTTACCTAAGGAGACAACTGCCTCCCTGAGTTCGACCTTGGGCTTGCCCAAGTAAAAAAAAATTACCGCTCGAAATTAATTTGACTTAAATTGAAAGTGGTTTTTTATTATCTCTTATTATCCAACTGCAACAAATGACGAAACATTAATTTGACCATTAATTTGCTCGAATTAACAAGGGTAGTGGGATGCTTTTCAATATGGCGCCGTTTCCAGGGAGGCATGGCTTAGGTTAAATTGCAGTAATTTCTGAGTATTTGACATTCTATCCCTGGTTAATCTGACCCCTGATTTTCTTGTGAATATTTTCTGTCCTTTATTTTTTGTATCTTTTGTGTCGTTATCTATCTGACCTCAATCTATTTTTGTGCAAGGAACGCGAGGAGTCGAAGACGCTTCGAGGAACCTGCATTTTAATTTCTTGAGTGATTCGAGAGAACTTGTATTTTTTATTTATTTCTTTATTTTTTTCATATTATTTCTAGCGATTCCCGTTTGGGTTCTCACATGTGTAAAGATAGTGGAATTGTGTCCCCGTGTGCTGTGTGGATTGAATTGTAGATTAGGCTTGCACTAGCGGCTCCTCGAGCCACTCTAGGATTTGCTTATGCTCGCAAATTTCTAAGACCACACAATACACTTAAAAGACACACTTAGACCACAGATCTAGTCAAAATAACATGTGCTTCACTCGCTAATAGAACTGCTTGTCCAGGAGCGGATTTTTGTCGCTTGCATTTGCATAGAGTGTAAAAGATCTCAATTCTGTTCTGCATCCTGCATAAAAGCGAAGGGATCACTGTAAGTGTTCTTCACTCAGCATACGCATCATCGTTTCTTGTACATCGACTTTTCTCAATTTCCCCCTCTGTTTTTCAAACTTAAATTAAACGGAAATTGGGACTGGACGATAGGCGTGCTGTGTGGTTGGACTAATAAGTGATAACTGATCTTAAAACCAGGACTGCTAACATTATTGACCAAAAAATAAATAAAATTGGAAAATCTGTTTGCGGGAGACTAATCCCCGACCTTGTTTTCATGTTGAGTGAGGGTACTTGAGTGTGTGTGAACACCTTAAGGCAAAGCCCAAATTCCCGCCTTCCATATCACGTTCCGACTAATCCTAGCAAATACCACAAGTTGAATTTATTATGGTTCACTGACTAGTACCAAGTAGCCTCCGCTTGTCTCAGGTAGATAGGGGCGAAATTGCGGTACTTCGCGACAAGTTACCAGTAACCCCCCAGGGTGAAGTTCCGGCCTTGTCAACCTCTGCCTGCTTGCAGGTAGATAGGGACAGGTCTTTGAATCCATCAACTTGGGATAGGAGCGAAGAAAGGAAGGACCGACAGTATCTTATGCGACATGTTAAACAGGGAAGATGCATCCATCTCTGAGCTGACTTCCCTATAGGATGAGTAAATCCTTGCTATCTTGCTTGAAAAATCACACTTAAAATTAACAAGATTAATTAGACTCGGTTTCGGGTCATTCATTGTGTTGGGTGTGAACCCAGGGTCTTGGATTGAATTGTTTGCTTCAGGTAGGAGTCAAATCCTATCTTCACTTAGAACTCCCAATTCTTCTCGCCAAATCAAGATGAGTAACTGGGGGGATATCGACTCATTATTTACCAATCTCTCTTTGAGCCCCCCACGAAACTCCTCTTCACCGACCCAAGCGCAACTTGGACCACCCAGGACTCATGACCCTCTTGAGTTCCGGTTTCCTCACTCCTAGGGTGGTTACTCTCAAACCAACCCTTTCCTCTCCGCTAAGCTTACCGAGGAAGACCATCACCTCGGTAAGAATCCCTTCCTTGATTTGTCCTCTGACATAGACCATGTTTCATCACCAGTACTAGAGGATAAGATGCCACCTAAGCAGCCACTGGATGAGGACCCAATGCGACAGATCCTTAATCGCCTCGCCACAGCCGAACAACAAAATGTAGATCTCACAGCTAGAATGGGACAAATCACTGCAGCAGGAGGAATCGACCGACCAATGGTTGATGCCTACAACCCAGCAGAGAATGAGATGCACAGTTGGTTGGCACCAGCGGTTCCCCCCGAAGCATTCGACCTCAAGCCCCACTTCCTTAGCCTGCTACTGAAGTTCAACATAAATGCCCATTGAAGAACTATATGCCTTCCTCTGAGACTTCGAGCTGGTTTGCAACAACCTTAGTCATCCTAGGGTTGGGTAGGATTACATTAGACTGAAGGCCATCCCATTTGCCTTGGGAGATAAGGCAACACATTGGCTGAGAAATCTAGGGGTGATATGTACAACCTGGATGCTGTTCAAGGACCTATTCCTGAAGAAGTTCTATCCCCTCAGTAGGACTCATCAAATGAGAACAAAGATCCTTAGTTTTTCCCAGGGACCCAGTGAACCATTCCATGAAGCCTGGGATAGGTTTAATGACCTAATTCAGAAATGTCCCTGCTATGGTATTTCTAAAGCGATCTTAGTCCAGACCTTATTCTGTGGCATGACCCCAGAGATGCAGGGGTTAGTCAGTACCACATATGGAGGAAGCTGTCTGAACAAGAACGAGAATGTTGTATAGAAGATACTAGAGCAGATGGCAGAAACAGGCAGGTCGCAGGCAACCATGGCCTATCAGTTGTCTCCCTCATTCCTATCCAACAAGACAACTACGAGGACTATAGCGGATCTAATAGAGGACCTCATCCCCAACATGGGGATGATAGCTGACAAGTTAACCATGGTCGAGCAGATCCACAAGAGGGTCACTGACCTTGAGTCTCTCTCACGTCTTCCAAAGCAAGTGGAGAAACTTACTGAGAAGGTAGCTAAGATGAAGCTACCTGCCCCTTCTGCACCACCTGCACATGTACACCGAGTCCATCTTGTACAGGAACATGCACCGGGGCTTCAGAATGGCTGAGTAGAGGATCAGACTTACACCAAACAGGACCAGCATGCACCCCCACAAGTGGAAACTGAATACAAGGAGCCTCCGCATGTGTTCGAGATCAATGGGCTGTGGTACAACCGTGACCCCGTCGATAGACAGTCGGGGATGGGAAACGTTTAGCCTCACCAACCTTCCCCAACTTACCAAGAAACCAGCTCCGTCTCCGCACCGCGCTTTGTTCAGTTCAGGCCCGAACGAGGGTACCAGCCTCAGCAGCACCAGCAGCAGCAGTGCACATTCCACTCAGGCCAGCAGGGCCCATCACCGTCCCATCAGCAGTAGCAGTATCAGCATGGCCAGCAGGGCCAATACAGAACCTCATCCGCAAGTCAGCATCAGCCAGCTTGGCGATCCAGACCCTGTCTAATAGGGTCCAACAGATCCAGAATGACTATCTGGATATGAGAACCGATCTAAATCGTATCTCTCGTACCCAGGATCAACAAATGATGCCAAAGACCCCAATTCCCGCCCAGGTTCAGGCCAACCCAAACAGCTTAACTCAGGGCCAGAACCGACCTCGTGATCAGGTATACTATTCATATAATTCTTTATCTAAACATGAGTTCCTTTTGTATGATAATGTGAATCATATGTCCCTCAGGAGCGGAAGGACTGTGATCATACCTGATCGGGCACGAGCACCGAAGGAAGGAGCCGCCAAGTCTCTACCTGAGGAGAACTTGGAGGAAGAAGAGGAGCAACACCACCATCACCACCACCGGCAGAAGAAGAGGACTTCTGGGTCCTCGAAGTAGCAACGAACCCGCACCAGCAGAGAGTCTGTCGAAATCGATGAAGAGCCCGCACCTCCATCTGAGGAGGACCGTCCAGAAGTCGCGGAAGACGCATCACCGGTTTTGCCACAACATTTTCCTTTTAGTCAGAGTCAGAGTCCGAGTCTGTTTCAGAGTCCGAGTCTTATACAAAACTCAGTTCCCATATTAAATGAAGACATTTCAGTTTCAGAAGCTGAGTTGGAGTCAATAATCCCTTTCCCCCGAGCTCTTAAGGGTGGAAAGAAGAAAACCAAAAAATCCAAAAAGATGACCCTAAGATGGCAGAATTTTGCAACAAGCATATCAAGGTCACAATCCCCTTTGACAAGTATGTGTAAATGACTCCTGCATTTCAGAAATACCTTAAGGTGAGATGTACACCTACTAGGGTTAGCAGGAAGACCAAATGCCGTGTTGAGAAACACGTTCTGTCATTAGCCATGACTTGTGCAATAATGAACTTGTTTCCAAGGAAACGAAGAGACATGGGTGCATATTACGTGATGAGTCATGTCGATGACATTGCGTTTGCATGCACTCTCCTAGACAATGGATCCTCAATTAACTTAATGCCTACAACCCTCTATGAGCAGCTTAATCTCGGACCTCTTAGAAAATCTAGAGCCCTCCTGCAGTTTGCTGATAAATCAACCAAGAGGTCCCAAGGAGAATTGAGGAATGTAGTAATCAAAGTTGAGGGTCAAGAATACATGGTGGACTTCACTGTCCTAGATATGGAAACCCCTCGCAGTTGGAGAGATTCCTAGATCATCTTAGACATGCCCTTCCTCAGAACAGCGAGGGCCTTGTTTGATTACAAGATCGAGAAGATACAGTTTCAAACTCCAGGCGGAGATGAGTAACTTGAGATGAAGCAAACCAGAGGCAGAGACCGGATTCCGAATCCAGCATCGAGTACTCTTCAACCGAAGCAGACTGCTACCATGTAGACACAGTTGGGCCATGGAGACAGATCGCAGCCAGTACCGATGAGTCCCTCCCCTCCGGAGATGATCTTGTGCATGAGTCAGTTTGCGAGGTCCTCAGAGACGAGTACAATTCAGAACCTGCATCTCCCTACATCTTCGATGACTTAGAGACCCAACTGGGACTGTCAGTCCTTCCCTCTTTAGAACAACCGGAAGATGAGGATGACGAGTCAGACATGGCTTTTACCGATTGCATGGAGACCTTTGACGATCCGACTCTGGAGCTGAATAACTTGGTGGCAGCAATTACAGAGAAAGATCCAGCCACTTCCAATACCTAACCATATTCGATTGAGCTATATTTTCTAGACGATCACACCATACCTGAGCTCAAACCTTTACCCACAACACTAAAATATGCCTTCCTTGCGGGTCAAGCGAAGAAATTTCCGGTCATCATCAGTTCGCGATTGACCGAGGAGCAGGAATCTCGCTTGCTAGAGATCCTGGAGAAAAACCGCAAGGCAATAGGCTGGAGCATTTCCAATCTCCACGGGATAAATCCCGCTCTGTGTTCGCACCATATCTACTTGGAGAATGAAGCCAAACCCTCTCGTGAATTCCAACGTCATTTGAATCCAAAATTACGAGAGGTAGTGGAGAAGGACATAGAGAAATGGTGCAACGCGGGTTTCATTTATCCCATCTTCAACTCTAAATGGGTGGTCCCGATCCATGTGGTTCCGAAAAAGTCGGGAATTCAGACGACCACCAATGAGGACGGAGAGGAGATCGTGACGCGAGTGCCCACATCGTGGTGCGTCTGTGTGGATTACAGACGCCTGAATATCGTGACGAAGAAGGATCATTTACCCTACCATTCATTGATCAGATCCTAGAGAGACTAGCAGGGAAAGAGTTCTTCTGTTTCTTGGATGGTTTCTCGGGCTACAATCAAGTAGCCATAGCTCCGGAGGACTAGGAAAAGACCACGTTCACATGCCTCTTTGGTACCTATGCTTTCAGGCGCATGCCCTTGGGTTATGCAACGCTCCATGTACTTTTCAAAGGTACATGATTGTTGTATTCGCTGAAATGGTCGGCAAATTCCTAGAAGTCTTCAAGGACGACTTCTCAGTCTACGACGATTCCTTCGATTCATGTCTTAGGAATCTAGACCGAGTCCTCAAATGCTGTTGTGAGGTTAATCTGGTGCTCTCCTGGGAGAAAAGTCACTTCATGGTGACTGAGGGCATTGTGTTGGGGCACATCATCTCCAAGAGAGGAATGGAGGTTGACCCTGCTAAGGTGGATGTGATCAGACGACTCCAACTACCAACCAACGTCAAGCAGTTGCAGTCGTTCCTCGGCCATGTCAGATTCTATCGAAGATTCATCAAGGATTTTTCTAAGATTGCCCGACTGCTAACTGAGCTTTTAGGCAAAGACACAGAGTTTGTTGTTGATCACAAATGTCTTGAGGCCTTTAAGCTATTACAGGGAATAATCATGGACGCCCCGATCCTACAAGCCCCATATTGGTCTTTACCTTTTGAGATCATGACGGATTCCTCAGACTTTGTTGTTGGGGCTGTGTTAGGATAGAGGAGGGATGATGTCCCATTTGTAATCCACTACGCAAGTAAAGTGCTTGATACCGCTCAGCGTAACTATACAGTTACGGAAAAGGAGATGCTTGCGGTAGTGTTTGCCTTAAATAAGTTCAGATCTCATTTAATTGGATCCAAGGTAATTGTGTTCACTGACCACACGGCACTACAATACTTGATGGAGAAGAAGGATGCGAAGGCGCATCTTCTTCGTTGGATTTTGCTTATCCATGAGTTTGATTTGGATATTCGTGATAAACCTCGAAAGAAGAACGTAGTAGCCGATCATCTCTCTCGTCTCGAAGATATAAATACTTCCGAGGATTCACCAATTGGAGACTCCTTCCCTGACGAGTCGATTTTTATTGTCGACTCACTTTCATGGTATGCCAACATCGTGAACTATCTTGTGTCCAAGAAGGTTCCCGAAGGTTGGCCTAAGAGCCACATCGACTGACTGAAGTCGGATGCTAGACACTACCATTGGGAGGATCCGATCCTTTTCTTTGAAGGACCGGATTGTGTCTGGAGACGGTGTATTCCTCAGGAGGAATACCAGAGTGTCCTTTCTTTATGCCACAGCTTGGAGGCAGGAGGATACCACTCCGGGAAGAGGACTGCATGGAAGGTACTTCAATGTGGCTTTTACTGGCCGACTCTGTTTCACGATGCCATCACCTTTGTGAAGTCATGCCCAGTACGCCAGAGAATGTGAGGAACCGTTGATTCCAAGGATGAGATGCCGATGCAACATATCATCATTTGTGATGTCTTTGACGCATGGGGAATCGATTTCATGGGCCCATTCCCTGTTTGCCATGGGTTCGAATACATCCTTCTTGCGGTAGATTACCTATCCAGGTGGGTGGAGGCTATCCCGACCCGAGCTGCAGACAGCAGGACTGTCTGTAAATTCATCAGAGACCACATCATCTCTAGGTTCGGGATCCCCAAAATGATGATATCAGATGGGGGTAGCCACTTTGTAAACCGAGAGGTAAAGAAACTCTTGAAGGACTACGACATCGAACACCATGTCGCTAGTCCTTACCACCCATAGACCAATGGTATGGCTGAGGTGTCGAATAGGGAGGTGAAGACTATATTGCAAAAGCTTGTCCGCCCAGACAGGAAGGGCTGGTCTCATATCTAGGATCAAGTCCTATAGGAGTATAGGACAACTTACAAGACACCGTTGGGAACCTCCCCATTCCGAATGGTATTCGGAAAGCCGTGCCAATTGCCCACAGAACTAGTGCATACATCAGAATGGGCAATCAAGAAGGTCAACTAGAACATGCACCTGGGGCAGAAGCAGAGAGATATGGATCTGAATGAGCTTGTGGAAGTCAGAAACCACACATATGACAACAGTTTGGTGTACAAGGACAAGGTTAAACGTTGGCACGATAGATATATCAGACGAAAGACCTTTGTTCCTGGACAGAAGGTATGGTTCTTTAATGCTAGGCTGAAGATCTTCCAAGGCAAGTTAAAGTCCAAGTGGACAGGCCCATTTGTCGTCCGTATGGTGCATGATAGTGGATGTGTCGAGATCTCAGATCTCGCAGATGACGCACCGACATTCCTAGTGAATGGACAACTATTGAAGCACTTCGTCAAATCCAATGAGCAGTTAGTCCATGTTGAGGAGATTGTATTCATGCGTGAGACAGATTCAGCAGATACACCTCGAGCCGCGCATGAGGCCTTGCAGCAGTGAGCTCTAGCCATCGACAACATCTTGAAAGATTCAGACCGACTCACTTGTATATACCATCATTCCTGTACATTCTGTCCTTTCTCCCACGTGACTCTAGTGACTCATCCCAGCTTCATTGATCACCATCTTGGACTATACTTAGGATGACCATATCCTAAGTATAGGGGGGATGGGCCACTCAAGTCGAGTCTCTGTACATCCTCTAGATAACATTGGTCCTCATACTCGCTCCAATCCTATACTTAGGCTGACCTGATCCTAAATATGGGGGGATCGATGCCCGCATTATATATTCATCCACTTCTCTTCTTGACCTCGTCCGCCCCATTTTTTTGACCTTCTTCTACACTTAGGCTCTCAGAGCATAAGTATAGGGGGGCAGGACGTTTTCTTTACATTTTTTTCGTTCTCTTTGGCTCTCTTACGCTTAGCACGAGCTATGTCTTTTTCCTCGCTTTTCGTGCTCTGAGGACATAGCACACGCTAAGTATAGGGGGGCGTGTATATATTACATATATACTTTACTGATGAAACTCGATTTCATCATCATAATTTCTCATTATTAACCCCCTTGCTTAGTTTTGTGTCAATAAAACCCAGTTAATGTCCTGTAATTATTAGAGTCCTTAATAAATTAAAAACCACAAAAAAATGGCAAAATAAAAATCTGTGGTATTTTTAGACTTAAAAACACCCTCAAAAATATTTTGGACCTTTGTTTGATTTCATCTTCAGTTTTGGTCAACATGAAACTTGTAGATCTCGTCAAGATCTACAACTTTCATATTTTGAGTTTTCTCAAAATCGGCCATCTTGACCTTCATATCTCAATTTCTCTCTCCCAATAATCTGATTGGGCCACGTGGCCCATTCTGGGGGCGCCACGTGGCCCGCCTCTCTTGTCTCATCCGCCACCACCCCTGGTCGTTGGATCTCGCTTTGAATCCAACGGCCCCGCTGTGTCCACGTCTTCCTAATTATCCAACCGTCTGATCTTCCCCGCCTCTTAATCATCACCGCATGTCAGTGCTGAGCGCAGAGCACGCCACGTGGCGGGTTGAAGACCATTTAATCGCGCCTTCAATTCTCCATCGCAACCTCTCCTTCCTCTGACGCTCCCCAGCCCTTCGATCGACTATAGCTTCTAATCTAAACCGTCTGCCAGCGCTCTCTTTGTAGCTCGACACGTGGCGGCTTCAAGGCCCGCCGATCACATCGCCGTAAGATTCAATCCTATCCTCTCGTCAGTGCCCAAACGTCGGCCGTTGGATCTCCAGATCCAACGACCAATCTTCATCGTCAACCTCCGGATGTCTCTTTCTCACACGTTCTCTGCCATGCAACCCACTTTCGCTCTTCCCATTATCCCCATCTTCTCCGACCTCTTCTCCTCTCGCTAACCGCCGCACCATGTTCCCCCATCACCCACGATCCTCGCCAGCAACTAAGTGACCCACGACGTCCTCCCAGTCGCCCCTATCTGCCTCGAAACTCACGACTACCATCACCAGCTCCGCCACTCGTCCCTTCAAATACGCCGCTCCCTCCTCCGTTCGCCGTTGTCCACCTTTACGAGGGGAGTGGCCCAGCCCTCCTCCGCCTCCCTGTGACAGGGGGAGGCGGAGAGATCGAGTGAAGACGATCGTCTTCCCCGGTGCGACCCTCCGTCGATTCATGGCGGAGCTGCGGCGCGCTCGCGTCCGCTCGAGCTGCACGGACCGGCTGACCGTGTCCAGCGATGACCCGGGGCTCGATTTGAGTCCCAGCCCAAGCCACCCGCTCCGCCTCCGACCAGGTAAGTCCCTCCGATCTCCCTTTGTCTTTTTATTTAATTTTCTTCGATTTAATTAGGCCTCTCCGGCCGCCTATACCTGCCATTAACCCCCCTCCGAGCTTCTCCATGCTTCCCTCTTTCACGCGATACCCCCGACCACCTTCTTTCTCCGTCGCAGCCCCAGACCACCTCAACCCATCTCCTCCGCCACCTCGTGGCGGAGGAGCTTCGAGCTCCCATCTTCTTCACATTCTCGAGCTCCCATTTCACTCCACTTCGCACGCACAACACACTTGTTCGCTTCGGCTATCGGCCTAACATTACAGTTCATCAAAATCTGTCAATGGCCGGAGGCTCATCGGAGTCCACTTCGTCAACTCCTCCACAGTCAACAGAGCCCCTATGAGTGAAGCCAGAAGCTCCGTCACCCTCACAGAGCTCCTAGCTTTCGCGATGTTCTTCCAGGAGCTCCGGATGGGCAACACCAACGCCAGAGATGAGTGGCGGAGTTCGGGCGCCTTCACCGGAGCCCTGAACTCGCCGCCGCTCGCAACTGATGAAGAAGGAGCAGTCGCCGTTGGATACTCCGCCCTGGAGTTCATCCAACGGCCACGATGCAGCCACGTCGACGATCCGCTCTTCTTCCAGAGGCCGTTGGATTCTCTTGATCCAATGGTTTCCAGTTCACCACGCGTCGACATTAGAGCATCCCCGAGCCTAGCGTCCGAGCCTCCAGGCTTGGATGCACCGTGCCTCCTCCGAGCCTGTGCCAAGCCATCAACAGCTTCGACCGAGCCCGAGACTAGCCGAAGCTTCATGGAGCCTCTACCGAGCCTGACCCGACCTCCGGGCCTAGATCGCACGTGCCTGACACGTGCGTATCTGGGCAATTTGCAGAGACGCCCCGCCATCTTCTCCAATTTACATATAGGTCCCTGGAGCACGTGCAGTCCACATGCATTTGGGTAATTTGCAATTAGGCCCTCGCGGGTTTTAATAATTGCAAAAATACCCCTGTGCGTGTGGGTATTTTACAGGGAAGGCCTCGTACTTTTCATATTTACATTTTAGTCCCTCCCAGGGACCTATTTGTAGTTATCTTTTTTATGTTTTATTGCACTTATGCCCCTGGCTTCTTTTATGCATATCTTGAGCTACGTATATCTGATTGAGATGATTTCAGTTTCATTTTAAAGTTGATTTGATGATCTTTCTAATGGCATGCTTAGTTGTTGTTTTGGACACAATGATTTTTTATGAATTATACAGTAGCCTTGTGTCTATTCGAGCTTAAACTGATGCCTTGCTTAAAATTGTTCATCATATCTGCCTCTTTAATTAAACTTGAAATTAACTCTTGACTAATTTTGCTCATTATTTTTACCTAGGGCATATTTTCATTGCATTACATAGCATTTATTTGCATTATAAAAATTGATAAAAAAATGCATGTTTATTTTTAATGCATTGTTGTATCTTCTCGCATATTTTGACCTATATTGACTTTCAATTCAACACTTAATGAGAATAGATGAAAATCCGGATAATTAAAGAGAGGCTCGTGTCCCTGAGTTCGACCTTGGTATCTTACCAAGTAAAAAAAATAATACGATCATCTCCTTCTTATTTTGACATATTTAAATGAGATGATCTCTTTGATGAGCCCTAATCGGCCCGACTGCTACGACAATTCCGAGTGTTAAAAACACTCTCTTAAAGGGCCGATTTTGCAGTTCATCAAATGGCGTCGTTGCCGAGGACACGGCTCATTTCTTTTATTTTTTGGATTTTCTGTTTATTTAATTAAGTGTATCTTTTTTATAGGTCATTTTTGTTCATTTATTTTGCATTATAAAATTTTATTTTCGATTAATCTCTAATCATTGTTTCTGTGGCAGGGCCCTTGATGGTTCAAGGAGGCGAGGAGCAAGATGCGACCCGCTGCGAGGAGTTGCAGAAGCACACTTGGAGTACGTCGAGAAGAAAGAAAAAAATGTGTCTTGCATTTTTTCCATGTAATAATTCATCTTTTACGACGGTCTTCGATCGAAGGCTCGCGAATGTAATACGATCGTGGTTGTGTGGGGATCGTCCCCACTTGAGTGTCGACCTAGGACCAGGCACGCGGCTCTTTGAGCGGTTTTTCATTTTTATCTTTTACGTGTTTGCTCGTAGGTAGGACACACTTTAAATTTAGACGCACATAATCTCGCCTCACTTAGCTAAAATTAATGAAAATCATTCCCGCTAATAGATGCATGATTAGGTGCGGCTTTTATCGACTTGCATACATTGATTTTGGTTTTCAAAACGACCCGAGTTTTATCACTGCATGATTTCTCGCTTAGCCTAGATCACGGTTTTTATCGAATACATGTTTTTCTCGGCTTTCTCTTCCTAGCTTGATCACCTAGGATAAACGGAAAATGGGAATGAACAGTAGACGACGATTTCTTGATTTTGTGCTAACCATAATTCAGTGATAACCTAAAATAAAATTGGGACTGTTAATTGCAAGTCAACCAAAAATGGAGTAAAATTCGGTTTTGGGAGAGCAATACCCTCGCATACGCATTGATTTTCACTTCACATTTTTCCCGCGTAAAAATCTAATGTTTTATCACCAATAAAACCGACAAGATAATAAACCAACCTTTGTTGGTTTCATGTGTGAGTTGGTGAAACTAAGGGTTTGCTTGATTGATTGAGCCATGTTTGCTTCGATACAACCCCAAAACCTTAGTCACTCCATTCATCTCCGTAGATTCAAAACCGCTCACTTGTAAATCCATTCCTCTTCTTCGTTCACCTTGGGTCCCTCCCAACATCAATTCCCATCTTTATACTTAGGCTAATCTCAGCCTAAGTATAGGGGGGACCCGAGTCCCTGTGATTTCTCTACTCATCTTTCCTTGCCTTTATACTTAGGTTATTTCTAACCTAAGTATAGGGGAGCCCCTCTTAGCTCCCGTATATTCCTATTTATTTAAATGGACCTATGTACTTGTAACATCTAGTGCTATGAGGACATAGCAAAGTTTAAGTATAGGGGGGTATACCGTATATACCGTATACTTACTTTAGCTATAATCTGAAAAATTTGAAAAATTTAAAACTTTTTGGCTAAGGTAAAAATCTTTGGACTAAGAGAAATCAAATGATTTCACGGTTTTTCGATATTATGTTACGCTATTTTTATAAAAATATTTTTGAAAATGATTTTTCCTTGTTTTGAAAAAAAATCTTTTTGAAAATGTTTTGAAAAACTTTTTAATTGTGTGACATGGTTTTGAAAAATCTCCATCTCTTTTCAAGGAAAGTTGAGTCTAACTTGTGTTTTAACCTTTATTAAAATCCATAAAAATGAGAAAAACCCTAAAATCCTTTATGAGTTATTGATGACTACTAAACCCAATTAAGTAAGCCGCGTTCAGTGAGGGTTCGCCCTTAGCAGATTGGATGGTTTAGAGGACATCGCGTAAGGCCCCGTCCTCAAGCAACGGGCTTCGGCCTGTACTTACATCCATACTGGCTGAACGTAGATGCTTAATTGAGTTTAGGCAGTACTAATATTTCTTGAAGTCCCTAAAAAAAATAAAAAAATTGAAATAAAAATGTCTTGTTTTTGAATGAAGAAGTTGGATTAATTATCTACACTTACACTTCCACCCAGGATCTGAAATGATCAAGGAGACTTAGCTTTTTGAGGTCTTTGAGATTTTAGGTTAACCAACCTTAGCCATCAGGGTCATAGACTTAATCGTCCACATTCTCCTAGGTTTCTAGATTTGCATTCTATATTCCATGCTTAGTCTCAGACAAAAGAATATGATCAGCACATCACATGCACGACTGCGGTTTTTGATGAGATGAGTTGATTTTTCACCTGAGGGATTGGGATGAGGAAGTCGAGTTTGAATTTGATCTAATGATGCTCGAGGATGGGATAAAATCTTTGGAGGCTTCATGAAACCTGAGTGTCAGCAATATTAGCCAGTGTGAGAACTTGGTTCTTATACTAATCTCTTGACATTGACCTAAGTGCCAGGGTGTGAAATAAATAAAAAAATGTTGATCAGTGTGCACCAACTCTTGGTAAAAGCAGTGGAGCTAGCCAAAAAATTATACAAGTCAATGAAATTCAAAGAAAAGCTCTCATTCCACAAAGTTACATATCAATGAGCTTCCACCAAAGGCGAGCGCTCCCAAACTTTTCAAAGTGTCCACTTGGACCACTGCTATTAGGACCAGGAGTCGGGCTTGCACCAAAAAAGGGCTCTGCATCATAAATGCTACAAGTCTGGGTGTAGAAGGTACGATAGGTACTCAAAAAAGGCACACCCCGGTGTACTCCCAGGAAAACAAGTGCAGACGGCTCCAACTTCTCTTGACGGACGCACTGATCAACACCAAAAAAATGTGTTGCGTAAATGGAACTAGAGAGAATCCTTGTTCCAATGAGAGGGAGAGAAGAAATTACACAACCCCATGCCCTCCATTTCTGGCCTGCCATCTACATTTTCTAAGTCTGACAACTAAAGAGACGGTAGACTGAATGCAAGATTGGATTTATTCCCTAGTGTTGAGGCTTGGGTCCTTAGGAGAATTTCTCGGACCAAGACTTTGGGTGACGATTTGACTCTACTCTCAGAATCGCAGTCAACACTAAAATGTCATATCCTTTAGATTATATGTACATCAGAGAGAGTCTGGAGAATTAGAGGAATTGGATACCTCTTGATTAAGGCTGGGTTGAACTCTAGAATTTTGGATCTCTAAAGTCGAGTCAACTTGATCAGATTGGATCCTGTATTCACATGCACAAGGGGTTTATCCAACTTAGTCATTCTCTTTGATGCTTGAGGACGAGCATAGTTTAAGTATAGGGGGGTGATGAAACTCGATTTCATCATCATAATTTCTCATTATTAACCCCCTTGATTAGTTTTGTGTCAATAAAACCCAGTTAATGTCCTGTAATTATTAGAGTCCTTAAAAATTAAAAAACCACAAAAAAATGGCAAAACAAAAATCCGTGGTATTTTTAGACTTAAAAATACCCTCAAAAATATTTCGGGCCTTTGTTTGATTTCATCTCCAGTTTTGGTCAACATGAAACTTATAGATCTCGTCAAGATCTACAACTTTCATGTTTTGAGTTTTCTCAAAATCGGCCATCTTGACCTTCATATCTCAATTTTCTCTCCCAATAATCTGATTGGGCCACGTGGCCCATTCTGGGGGCGCCACGTGGCACGCCTATCTTGTCTCATCCGCCACCACCCCTGGCCGTTGGATCTCGCTTTGAATCCAACGGCCCCGCTGTGTCCACGTCTTCCTAATTTTCCAACCGTCTGATCTTCCCCGCCTCTTGATCATCACCGCACGTCAGCGCCGAGAGCAGAGCACGCCACGTGGCGGGTTGAAGACCATTTGATCGCGCCTTCAATTCTCCATCGCAACCGCTCCTTCCTCTAAAGCTCCCCGGCCCTTCGATCGACTATAGCTTCTAATCTAAATTGTCTGCCAACGCTCTCTTTGCAGCTCGACACGTGGTGGCTTCAAGGCTCGTCGATCGCATCGCCGCAAGATTCAATCCTATCCTCTCGTCAGCGCCCAAACGTCGGCCGTTGGATCTCCAGATCCAATGGCCAATCTTCATCGTCAACCTCCGGATGTCTCTTTCTCACACGTTCTCCGCCACGCAACCCACTTTCGCTCTTCCCATTATCCCCATCTTCTCCGACCTCTTCTCCTCTCGCTAACCGCCGCACCATGTTCCCCCATCACCCACGATCCTCGCCAGCGACTAAGTGACCCACGACGTCCTCCCAGTCGCCCCACATCTGCCTCGAAACTCACGACTACCATCACCAGCTCCGCCACTCATCCCTTGAAATACGCCGCTCCCTCCTCCGTTCGCCGCTGTCCACCTTTACGAGGGGAGTGGCCCAGCCCTCCTCCGCCTCCCTGTGACAGGGGGAGGCAGAGAGATCGAGCGAAGACGACCGTCTTCCCCGGTGCGACCCTCCGTCGATTCACGGTGGAGCTGCGGCGCGCTCGCATCCGCTCGAGCTGCACGGACCGGCTGACCGTGTCCAGCGACGACCCGGGGCTCGATTTGAGCCCCAGCCCAAGCCACCCGCTCCGCCTCCGACCAGGTAAGTCCCTCCGATCTCCCTTTGTCTTTTTATTTAATTTTCTTCGATTTAATTAGGCCTCTCCGGCCGCCTTCACCTGCCATTAACCCCCCTCCGAGCTTCTCCATGCTTCCCTCTTTCACGCGATACCCCCGACCACCTTCTTTCTCCGTCGCAGCCCCAGACCACCTCAACCCATCTCCTCCGCCACCTCGCAGCGGAGGAGCTTCGAGCTCCCATCTTCTTCACATTCCCGAGCTCCCATTTCAGTCCACTTCGCACGCACAACACACTTGTTCACTTTGGCTATCGACCTAACATTGCAGGTCATCAAAATCCGTCAATGGTCGGAAGCTCATCGGAGTCAACTTCGTCAACTCCTCCACAGTCAACATAGCCCCTATGTGTGAAGCTAGAAGCTCCGTCACCCTCATCGAGCTCCTAGCTTTCGCGATGTTCTTCCAGGAGCTTCGGATGGGTAACACCAACGCCGGAGATGAGTGGCGGAGTTTGGGCGCCTTCACCGGGGCCCTGAACTCGCCGCCGCTCGCAACTGATGAAGAAGGAGCAGTCCTCGTTGGATGCTCTGCCCTGGAGTTCATCCAACGACCACGATGCAGCCACGTCGACGATCCGCTTTTCTTCCAGAGGCCATTGGATTCTCTCGATCCAATGGTTTCCAGTTCGCCACGCGTTGACATTAGAGCGTCCCCGAGCCTAGCGTCCGAGCCTCCAGGCTTGGATGTACCGTGCCTCCTCCGAGCCTGTGCCGAGCCATCAGCAGCTTCGACCGAGCCTGAGCCTAGCCGAAGCTTCATAGAGCCTTTGCCGAGCCTGACCCGAACTCCGGGCCTAGATCGCATGTGCCTGGCACGTAGAGACGCCCCTCCATCTTCTCCAATTTGCATATAGGTCCCTAGAGCACGTGCAGTCCACATGCATTTGGGTAATTTGTAATTATGCCCTCACAGGTTTTAATAATTGCAAAAATACCCCTGTGCGTGTGGGTATTTTACAGGGAAGGCCTCATACTTTTCATATTTACATTTTAGTCCCTCCCAGGGACCTATTTGTAGTTATCTTTTTTATGTTTTATTGCACTTATGCCCCTGGCTTCTTTTATACATATCTTGAGCTACGTATATCCGATTGAGATGATTTCAGTTTCGTTTTAAAGCTGGTTTGATGATCTTTCTAATGGCATGCTTAGTTGTTGTTTTGGACACAATGAATTTTTATGAATTATGCAGTAGCCTTGTGTCTATTCGAGCTTGAATTGATGCCTTGCTTAAAATTGTTCATCATATCTGCCTCTTTAATTAAACTTGAAATTAACTCTTGATTAATTTTGCTCATTATTTTTACCTAGGGCCTATTTTCATTGCATTACATAGCATTTATTTGCATTATAAATTGATAAAAAAATGCATGTTTATTTTTAATGCATTGTTGTATCTTCTCACATATTTTGACCTATATTGACTTTCAATTCAACACTTAATTAAATAGATGAAAATCCGGATAATTAAAGAGAGGCTCGTGTCCCTGAGTTCGACCTTGGTATCTTACCAAGTAAAAAAAATAATACGATCATCTCCTTCTTATTTTGACATATTTAAATGAGATGATCTCTTTGATGAGCCCAAATCGGCCCGACTGCTACGGCAATTCCGAGTGTTAAAAACACTCTCTTAAAGGGCCGATTTTGCGGTTCATCATTTACCCATAGCTCGTACTTTCACATATCTTTGTATATATTTCGCAATAATTATGGGCTGGGTAAAATTTGGAGAATTTTTTTTGTAAAATACACTTGTATAATCTGTATAATTGTTGTAACATAGGAGTATACCGAATAAAAAAATGCGAAAAATTCAAAGGCTTCTTATTTACTCTTGCATATCATCTCTACATCAGAAAAGAAAGAAAAAGAGTCTTGCATTTCATTCATAGCAGTCATCTGTGTCTCATCCGCATATCTTGCATATGCAAGGTGAAAAGCTAGTGGGTTCTGAACCAAGTTATGAGTAGATGTTGAGGATGGACTTGATTTGACCGTAATCCACCTAATTTCAGAGGAACCTTATAGGAACTGGAGTTAAGATTTCTCAGGTCAAGTGACTTAATTCTTTAAGTCCGCAAGTCTATGTTCTCATGTCATCTTGATTAGTCTAAGTAGAATATCTCGTGCACACGCATGATTCTTTTAGATAATGTCCTAACTTGGACAAGCACAATGCACGTAGCTCTTCATTGATGAGGTGGTGAGGAGGTAGAATCCTTTAGCTTGGAGTAGCACACGGGTGGAAACATCCGTCCTCCTCTAGGGAGGGTAGTGCATCTCAACCTAGTCTGGTGGTGTTGACATCTAAGGACGGGATGCTGTGGGTTGCAATAATGCTTCAAAAGAGGGATAGTCTACTGGTTCAAGAGGAAAAACTCCCGATGTACATGCTGCACCCTGTATATAGTTCGAAAAAAAATGCAAAAACTCCAAAAAAATCAGACAGGTCCAAGTGAAAATAAAATACCTGTCGGAGTATGTATATTAGCAAAGAAATGCAGCTGGATGACTTGGCTACACTGGTCAGGCATCCCGGGATAGGTAGCTACACTGGCTACCGTCCATTCTTTAATCTACCCCCTCCTCTTGAGTTGGTCGCACTTAAACTTAGAAGGGAATACCCCACTCCTCGAGGAAAGAGTTATTGGACCGGATTATTTGAGTTACCTTGTTAGAGGAGGCTGCTTCTTAGCCATTTCTGATGTGGAGAGTTACATCTCACTTACACAGTACAAGTAAGAATCATAGTCATCAGAAATTTGCGTCTGAGGATTTGTTCTGACCTGACTATTGAGGAGTCTTGAATAGAAGACTTGTGGAACTTGAAGTCTATTAGGTCTTAAGTTCAGATCTCAATAAGGTTCCGCCACACAATTAATCCAAAGGTTGAGTCAAGCTCCATTTTCAACTTTTGTTTATGACCTTGGTATGGAACCCAAAATCATTTCACTTTTGCATTTCATTTTAGTTGCTCAGGGACGAGCAAGGTTTAAGTATAGGGGTTGATGAATTTGTGATTCATCACTCTTAAAGTTGAATAGAGCTTTGTCCCTGGGTATTTAGCATCATACTTCCCTTTATCTTGCATAAATAACATTCATGCATCAATCCACAAAATGTGCATTTTAGCATTCATATTTGCATTTAATAAGAAGCCAATCCATGTGTAAAATCCACTTGTAAAATATCCATCTATTTACTTGTATTTTATCCCCTCCAAAATAAAATAACACCTTCCTTATAATGTGTACACCATTAGTTAATTATATAGGGAAGAAGGCCAGAGTTCCTATCTTGTAAAATATCCAATAAAGCCCCAAGCCCCTGGACCTTAGAATGCCCATATCTCTCTCTTACAAACTCCGAATTAGATCTACTCACCTCCAGATGAATACACATCCAGAGACCTTTAAAATGAGACTAATTTCATTCAATTCGGAGCTCGGAGGCAAAACTTGGGTTTTTGGGCCTCCTTGTATACTATACATATGTATATTTGTATTCTTGTATTTTTGTATCATATTCGACCTCATCTCTGTTTTTTGTCAACATGAAACTTGTAGATCTCATCGAGATATACAACTTTCATGTTTTGAGTTTTTTTTCCGAATTTGGCCTCCTTCTCTCTCTAATCTTATTTTTCTTCTCAGCCACTCACAGCTGACCAAGTGACGCCCTCTGATTGCGCTACACGACCCGCTCTCTTTGTCCTATCCGCCCGCGCCCTGGACTGTTGGATCTTCATCTTGATCCAACGATCCGTTGATCGCCACACATACCCATTTTCCCCCGCCGTCAGATCACTCCCTAGATCGCATCCTCATTGCACGATAGCGCTCTCACCACAGTATGCCACGTGGCGTCATTTGCACCACCCAATCTACTCCATCTCAACCGCCCAAACATGTCGTGCTCTCAGCCGTTCGATTTGCACCTTCCTTTCATCTGAGCCATTGGTCCCTGCTGTTTGCATAAATAGCCACGTGGCACGCCTCTCGCCCTTCGATCTCATCCCAGTGACCTAATCTGCGCCATTCGCTACCGCCCGCTTCATAGCCGTCGGATCATGAGATCCAATGGCCACCAGGTCGTCGTCTACCTCCGCATACCCCGCACCCACGTCTTCTACCGTGCGCAAGGGGGCCGCCCCCTTTCTATTTTGGGCTCCACGCCGACCACCTTCTCCGACCCTTGACACCACCACGACGGAGCCCACTCGTCCCTCATCTTCGCCAACCCTCTCGATCTCCATGACAACCCTCAACATCGCTCCACAACACCCACGAACACCACCTCCTCGCCATCCATGCCGTCACCTTCATCATATAAATCAGTCACCTCCGGCCACTTTCACCCCCACCCGCCACCACAAAGAGTGACTCCATGCTCCCACCTTCAGATTGGTGACAACAATTTGTCCTTAGGTTGAGCGAAGAGAGAACACCTCCGGCGAGATCCACGGCCCTCCCCCGTCGTGTCGCAGCTCCTCCAAGGTGCTGCACGAGTTCAGGACTCCTACCGGCCTTCGAGCGATGACATGAAATCTCCCTCCGAGCTTCTGATCCCAGGTAGATCCCTCCATCTCTTCCCCGATCTTCTTCTTCTTTTTCCTTTTCCTTCTCCGATTTTTATTCGCCGTCCACGAGCATAATCCCGCTCCGCCAAGCATCCTCTGAGCTCCGCAAGGGAGCTCTGATCTTTGCGCTACCCTTAGTTTCCTCCGACGAGGTACTTCACCTTCTACCGACGCCAACTCCGTCACCTTGGCGGAGCTCGACCACCGGACCACCTTACTGCTCCACAGGCCTCGCATTCCATTCCCGACAACTCCATGAACAGTTCACGTGCTTCGGCTATCTTCTAACCCCTTGTAGATACCATCTCCTTTATTGGTCGGAGACTTCACCGACGCATCTTCGAGCTTCATCGCCAGTGGCCTCCAGGCCGCCTTAGCCGCAACCAACATCGCCAGATGCTCCACCGCCTCTCAACAAATCTTCCGAGCTATGCTAGACCCTCCAGCATCCTTCACCCACGACGGGAGGATGAGGCGGAGTGAGGCCAGCTTCGCTGGAGCCCAGTCTTCTCCGCCGCAGGAGGCAGAGGACCGTTGGGGACAACAGCCATCAGCCGTTCGATCCTCTTGATCGAATGGCCAGAAGCCATCCACGTCGCTATGTCCCGTGACCGTAGGATCAGGCAGATCCTACGCATCCAGATCGTGCCACGTCATCGCCCTCACCTGCTCCAGGTGCCGTTGGATCAATCTAGATCCAACAGTAGCTGATCGACCACGTCCTCTCCTCAGGAGCGGCCCATCACCATTGGATCGATCACTTATCTGACAGACCCTGACACGACACGCGTCCGCAGCCAGCTACCGTTGGATCATCCTTGATCCCACGGTCCACGTCAAGCCACATCACCCGATCCGAGCCTCTTCCCCGACCACTAGGCTCGGATCACTCGAAGCTACTCCAAGCCAGATCTCAACCTCCAGAGCCACCCGAGCCTCGCTCCGGGCCTCCGAAGACACCCGAACCTGGGACCCCACGTGATCTGCACGTGCGTCCTGGGTCATTTGCATCGAGGCCCCTGAAGGTTTTCAGAATTGCATTTCAGTCCTGCTAGGAGACCCCACGTAAGGAGCATGTGTCCCGTGGAAAAAAATTGCATCCACTGATAACTGAGATCTCACCGAAGTCGTGTCTCTCTATAAGGCAGATCGACAATCGCTGAGGTGACCTCAGTGAAATCTCAATCAATCAACAATAAACCCACAATGAAATATATGCAATGAATATAAAAAATGTGGAGTTAAAATTTATTATAACTTTACATGTAAATGTGTATAGGTGTAAGCACAAGTAGAGGTCGAACACTAGGAGGCGAATGGTGATGTGGTAGAAAATTGGCTGTGCAATTATTCAATTCTTGGTTCATGTCCAATTCTTTATTGTTTTTGTGGGTTTTTTATTTTATATTTTTATATTTTATTTTTGTTTTTATAATTTTTTTGTTTTATATTTTATATGTTTTTATTTTTAATTATATAATATAGATATATATATATAAAGAGATATATATATAAGAGAAGAGAGAAATATAATATATGGACATATATATATAAATACTCAAAATATATTACCCCTAATATTTTATTTTTTTGGCTTTTTATTTTTTTATATTTTTTTGTTATTTTTCTGGAATTTTTCTAATTTTTATGTATTTTTAATTCCAAAAATGTCCCTAATATGGGACTAATTAAATAGGCCAAAAATAATTTGGGTTTTAAAAATATAAAATAAGTCTCAAAATAACCCAAATTATTTTAATATGTAAATAATAGTATATAGATAATTATAAAATAGAAAAATATATTTTTGGGATTTTTCTAGGGTTTTTATTTTTTTTGTTGTATTTTGGGGCTTTCTGATTTTTATATTTTTCTTTTTCTTATTTTTAGGGTTTTTCATTTTCTGGACTCAATAGATATATAAATACACCATATATAATATTTTTGTAATTTTTCAAAATGTTTTTGTATTTTTTGGTATTTTATAAATTAGATAGTGATTATTTAGGCTCCATTTGAATTTTAAAAATTAGATAAAATGCAAAAAAATGCAAGTTAAAAATGTGGGCGTGAAAGTACACTGCATAGAGCATCTAACCTAATTTTTGTGGATTTGTAGGAGCAAGCTAGGTATTTTTAATATATACATAAAAGCCATAAAATAAAACAGCCTGGTAGGGGCATTTTTGCAGATAAAATAACATGCAGGGGGCTTTGTGCAAAAATACCAACAGAAATAAACATTTATTTAAATTTTAAAGACTATTTTATAATTACAAAAAGCGCCAGGGTTTACAAGGTAATTTTCACGCGCCTCACGCGGGACTGCACGTGAGGCGCGGAGGGACCATTTTGTAATTAAGGGAAGTACATGGGCCCTACGACAAAAATTACAATTTTTTTATAACGTAAAAATTTATTTACAGAATTAAATATTAAATACAACAAAAAGCGAGGGTATCAGTGAACATTACCCCCAAAGGCGCTCTATCCTACGACAGATATGTGTAACTTAAACACGTGGTGCCTCCACGTTTGCCGATGACAATTCGTGGATCCACGGTGGAGATTAGATCATCTGGCATGATCGGACGACTGAAGCTCGGGCGGATCCGACGGTTGGAGCTCGACCTGGGGAGACCTCCTTCATCTGACGGCGGGGAGACAAGGTGGAAGAACATGGAAGAAGGCCAGAATGGCCGAACTTCCCTGCCTTCGATCTCGCTTCTCCGGCATCCTTCGAGGCTTCTGAGGCTCCCACGAGGTTCCTGGCAGGTGGCTCTAACTGCTGGAGGACTCGGATCGGGCGGAGAGGCACTGGAGTGCCACCACGACGTAGGAGAAGTTGAGGGGCTCCAGGTACTTCTGGTGAAGTCTGAACGGGCCTTCTGGAGCTTCTCTTTGCTCCTAACCTGCAGGGAAGAACTCACACAGCTCGAGGGGCTCTCCCTCGACTGGACTTGAAGCTGTATCAACACAAAACGATGGGTGGAGATGTTCGCCGGAGCAGAGCTCCGGCAAACTACGAGTGGGCGAATCTACCTAAGTAATCAACTAAAACATGCAATAAAAAGCAATAAATAAAATCCTACGGCTAATTCTAAGCTAAGTAAATAAAAAGCGCAGCTCATACCTCCCAGGAGGAAGGGAGCAGAGGTGGCACCGGAGCACCGCCGTGGGTGCAACCTCCACCGCTCCAGCCCGTTCAGGCCCTCTAGGGGCTTCTCCCTTTCACGGAGAAGCACGCTAGACCGAAGGTGGGGACTGAGAACGAAGAAGAATTGACCAAAATTGCAATAGCGGAGGAGGTTCTTTATTTAAGAACAACTGGAGCACCCTTATTGACCGGGCCACAGGCGGTGATACACGCTATGTACAAAAGAATAAAGGGATGGGCGTGCATGTACAATGAACGAGGAACACTTTTCATGAAGGCGGCGATGGCAGACAATGGACGGGTCGAGCGCGAATAAAGGGAGAAGACGCGTCGTTCTGACAATTGCGTCACATCAGCCGCCTGGGGGAGCAGTTGACCAGGCGGTCAACAAATGCTGGAAGCCGATTGGTCCACGTCAACAAGAAGTTGACCTATTTATTAAACATAATAAATGAATTAATTAAATGTTATATATAAAATAAAAAATGTTTATTAAATAATGTATTATTTATTTATGATTCTTATTTATTTTTGATGAATTTTATTAGGGGTTTATTTTAATGATGTATTTATAAGTGTATTTATATGTATCTATTTTTATTTTGTGTATTTTTATTTTATTATCTTATTTTTATAAATTATTTTTGTGAGTATAAATATATTTTTATTTAATTTTTATAATTTTATTTACATTTTTAAATATATAGGTATATGTATATGCATGTATACTTATATGTATTTTACCTATATTTTATATACATTTTATTTATTTAATGAATTTTATTGGTTTTTATTTTGGATTTGTATTTTTAATAAATTATTTGTAAGATTTACAATTTAATAAAAATATGAAAGAATAAAATAATAAAAGAATGTGTTCCCCTTTTATTTATGTACATCTATAACATAGGTATTTTGCCTATGTATTACATAAGCTTATTTTATTTTACAAATTATTTTTGGTTTTTATTCTAATTTCAATGAGTATATGTATTATGTATATTATTTACAAGATTCTAAAAATATAAATTTATAGAAATAATGAATGAAGAATAAATTTAATATTTTATTCGGGTAGACTGTACAATGAGGGCCAAAAACCTAACTTTCACAGATGAACTCCAAAAATTATGAAACTAATTTTATTAAATAGCTCTTGAAAAGTTATATACAATTAAAGGTGATTTTGGTGGATTTTGAATTTTTTTTACAAGATATGGGTCTGTGAAGTTGAGATTTTGGCTTTTTATTCTGTGTATAAAATGTACACTGTGTATTATTCTTGTACAAACTCAATTTTGTATTTTTATTCACATTATTATCTACAACTTTTATGTACAAAGTTTCTTGATTTGATGAATAAATAATTAAATACAAAATAGGTATCAAAAATGCATAAATGAATAAATAAATGAGGTATTTATTGTATTATTGGCCCTTATCTCCTCCTACTTTATTCGTGGTCGACCAATTCCATTCTGAACTTGGTCTTGGGGTTCGAGTCATAAAATATTTGCAATATTTTATTCCCTTTTCTTTTCTTCTCTTTATTCTATAATTTTAGCATTAAAAACCTTATTTTATGTACACTTAATACAATAAATAATGAATGCTATTATAGACAAATTGATGCTATTTACATGCATTTACTGGGGTTTTTAAGGCCAAAATGATAGAATAAAGGTGATGAAATGGAGATTCATCACCCCCTATACTTGCCTTTGCTAGTCCCTAGCAAATACTTATGCAATAAGTACAAAAAGAATAAAGAATAAGAAGAAAAGAAAAAGCAAGAATAAAGAATTTAAAGAATAAGTTGAATTGATCATGGTTATTAAACTCATTTGTACAAAATCGAAGTTTGGAGCTCAAGTTAGACCTTGGTGTAAAAATGTGTGTGGAACCTGATCGGAAACCAAATTTAAAACACAACAGCCTTCGAGAGTCACAGAACTCGGTTCAACTCACCTCAATAGCCTGGTCAGAACTAGCCTACGTCATACGCAAACCCTTATGATGATGAAGCTGACTTGTACAGTGTAAGTGATAGTGGCTCTCCCCAACTGAAATGACAAAGGAACTGACTTCTCCAGAATGACACCCAATGATTCCCTAATTCAGCCCTCTACCGTCGAGGAGCGGGGTATTCCCTTCTAAGTTCAAGTGGCATCCAACTCAAGAGGAGGAGGGGAAAAGAATGGACGGTAGACAATGTAGCTACCTATCCTGGGATGACCAGTGTAGTCAAGTCATCCAGCTGCAGGCTCACATGGTATAACTTTGATGCTCAAGCTTGCTTATTTTCTATACAACATATATAGATACTCCGGCAGGCACTTTTATTTTTATTTACAAGCCTGTCCACTTTTTTGGAGTTTTTTTTTCAAACATACTATTTACACCAGCATTTACATAAGGACTTTTTCCTCTTGAGCCAGAAGACTATCCCTCTTTTGAAGCTTTATTGCAACCCACACTTTCCTGTCATTCGACTTCATTGAAACTGTACCAGGTTGGGGTGCACTTCCCTCCCTAGACGAGGACGAATGTTTCCACTCGTGTGTGTCTCAGACAGGCAAATCCAACCCCCTCACCACTCCAACTGAGTTGAGCCAAGTGAAAGGTGTAAGTGTCCAAGTTAGGTCACGACCGACAAGAGTCATGCGTGTGTCTCGTAAAGTTCTATTTAGTCAGTTGAGGTGACTTGAACCTAGCCCTGATTTCTCAAAGAATTAAGTCTGAATAGACCTGAAGTCCTTAAACCTAGTTCCCATAAGGTTCTAGTGCAGTTAGGTGCGGTAAGGTCCAACCAAGCTCCAATCTTCGACTTTATTGGACTAGTTCAATCATCAAGCTCAATAAAAGAATATGAATGCTATGCAAATGCTATTTACAAATGTGCAAAGAATAATGCAATGTTTCAAAGAATTTGAAAACAAAGAGAAAATTTTTACACAAAGAATTTTTGCAAAATAAAAGAATAAAATATGTACAACTATTTACACGGGCGTGCCGCTTTATTTTTAAAGAAGTTTAAAGAATTTACAAGTTTTAACAAAGTGATTTATTTAGGAGTATCTACAATTAATAAAGAATTTAATGTATTTTATTTTTCATTTATTTTATTTATGTACTGGTGCTTTTATTCCTCAAATTTATTTGAAAATCATTTTACAAACAATTTTGAAAACTATAGTCCAAAATAATTTTTACAAGCACTTTACAAACATGTACACACATTTGAAAATCATTTTGCAAAGATTTTCCAAACCGCATATATAGATTTTTCACATATTTTTGCAACCATTTTTCAAACCATTTGCAAATAATTTTTCAAACATTTTATTCACACAAAGAAAATAAACTTTACAAACCAAAATGTTTTTACAAAGGTTGAAAACATGTAACAAAATGTTTTCAAAATAGTTTTCAAAAGATTTTCACATATATTTTCAAACTATTTTTCAAACATTTTGCAAAAAATTTTTTCACCTGATTTATTAATCAGTATATACAAAAAGAATTTGAGGAATAATCTCATCTTTTTATTAGGTTTTTTAATAAATTTAAAGAATTATTAGCCATATTATTAAGGGAATACTAAAGTACGAGTTATGGACGAAGTATATACAGAGTATATACGACTCCCCTATACTTAGCTTGAGCTATGTCCTCATAGATCGGAAAAGAGAAAGAGAAGACATAACTCGTACTGAGTATAGAAAAGTCTAAAAATGCATAAATAAGAAATGGATGAATGAGAAGTTGACCGTCCCCTCTATACTTAGGATCAAGTAATCCTAAGTACAACAGACTGTACACAAAGCAGGGAGGGTCAAGGGTGGGAATAAACAGATCAAAGAATTAACAAATCAGGGGTGCACCCCCCTATACTTAGGACAAAGTACGTCCTAAGTACAGAAAACTGACACAAAGGGGCGACACCTTTTATTTAGATAAAGAAATATGAAAAAGAAAAGAAGAAAAGAAGAAAAGAGAGATATGTACAGATAGATGAAAAGATCGTGGAGAATATACACATCACTCCCCCTATACTTAGGGTGAGATATCCCTAAGTATAGGCAACAACAGGAGTGACGAAACTGAATGACGAAAGAACAACACGGTGTGTACCCCCTATACTTAGGACAAGGTACGTCCTAAGTGTAGAAATAAAGATATGACGACAGATCTAGGGCACACATAACATGCGGGAGAAATAAGGAATAGACAAAACACATATATACAAGCGGTAAAGAACTAGTGAAGTACAGGATGGTATCTGACAAGTGAATACCGTACTTGCGCCATTGTCTCCCTGTGAGAACAGTGACGTACTCAGACAATGTAGGACACTCGGATAGGCAGTCAGGTGGGTGTCGGCTACCGAAGCCAAATAGATCCAAAGGACATATATCGGGTCCGATAGCATGAAGCAGTCAATCGGCTCATAAGGTCAGCGTGAGGAAACAGAGCCGATACTATAAGATCGGGAGGAAGAAGGAATTGTACAGATTCCTCCGATCAATCAGAGTCTCAATAAGATATGGAAAGGTAAAGAATAAGAGACATCATAGTATTCGGTGGTCATGAGGTCGGAAGATCACAGGAGACACACCGAATACCGCAAGTCATGGCTCACCCCTGCGAGGGTCGTCAAGGTGAGCAGGCTCAAAGGAGCCTGGAATCAGATCATAATCAGACGACTTGGTCCCGTGATCCGCAAATCGGATGCACAATCAGAGAGAGGACCAAGTACACAACTCAGAAGACCCGGCTTCATGTTCCAACAAATGGGAAACACCAGAAATGAAGCCGAATACCTAGAAAATGATGTACTCTCCCACAGCTAACCCTCGAGGAGTAGTAAATGCTAATCATTGAATAAGAAGAAAGAGACTTGACCTTGCGAGGGTCGTCAAGGTGAGCCGATGCAAAGTTGGCAGTGATCCATAAGACAGATCATAGAAATGGTCTCAGCAGGCGACAGATCAACCATCAGCAGAAGAGCGACAAATCAAGAAAGTGGGGCAGCGTCCCGCAGATACCCTCGAGGAACGCACTGCCAGCTAGGCATGGAAATAGCAGATATTAGGAGCTCAGCCTTGCGAGGACCGTCAAGGCAAGCAGATTCAAAGGAGTCAAAGATCTGACTACACAGATGGTTCCCATGATCCGTAGATCGAATAGACAACTCAGGATGGGACCGAAATCATATATATATATATCAAATGACTCGGTTCCATGTTCTGCAGATCGGAGGCACGGTCAGAAGGGGAACCGAGCGTAAAGAGAGTGTCGCATACTCCCGCAGATAGTCCTCAGGGAGTTATGCAATCTAGGCAAGGAATAGTCAGAATGTATCTCTACCTTGAGAGAATCATCAAGGATAGAGAAGAGGCTCAAAGGAGCCGGGTCCATCAGACGGACCCACATAGTGGTCTCAGTAGTCGACAAAATCGGCTACAGACAAAGGAGACCAAATCAGATAGGAAATATGTCGTAGTCTCCCGCAGATAACCCTCAGGGAGCTACGGGCTAGTCAAGGAATAATCAGAAAAGAGCTCATCCTTGCGAGGATCGTCAAGGAGAGCGGACTCAAAGGAGTCTGAGCAAGTCGGTCTCATGAGGTCAACAGATCGAGCGCATAATCAGAAAGGGAGACCAACTTCCCATATCAGACGAATCAGCTTCGTGCTCCAGCAAGGTGGAGGCACCAGCAGTGAGTGAAGCTGATCGTAAAGAAAGTGTCGCATCCTCCCGCAGATAGTCCTCAGGAAGTGATGTGAGCTACATAGTGAATAATCAGAATACATCTCGTCCTTACGAGGGTCATCAAGGAGAGAGAAGGCTCGAAGGAGCCGGACCCATCAGACGGATCCTCAGAAAATGTGGCCTCGGTAGACGGCAGACCGTCTACCAGCAGAAGAGACCAGAGAGCTAGAATGGGTCATAGCCTCTCGCAGATAACCCTTAGAGACCTATGAACTAGGCAATGAATAATCAGAATATCAAGGCTTGTCCTTGCGAGGACCGTCAAGGAGAGCAATCAGACAGTTGGCCTCATGTACCAACATATCGGGCACACAATCACAGGGGGAGGCCAATTGAGCATATCCTCTGACTCGGTTTTGAGTCCCATCGAAATGGCGACCCAAGTAGTGGATGAAACCGTGGTCCTAGAAATTCTCGCATTCTCCCGCAGATAGTCCTCGGGGAGGAATGCGATCTAGATCAATGTAGGTCTTGGGAATGCTGGCATAGAATCTCAGGTCCTCAAAGACATTTAATCATTCCATCATCCGGAGGGCATAAGATCATGTGAGGGAGCAAATAATCAGGTCAATCACAATATAGTCCCTCAAGTCAATCCAATCTGGCTGAGATGGCACGAAAGGTAATCATAAATCCTCAAAGTGCCATAGGTGGATCAAAGAATCAGGAGATTAAGGATGAGTCAATCAAGAAGATGAGAAGGTTCATGGGGGGGGGGGGGGTTCGGGGCACCGTCACCATGAATCATATATCAAGATAGGCGATCCAAAATCTGAATCCAGATGGGCCGAACCGAATGGGTAGATCAATCAATTAGATCACATGAATTCCTCATCATGGCATCAAAATACATGACATCCTCAATCCGGTGTGCGAGATCTAAATCCTCAATAGAGAGTCACACCTAATCCTCGTGCATCATCCAAAGTCCTCAATGAGATCCTATGCACGTATGAAAGACAAATCCACCAAATCAACCTCAACATCCTCGACATCATGCCCGACTTACTCCAATAATCAATATAAGTGACGGATCCTCGATGTGGGCTATTGCTAAAAGCACAGCAATCCCGGGTAAAAGAAGAGATGATACGGGGGACACAAGGAAGGTGGATCAGAAGGGTAACACAATGGAGTGGAGAAGCTGATTGAGCGTATGCGCCAATATCACAGGTGGTAGAAGAGTGACACAGAGGGGATGAGGAGGGCGGGCGAGAAGATCGGGACATAGACAAAATTGGATGTTCCACACAAGGCGGGAACACCGTCAAAATGGTGGTCCGAAGAGGATGCTCTCCTCGAACCTGAGAAGATGTGGATGGTACGGTGGATACGAGGAAGGTGGTGAAGAAGAGGGAAACGGAGGACTTGACGAAGAATGATTGAGCTCAAGCACCAATATCACGACTCGATGCAGATGAGGAGATATATGTATAAGGGAGGTAGAGAGACTCAAAGATGAAAAATGCATGACTCACACGATGGGACCGCCTACTCAAACAATGAATGAAAAACGTAACAGACTCTAAGTCACAATCAATACACAAGGCAAACCCCCGATTCACCTACTCAACATAGTTAAGACCATCATGTGACAGTCATTTATCTTTTCGGTTTTAGAGTGAGGTGGGAATCACAAAGTTGTACAAACACTTAGGAGGCTTGATGGGATTTGGGCTCTACTCCTTAGTGTGTACGTGAGCAATTAAAATGCATACAATGAGGGGGTTGCTCTCCCTAAGACAAGGAATCCATTACATTTTATTTTGAGTCCAATAGAGTTAACAGTCCCAATTCTATTTTTGTTATCACTTTTTTGGGTATTTTCAGTGTACGTGCCTAATAAGGTTCCAATTTCCATTAAGCATCCTAGGTTGGCGAAAACAGAGGAAGAAGGTCGGAAAAGCCGTGCAAGTCAGAAATCGATGATGCATGCTAAGTAAGAAGACTTACAGCGTCTCCAGCTCTCTCCATGCAGGATGCATAATAGAATTTGAAACCTATGCTATATGCAAATGCAAACCGAAGAAATTTCCCTAGGATAGTAACTGCTATTATCGTGAAGCACCACAAGTCGGTCACCGATCTTCAATCCAGGAGTCCGGTCTGGGCTCACCCCTCCTCCTCTCGACACATCGAGTTCAGAAGCAGCGCTTGGGAGGGTGGGCTGCGGTACGTAGAATCGAAGACGGTGAGGTCGACTGTCTAGAGTTTGATCTAGGTCCAAACGTGGCTATAGGTACATGCAAGATATATTAGGTGTTTTGGACCTTAATCTATCGGCAAACAATTCCTAAGCTAGGGCTCATTCACACAAAAAATAATAAAAATAAAATAAAGAAAAGAAAAAGCGTCAAAATCATCAAGGCTCCCAAGGGAACAATCCCTCGGGCAATGGACCTCGGGAAGTCTGAGTGTACCTGTGAGAGTCCTGAATTATTACATGTCAAGTGTCACTCTCTCACTTAAATATACATAATAAAATAGAAAGCATAAAAAGTGTAGACTGTCTTCCAAAAATTTTCCTTCATCTGCCTTAGATGCTCTCTCCTGTTGGCTGATGTAGAAAAGCCAACTCCGCCTCGCTTGGGTGCATTGGTCCTCCTAGGAGATCCTCCTTCGCTTGGCGGTCCCTCACATCAAAGGCAAATAAAAGAGATGGTTCAGAGCAGTCAATCAATAATCTCAAAAAATAATCAGAGAAATAACTAAATAATGGACATGAGCAAAGAATTAAATAAATAAATGGACAACCATTCAAAATCCGTTGCCTCCCCGGCAACGACGCCATTTGATAACTGAGATCTCGCCGAAGTCGTGTCTCTCCACAAGGCAGATCGACAGTCGCTGAGGTGACCTCAGCGAAATCTCAATCAATCAACAATAAACCCACAATGAAATATATGCAATGAATATCAAAAATGTGGAGTTAAAATTTATGATAACTCTACATGTAAATGTGTATAGGTGTAAGCACAAGTAGAGGTCGAACACTAGGAGGCGAATGATGATGTGGTAGAAAATTGGTTGTGCAATTATTCAATTCTTGGTTCATGTCCAATTCTTTATTGTTTTTGTGGGTTTTTGATTTTATATTTTTTTTATTTTTTTTGTTTTTATAATTTTTATTTTATAATTTTTTATTTATATATTTTTAATTATATAATATATATAAAGAGATATATATAAGAGAAGAGAGAGAAATATAATATATGGACATATATATATATATATAAATACTCAAAATATATTACCCCTAATATATTATTTTTTTGGCTTTTTATATTTTTACATTTTTTGTTATTTTTCTAGAATTTCTAATTTTTATGTATTTTTAATTCCAAAAATGTCCCTAGTATGGGACTAAATATATAGGCCGAAAATAATTTGGATTTTAAAAATATAAAATAAGTCTCAAAATTACCCAAATTATTTTAATATGTAAATAATAGTATATAGATAAATATAAAATAGAAAAAATATATTTTTGGGATTTTTCTAGGGTTTTTATATTTTTTTGTTGGATTTTGGGGCTTTCTGATTTTTATATTTTTCTTTTTCTTATTTTTAGAGTTTTTCATTTTTTGGACTCAATAGATATATAAATACACCATATATAATATTTTGGTATTTTTCAAAATGTTTTTATATTTTTTTGGTATTCTATAAATTATTAGGCTCCATTTGAATTTTAAAAATTAGATAAAATGCAAAAAATGCAAGTTAAAAATGTGGGCTTGAAAGTACACTGCATAGAGCATCTAACCTAATTTTTGTGGATTTTTAGGAGCAAGCTAGGTATTTGTAATAAATACATAAAAGACAAAAATAAAACAGCCTGGCAAGTGCATTTTTGCAAATAAAATAACATGCATGGGGCTCTGTGCAAAAATACCAATAGAAATAAACATTTATTTTAATTTTAAAGACTATTTTATAATTACAAAAAGTGCCAGGGTTTACAAGGTAATTTTCACGCGCCTCACGTGGGACTGCACGTGAGGTACGGAGGGACCATTTTGTAATTAAGGGAAGTACAGGGGCCCTACGACAAAAATTACAATTATTTTATAATGTAAAAATTTATTTACAGAATTAAATATTAAATACAACAAGGGTATCAGTGAAAATTACCCCTAAAGGCGCTCCATCCTACGACAGATATGCGTAACTTAAACACGTGGCGCCTCCACGTTTGCCGATGACGATTCGTGGATCCACAGTAGAGATTAGATCATCTGGCATGATCGGACGGCTGAAGCTCGGGCGGATCCGACGGTTGGAGCTCGACCTGGGGAGACCTCCTTCATCCGAAGGCGGGGAGACAAGGTGGAAGAACAAGGAAGAAGGCCAGAATGGCCGAACTTTCCCGCCTTCGATCTTGCTTCTCCGGCATCCTTCGAGGCTTCTGAGGCTCCCACGAGGTTCCTGGCAGGTGGCTCTAACTGCTGGAGGACTCGGATCGGGCGGAGAGGCACTGGAGCGCCACCACGACGTCAGAGAAGTCGAGGGGCTCCAGGTACTTCCAGTGAAGTCTGAACGGGCCTCCTGGAGCTTCTCTTTGCTCCTAACCTGTAGGGAAGAACTCACACAGCTCGAGGGGCTCTCCCTCGACTGGACTTGAAGCTGTATCAGCATAAAACGACGGGTGGAGATGTTCGTCGGAGCGGAGCTCCGGCGAACTGCGGGTGGGCGAATCTACCAAAGTAGTCAACTAAAACATGCAATAAAAAGCAATAAATAAAATCCTACGGCGAATTCATAGCTAAGTAAACTAAAAAGCGCAGCTCATACCTCCCAGGAGGAAGGGAGCAGAGGTGGCGCCGGAGCACCGCCGTGGGTGCAACCTCCACTGCTCCAACCCGCTCAGGCCCTCCAAAGGCTTCTCCCTGTCACGGAGAAGCACGCTAGACCGAAGGTGGGGACTGAGAACGAAGAAGAATTGACCAAAATTGCAAAAGCGGAGGAGTTTCTTTATTTAAGAACAACTGGATCACCCTTATTGACCGGGCCACAGGTGGCGATACACGCTATGTACAAAAGAATAAAGGGATGGACGTGCATGTACAATGAACGAGGAACACTTTTCTTGATGGCGGCGATGGCCGACGATGGATGGGTCGAGCGCGAATAAAGGGAGAAGACGCGTCGTTCTGACAATTGCATCACATCAGCCGCTTGGGGGAGCAGTTGACCAAGCGGTCAACAAACACTGGAAGCCGATTGGTCCACGTCAACAAGAAGTTGACCTATTTATTAAACATAATAAATGAACTAATTAAATGTTATTTATAAAATAAGAAAATGTTTATTAATTAATGTATTATTTATTTATGATTCTTATTTATTTTTTTAATGAATTTTATTAGGGGTTTATTTTAATGATGTATTTATAAGTGTATTTATATGTATTTATTTTTATTTTGTGTATTTTTATTTTATTATCGTATTTTTATAAATTATTTTGTGAGTATAAATATATTTTTATTTAATTTTTATAAGTTTATTTACATTTTTAAATAAATAGGTATATGTATATGCAGGTATACTTATAGGTATTCTACCTATATTTTATATACATTTTATTTATTTAATGAATTTTATTGGTTTTTATTTTGGATTTGTATTTTTAATAAATTATTTGTAAGATTTACAATTTAATAAAAATATGAAAGAATAAAATAATAAAAGAATGTGTTTCCCTTTTATTTATGCACATCTATAACATAGGTATTTTGCCTATGTATTACATAAGCTTATTTTATTTTACAAATCCTTTTTGGTTTTTATTCTGATTTCAATATGTATATGTATTATATATATTATTTACAAGATTCTAAAAATATAAATTTATAGAAATAATGAATGAAGAATAAATTTAATATTTTATTCGGGTAGACTGTACAATGAGGGCCAAAAACCTAACTTTCACAGATGAACTTCAAAAATTATGAAACTAATTTTATTAAATAGCTATTGAAAAGTTATATACAATTAAAGGTGATTTTGATGGATTTTGAGTTTTTATTTACAAGATATGGGTCTGTGAAGTTGAGATTTTGGCTTTTTATTCTGTGTATAAAATGTACGCTATGTATTATTCTTGTACAAAATCAATTTTGTATTTTTATTCACCTTATTATCTACAACTTTTATGTACAAAGCTTCTTGATTTGATGAATAAATAATTAAATACAAAATAGGTATCAAAAATTCATAAATGAATAAATAAATGAGGTATTTATTGTATTATTGGCCCTTATCTCCCCCTACTTTATTCGTGGTCGTCCAATTCCATTCTGGACTTGGTCTCGGTGTTCGGGTCATAAAATATTTGCAATATTTTATTCCTTTTTCTTTTCTTCTGTTTATTCTATAATTTTGGCATTAAAAACCTTATTTTATGTACACTCAATACAATAAATAATGAATGCTATTATAGACAAATTAATGCTATTTACATGCATTTGCTGGGGTTTTTAAGGCAAAAAGGATAGAATAAAGGTGATGAAATGGAGATTCATCATCCACCCCCTCAGCATTATAGGTAATTGCATATTGGTCCCTGTCATCACGTTTTATTTTCAGCAATTTTAATTCCTGTAATTGCATTTACAACCCTGTCTTTGCATGCATATTTAGGCACTCATTTTAATTCATTTTTCAGTTTGGAAAATTGCATTGTGCAACTTATGTTGTCCTCTTCATTATATGACACTTGGAGTATTTTTATAATATCAGTGGATTTTCTATTAATTAATTGGTTCAATTTTGCTATATTTTTCCCATTTATGCTTTTTAATTGATAGTGAATTCTCCGTGACTCCAAAAATCCCAAAAAATCACATTAGAACTAGGATAATTAGATTGACATTGCATAAAAATTTCATCTCAATTGCACGCATTCTGAGGCCTAAATAAATCATTTAGTGATTTTCTTAATTAATTTTTAATAGGTTCATTTCACATAGAAATTTGCGTTTAATAATTTTCCTGGATTCCTCACCTTTAGATCTATTTTGGATAATTTTTATTTCTAAAAATATTGTGATTTAATATTTATTAAAATTAATTTATTCAAAATCACCTTGCATTCATATTTAATTCACAGTAAATTTATTTAGTGTCTGAAAATTCCAAAAAATTTGGGTAGCCTCATTTCATTGCATTTCACCATCTTACCAAGTTTCGTAATTTTTGGACTTGATTTGATCACTTATTTGAATTAACCTGTAAACTGTCCTGATTGTGCACGTGTCTTGCACAAAAACCCGAAAAAGACCAAAAAAATTATTCCCTGAAAAATCAAACCTTGGACTTTGCTAAAAATTTACCTAAGGAGACAGATGCCTCCTTGAGTTCGACCTTGGGCTTTCCCAAGTAAAAAAAATTGCCGCTCGAAATTAATTTGACTTAAATTGAAAGTGGTTTTTGATTAGCTCTCATTATCCGACTGCAACGAACGATGAAACATTAATTTGACCATTAATTTTCTCGAATTAACAACGGTAGTGGGATGCTTTTCACATAGCAAGACAAATTTGATTTAAAATGCCTTAATCAAATATTTTAAAAATGAATATATAATTATTTATATGTTCTAAAATAGTGCATTCTTAATTTCAGAAAATGAAGTCCATGAACCCTCTAAGCAGACTCCTGGAGGTCAATCAGTTGACCGGACCAAATTATTCGGATTGGATCCGAAATTTAGATCCTGTCCTATCTGCGGAGCCCATCTCATATGTGCTAATCAAGGACAAGATAACAGACCCTCAGACTCCGGAAGATAAATCTTTTAATGAGAAATATGATGAAGACCATAACTTGGCAGGGTGTTATATCCTTGGCTCATTGTCCAATGTGCTTCAGAAGCAGCATGTGGAAATGAACCACTACCAAGAAATCATGCTGAATCTGAAAGATATGTTCGGTGACATAAACCACACACAATGTTATAATGTGATGAAAGAGCTTATTCGCTGCAAGATACAGGAAGGGACCTCTGTCAGAGAACACGTACTCAAAGTGTTTGGGTACCTCTCTGAATTGGAAACCCTGGGAGCCTACATGGATGCTGATATGCAGGCTGATTTCATTCTCATGTCGCTCCCTAAGTCTTTCAACAACTTTGTCGTGTTATATCACATGAGCAAAGTTGATTTCATTAACGCTGGACTGTTAGCTGCATTAAAGTCTGCAGAAGACGTAATGAAGAAGGATGGCCCCTCTATCAGTTCAATGGTTGCACAAGCATAAGGAAAGCGCGGTCGAAGCAAGGTTCTCGGAAGGGCCCTCCCCAGAAGAGAAAGAAGAAGAATTAAGGAGTTGGTTCATCTTCTAGTGCTTCCACGCTGATGACATCGAAGAAGACCGATGTCTGTCACCACTACAAGAAGCCGGGGCACTAGCGACGTAACTTCCCTGAATACCTGAAGTCTACTGACAAAGGTAAAGCCCCAGCATGTATGAAATCTACTTTCATCATTGAAACTAGCTTTCTCGTTGGACGAGAAGGAAGTTGGGTTGTAGACTCTGGTGCTTCTGTTCATGTATGCAATTCGTTGCATTTGTTTCAGAAAACTAGAATCTGGAGCAAGGGGAGATAGTCATCCAGATGGGATCTGATGCAAGTGTTGCATCAGTCGCCATTGGGACCTGCCGACTATCGTTATCTAGTGTTCGAGTCTTAGTACTTAAAGAGTGTCTTTATGTACCTGAAGTCAGGAGAAATTTGATATCTGTATCTAAGCTTGTTAGACATGGACATTCCTTCATTTTCTGTAATAAGTTAGTCATCAATTAATATGATAAATTTATTGCGGATGGTGTTTTGACTTCCGGTGGACTCTATGAATTGTGCATTGATGAATGTGTCATGAATGTCGCTACCACTAATAAAAATCCTAAAAGATCCAGGGAGAATGGAAATCATTCAAATATGATTTGGCATCAAAGGCTTAGTCATTTATCTGTTGATAGGATCAATAGATTGATAAAGGATGGACCTTTAGATTTTCTACAGGTCCAATCTTTACCTACCTGTGAACATTGCATTCAAGGTAAAATGACTAGGATGCCTTTCCGTAACAAGGTTACGAGATGTGAAGGTATTCTTGACCTAATGCATACTGATGTATGTGGTCCCTTCAGTACCACGACTCGAAATGGATATCGATATTATTTGGCATTTATTGATGACCATTCGCGATACGGGTTTATCTTCCTACTACGTCATAAATCTGAAACCTTTGAAAAGTTCAAAGAGTTTAAGGCTTTGGTTGAGAACCAAACCGATAGGAAGATTAAACGGATTCGATCTGACTGAGGTGGCGAGTACCTCTCAGATGAATTCAAGGGATATCTTAAAGAGAATGGAATTGTCTCCGATCTCACTCCCCCTAGAACTCCCCAACTTAATGGTGTTGCTGAAAGACACAACAGGACCATCATGGACATGGTCCGTTCAATGATGAGCAAAGCACGTTTACCTCTTAGTTTCTGGGGATATGCAGTAGAGACTGCAATATATATCCTGAATAAGACTCCTAGCAAATCTGTGCCTAAGACTCCTCATGAGCTCTGGTATGGAACCAAACCTAGTGTTAATCACTTGAGGGTTTGGGATTGCTTGGTTCATGCAAAGAATGTGGACGCAAGTAAGCTAGAATCTCGCACTTGTGAGTGTTACTTCATTGGGTACGTTGAAGATGGTATTGAATATCAACTTTATGACCTTGAGACCCAAAAGGTTTTTGTCTCTAGAGATGTAAAATTTCTGGAGGATGATTTCCTTAAAGGTCAAGATAGAAATTAAGTAGAGGAACTCATTAAATCCCCTGAGGATTCTGAGCTTCCTGAACCAGAAACTAAGGAGATAAATGAATATGAAACACCCATACCTCTTCGAAGGAGTTTGAGGGTGGTTGCACCACCCGAAAGTTATGGATTTTATGTGTCAAGTGAGACTGACAATGATCCTACTTCATTTGATGAAGCACTCGCGGATCATGACACGGATAGATGGATGCTAGCAATGAAGTCAGAGATTGACTCCATGCATAAGAATGGTGTATGGACCCTAGAGGATCCACCTAAAGGGGTAAAATGGATCTTCAAGAGAAAAAGGGACCTGATGGGAAAGTAGAGACTTTCAAGGCACGGCTCGTAGATAAGGGCTACACACAGAGAGAAGGCATCGACTACGATGAGACGTTCTCTCCTGTGGCTATGCTTAAGTCCATCGAGACACTGCTAGCTATAGCTGCATCTCTTGACTACGACATCTGGCAGATGGACGTCAAGACATCTTTCCTCAATCGATACCTCGAGGAGGATATCTATATGGAGTAGCCCCATGGCTTCATAGTCGAGGATGGTAAAGTATGCAAGCTAAAGAAATCCATCTATGGGCTCAAACAAGCTTCTCGTAGCTGGAACATCAGATTTGATGAAATCATAAAGAGTTATGATTTTGTGCAGAATCCTGATGAACCTTGTGTGCACAAGAAGCTTAGTGGGAGCACCATTGTGTTCATCATGCTTTACTAGATGATATCCTTATCATTGGGGAATGATACATGAATGATGACCAGTGTAAAGATTTGGCTATCTCATACCTTCGAGATGAAAGATCTTGGAGAAGTCTCTTACATCTTAGGCCTGAAGTTGTTCAGAAACCAAGAAAAAGGATGTTGGGATTGTCACAACATGGATACATTAAGAAGATTCTTCAACAATTCCGTATGGATAGTTCCAAGAAAGGATTCCTCCCCTAAAGACATGGTATCCATCCGTCTAAAGGGATGGCTCCTCAAAGTGTTGAGGAAAAGAAAGCCATAGCCGAATGCCCTATGCATCAGCTGTAGGAAGCTTATTGTATGCCATGCTGTGTACTAGGCCAGACATCTGCCATGCAGTGGGAGTGGTAAGCCGTTACCAATCCTGCTATGGAGAGCAACACTGGAATGCAGTAAATAACATATTCAAATATCTAAGATAGACGAAAGATTACATCTTGGTCTACGTAAATGGTGATCTCCAAGTCTTGGGATATACAGATTCAGACTTCCAGTCGGATATTGATGACTGAAAGTCGACATCAGGGTTTGTATTCCTGTTGAACGGTGGTGCTGTGAGTTGGAGAAGCAAGAAACATGACACTACGGCGGATTCAACAACAGAAGCCGAATATATTGCTGCATCGGATGCTGCAAAGGAGGCGGTGTGGTTGCGCAAGTTCATCTTGGAGCTTGGCGTAGTTTCCGCTGATACTCCCATCCCGTTACTCTGCGATAACACGGGAGCCATTGCCCAGGCAAAGGAACCCAGGTGGCATCAAAAGAGCAAGCACGTGGAAAGGGAATACCACATCATTCAGGAGATTCAAAAGCGTGGTGATATCATCATCACCAAGGTGGCCTATACTGACAACGTTGCTGATCCTCTTACCAAACCTCTGACGCCTGAATGGTTCTGAGGGCTAGTGGGAGATTGTTAGCCATGTGAGCCCGAGGCGAACCATTCTTACAATAAATGTTATTGTAATAAATATGTTTATCAATAAAAGTTATTGATGTTTCACTCCCTTTCTGAAATTAAATGAATGAATGCACTATAAGGTCCCTCTGTACAATTAGGGTTATGTACCATGATCGTCTTAATAATCATATAGTTGTTGATTCATTAAATGAATCATAGAGGCTGGTGTTTGGATGAATATCTAAAGAGTTAGATAGAGGACTCATCAAGCACCATCAAATGATTATTAAGAGATGATCTCCAGCCTGAGTAGGAGATGGCAATCCTTTCTCACATAGGTTGATATCTGACCGACCTCTTGAAGCAGGTCCTCTGCATGGGAATAGTGATTCGGAGGTGTCAGATTAGTTAGGTCAAAGGGTTGACTCAGCGAGATCGAGATAACCTAAGTCTTATGTTGAATGCTGTCACAGCATAGGCACGTATCCTCTGGCCGGAGACAGATGTGTTACTATATGTCTGAGTGTGTACATTTGGCAGACCATTAGGTTGATGACCTAACCAAGGTCTATACACCGGCAAGCTGGTGTGCATGTAAGGGCATATGAGTAATACGATCTCTCAAAGGGATCATACAGGTTCACTTATGAACCGGAAGACATGAGCTCACTCATGAGGTATTGGGACCGATCAAATTCCATGCATGGTCGTCGTGCTTTGGAAGCATGACAAGAATTTGAAGGTATGATATATGCTTTGGGAAAGCATATGATCGATACCGATTTCCAATGACCAAGATTGAGAACTTGGTGATCAAACTCTAAAGAAGACAGTGTAAAATTGATCTTCATCTTCAGGTTGATCATTGGTCTTCCAGTATGCATGATGTGCATGTATTGTGAATACCTGAGGGTGATGTGATCATAAACGATTGTATAACCATGATGCTTCCAGTCCGAGGGAGTGATGAAACAAGTCTGGATTTTAGTCACTCCTCTCAGTAGAGAAGTAACTTGATCTTCGTCCAAGTGTTGGACATTGATCTGAATGAGATTCAGATGCAATGAGAAGATTAAGTATACGGACTTGATTTAATCAAGCATCTATGGGAGGTCCGTTAGATCTGGATTTGAGATGAGATCTCAACATCCAAGTCACTATACGTGGAACAATATAATCACCCTGTCCTTATCTCCAAGTATCTGCGGAGAAAGCACATTATTCTTGAAGGAGTTCAGGAATAATTCCTATGATGAATTTTGCATTCAAGCAAGAAGGTCTTGATGATTAAATGAGATTTAATGATCAAGTGTAATATGAATAAGATTCATATTGTGAGAATGATTATTCAAAATAATTAAATGAGACTTACTTATCAAGGAAAAGCAGATCGTGGATAGTGCTATCCATAATATCTGTGTATATATTATAACATGTGATTTATAATATATTAGAGAGAGAGAAACTTTGTAAATAGAATTTTTTAATTATTAATGTGAATTGGAATCACATTAATTAATTGGAAATGTAATTTACAAATCAGTTTGGGTTGTGAATACGATTCATATATTTTTTCAATGACATGATTGAAATATTCACAAATTAATTTGGAATTAATTTGGTGGATATTATTGCAATAAAAGTTATTGCAATTTATTAAGAAATAATTGGATAAAATAAAAAGGAGATAATCACCACCAAAATGAGGTGGCGTCACCAATGACTTAGTCATAGGTGACGCCCCCCAATTTTAGGGGATGATTTGTTGTCTTCCTTTCTGTTATCTTGTTATCTCTTAATAATTGATTTATGTTAAATTAAATTATGTTGATGATAATACAACATATATTTGATTTGATATAAATTAATGTTGTTGGTTTTTAACCAACAATCATCATGGCCGTTGATTGATCATAGATCAATCTAGCCGTCGGATCTATGTATACCGTGGATTGAGATCCATTGGATCCCAAACTAATATATATGGATAGCAACCCTAGCCCCTACAAGGTACAACAAGAGTACACACCTACTCTATCTCTCTCTCTCTCTCATTCTCGCCGTCTCTCTCTTTCTCTCTCAAAGGTGGCCGTCCATCTTATATGTTGAGAGAGACCTTCTCGCCTTCGCCTTCGACTACTCGAGGATATCCATCTTCTTGGGGCTTCTTGCTCTAGAGGAAGATGACGGATTTCATTGGAAGAAATCAAGGGACTCGAGGCTTGGATCTTCGTCAAGGATTGCGGGAGTCGCGCGTCTCATCATCGCGCCTGCAAATGCTGTCTTCGTAGATCTGACTTGAGCCAGGAGGATCTCTTGCTTTAGATATCTCGTGATCGCAACCACGCTTCGAGAGGTATTTCTAATACTTTGTGGTTTGATGAAACGATCTAAGAAATGTTCTTGTGATCATGTGGTTTCATCATATGATTTGAAATTTTTTAAATTCCGCTGCATCTTGCGACTAGTGCGACTAGTCGCCGATTGCATGAGATGCGATCATCATGCTTCCGTGATGCGCTTGAGGATTATCAATATCCTTCAGGTTGGATTGCGTATCACTTCTCTCTCCGAGGCTACTGATGCAACGGAGAAGTTCGAGGACATGTGTGATGATTTGGGAGCTTGTCTGGAGCGGCACCTATACCACATCAATCTTTTGGGTTGATTCGTCAACTATTTCAGCAACAGAGGTCAGCCGGGCATTTCTGACCTATGGGTTCGGCCTTATCAGGCAGTGCTCGCTCAGCTCCGTTGACTACCTTAAGAGGAAAACTTGCTGGACGTGGCATAGATTCCGCTCGACCATCTGGGTCGCAACGAGTAGACAGACCCCAGCAGGATCGACTCAGAGAACATGCACGACCACTCCTACATGATCAGTCCGATGTTACTTGTGCCATGAGTGGGGACATTACCGACATCAATGGCCCCAGAGATATGGTGAGCCTTTTCCCATAGCCGCAATCGCCACAGCTACATGTACAACATACATGGAGTTCCTGTGGCTGTAACTCCAACGTCAGGAGGCAACAATAGAGACAGACACAGAGTGTGGTAGGTTCCAGTACCACACCGGCAAGATAGGGTCAGCTACTTACAATGACCGAGAAGCAGACCTGTTCAGCAACTACTGTGGTGAAAGGTATGGTCTCAGTCTTGGACTGACCTTTCCATGTTTTGTTTGATTCTGGAGTGACAAATTCTTTCCTTGCTTCGAGGCTACTAGTTTCTTTAGGTAGAGTTGTAGAGACTCTACCTTCTCCATATCACATTTTGACCAAATCGGCCTATTTTATAAATATCAGCACGACCTATACTCCATCCTGATTGGTCAGGCTTTATGTATAGAATATCATCAGACTTTATGGTATACCACACGAGGTGGTGTCTGACAGGGACTCGAGGTTTACATCGCACTATTAACATCAGTTCATGTCAGCACTACAAACAAAGCTGAAGATGAGTTCCGTGTACCATCCACAAACCGACGGGCAGAGCGATCGCATTATTCAGATGCTTAAGGATTTGCTCCGCGCATTCACTTTGGAGTGGAAAGGGTTCTGGAAGGACCATCTGCCTTTGGTTGAATTCACGTACAACAACATCTATCATTCCACCATCGGCATGGCACCATTCAAATCCCTATACGTACAGAGATGCCTCACACCTCTCAATTGGTGTGAGGTAGGTGATCATGCTCTTTATTTCATGGATCTTTTGGAAGAGACTGCGAAGACTGTTGATCTAGTGAGACAGAAGCTTCTGACGGCATAAAGCCACCAAAAATGCTATGCAGACCGTCAGATAAGAGACTTGAAGTTTCAGGTAATCCAATTCTTTCCCTTCATCCATTCAAATATGACTTATCTATATTCAACTTAATCTCACATATAAATGACATTCGTGTAAATTATAGGTAGGAGATTGGGTATTTCTCCATATATCTCCCATCAAGGGAATACAGAGATTTGGCATTTGTGGCAAGTTAGCGCCATGATATGTTGGTCCATTCGAGATCCCTACTAGAGTGGGGAAGGTGGTCTACCGAGTAGCCCTTCCTCCACATCTTTCAAGTATCCATGATGTATTTCATGTATCCAACCTGAGAAAGTATGTGCACGATCCTCGACACGTCATCAACTATGAGAATCTAGATGCAGAGATAAAATTGACATATGAGGAAAGTCCCGTGCAGATACTAGTCGGCGCTGTGAAGAAATTTCACAACAAGGAGATTCCATTGGTGATGAATCTTGTATTCATCATGCTAAAATTAGTCAATTAGGCTCTGCTCCCCAAAATCTATATGCATTTAATCATTAATAGAGCATCATCAGCATACATACATTTTTAAATAATATTTGCATTTCATCATGCATAATTGCATTAAAAATCCCAAGTGTAAATTGGCCCAAAAAGCAGCTAACTTTCCATATTTTTAATTAATTCATCCAAACTCCAATTGACCTGAAACCACTCCGTTGTGTAGATACTACTAACAAGAACAAAAGAAAAATACAAAAAATACTAACTCAAATAAGTGTTAAATAATCCCAAAGTTTAATTTCACATCTAACGGACTATAACGTGCATATCTCCCTCATACAGTGTCCGATTTTGGTCTACTCACTTAAAGTACTCCATTTTCAAATACCTTCAAAACAAAACCAATTTCATAAAATTCGGAGCTCATATGTGAAAGTTGGGTTTTTGGCCTCTTTTGGGCATTTTAACTTTTTGCAATTTTTGACCTGAGTTTTTATGTACAAAATTAACCCTTTTAATTTTATTTATTTTTCATTTGTGTTCTTTGATAAAAGTTTTATTAAGTGGTATAAAAATCCAAATCTAGATCAAGACTGAAATCAAAGAATATGACTGAGTCCGAGTGTCCTCTGTGAGTCTGTACACAAGTCTCGTGTTTCGTAACTCTATTTTATCTCCTTATTTTCTTATTTATTAAAAATACAAAAATAAAGATTACTATGCAATCAATTTTCTTGTATTTTATCGTATTTTCTATAATTTTTATCCTCTTTTAAAACCACCAAAAAATTGCAAAACTCCAAAAAAATTGGTATTCTATACACATGGAAAACCATCAAAAATACCACTTCACACAGATGACCTCTTTTGCTTCTGGGTCCTTTCTAAAAGTTGTAGTTCTCATCGAGACAAACAACTTTCATAAGGAAATTTTTCGATCCGAGGTCTTCTTCTATTTCTTTTCTATTTTTCTTCATCTTTTTATTTTGAATTTTTTTGGTTGACACGTGGCAGCCCCTGGGTGTGTCGTGCCACCCCTTTCTCTCATTTCACCTCTCTGCACATGTCACGTGCCCAACACGTGACTCGTGCCATCTCCCTCTCCCCAGACGTTTCTCGTCGTTTCGCCTCTGCCCTTCCTCCTCATAACAGCCGCCACCCTCGACAGTTGCTATTGGCGCAACCACGTGACCTTCCCCCTCCGGCCTTTATGAGGCCAGCCGTTGCACCTCCTCCCTCGTAACGCCATCACCGTGCTATAAAGCACCACTGCCATACGCGCCGCAACCCCATCTACCATTCTTCCCAAACCTTGAGTCTGAGCTCCAAAAATTCCTCAGAGGTGACAACTTCAGGAAGGTTTCGTCGAGTGACGAGAAGCCTCAGGTTTTGGCATGATCCAAGTTGCTCCAGCATCTTGTCGCGGCACCTGCAGAATCTGCAGTAGCTACGCAGCTCAGGCTTCCTCCGTCGGAGCCTCAGAGCAAAGATCGGTCGAGGTCCTCCGACCTTCAGGCAAACTCCTCCACCATGCGACTTCCTTTTTTATGCCCGACTGCACGCCACCTCAACTTTGCCTCACGATCGATTCCATCTCCCTTCATCATCCACACACCGCACCCATCTCCGGTCCCATCCATCTTCCCTTCTACCTCCCAGGTCTCCCTCCTCTCCGGCCTCGTAAAGGCCGGAACTCGGCTCCATTCCCTCACCGCCGCTTGGAGCTCCGTCCCCTTTTTCCCTACATGGTTTATGTTGAGACATGTAGGTCTAATCTCTACCTTCTCGTTCCGCCTCCGCACCCTGGCCATCATCGCAAAGCTCAACCACTTCTCCATCTTCAACGCCTTCTACCATACCCAACAGCTGAGCAGCGTGGGCTGCACCTCTCTGCCACCAACACCGCCCACGCGTGGTGCGACCGCCGCCCCCGTGGAGCTCTGCGCTACGAGCCCCACCATCATCGGTCGTTCACCGCCACCGTCTCCACTCCAGCTGCTCGGCCGTGTGACGACCGAGCCCTCATCGCCGCGCTCTGCTGTAGGCATCCCCATTGCCTCTACCGCCACCGACTCCACCATCTGCCGCCCGTTTCAGTGACCATCGGATCGGGGACAAGACCTTGAACATACGCCCCCCTGCTCGCCACGTAACCTGCCCGAGCCTCGGCCCCAGCCACGAGTCTCGGGTCGAACCGAGGCTCGGGTCGAATGAAGAACTCCCCAGCTGCCATGGAGGCTTGGTGTCCCGAGCCTCTGCCTCGGACTCCTGAGCCTGCCTCCATCAAACGAACCCTGCGAAGCATGTGCTCGGCTCTTTTTTTTTGGAAAATCGCACATGCACCTCTGCTATTCCCAGAAATTGCAAAGAAGTCCCACCATCCAGACCGCACGTGCATAGCACATGCTTTTGAGAAATTGCAATCAAGCCACCTAGAGTTTCATAAATTGCAGAAAGACCCCTGTCGGGGGTAAATTGCTGAGAAACCCTTTCGATTTTTAGATATTGCAGATAAGTCCCTTCATGGACCATTCTGAAGGAAAAACTTTATTTTATTTACATTTTAGTCCCTGCAAATTTATCTTATCATATCTTTTACATACGGACTCTGATTTTAACGCATAATATGTCATTTTGAAGCTATTTTCATGCTCTATCATTTGGCATAGTTGGCAGGCAGATCTGAGCCTACTTATTGAGATTTATTAATTGAGGATCTATGTTGACAAATGTAGGCTAATTATCAACATTTTACGTTACTTTCTTTGAGAAATTACAGATCTATTTTGTAGGGATTTAGTGACGATTTTAATTCCTTTTGGATTATTGTACTCGTTGATGACTTAATATATGCAGGGGCCCAATTGAGGATATTTTTATCTATTCCTCATGTACTTATTGATAACACAAATTGAAGAATCAATTCTTGCAAAGGTGTGATCTTGAAGGATAGAAATTGACCTCTCATTGTTTTACGTGATCAAATTTTATTTAATCGAGGATTTGATTAGAGAGATGATGGAAAATATCGATAGACTCATTTCATTGTCTCCATAATTTACGGGATATTCATATAAATATTTACCTCTTGCCTGCTTCTGGAGTTAATTTGATAAATGTTCTTGAACTTGATATTTAATTGATTTGTGTTTAATTCTTAAGGATATTGATTATTGTTATTGGGATTAAAATTAAAATCACAAATCCGGTGCTCAATTGTCTTTTCTGTTTTGCATCGCATTTCTTTCCATTTATTTTCAATTTAAATTTTTGACACAGCAATTAACTTAGCAATTGATTAATTATTTAAATTAATTTAAAATACACAACTAGAAATCACCGTTACCTAGTAGACTTGTCAAGTAAAAATACTACACAACATTCAAAGATTATGATTTTTGATTGACCGTTTTTCACCTCCTATACTACAATTATTGATTATTAAAGATGTAAAATTTGACCTTCATCAAATGGGTCGTTGCCGGGGAACGACACATTTTTATGGTTTTAAATTGATTTTTGTAATTAATTTTTTTGTGAAATTAATTTTTGTGTCATTTTTTCCTTTATTTGCATTTTATTTTCTGTATTTCATTTTGCATTTCTCTCTCACTTTTGTACTAACCAAGATTTCTCTCTTCGCAGATTACTCAGAGTAAAATTTTGGGATATTTTCAAGGTCAACAAAGAAGAAGATTGTATTTTAATTTTGTGAGAGATAGCTTAGATATTTTATTTTTTTGCATTATTCACAGGGTCCCTCTCTTTGAACCCTTGTAATAGTTTGGATTGAACTTCTTTGTGGTGTGTCGGGTATGTTTCAACCCCTTCCGTATGGATGGGACCTGACTTGAGTGGTGTATGAATTAGGCACATATACGCTTATTTATTTACTCTTGATTATGCTCGTAATTTTTAGTCCACACTTCTTCACTAGCTATATGCACTAGTAGATCGTTCAACTTAGGCAAAATTTTAAATCAATTCTTTCCCTCTAATAGAACTATCTGCTTAGGACGATTTCATCTGTGCATATCATTTAGTGTAATTTCAATTCCTTGTATTGCATCTCGCATGAAGAACGTGAGGAATCACTGTAAGTCTTCTTCTTAAGCATGCATCATTGATTCACGCTTGCATTGGCTTTTTGTTCTCCCTCCTCATTTTTACAACTTAGGAATTAAAGGAATTGGGGCTGCTCGTTATGCGTATATTTTTGTGCTCAGATAAAACTTCAGTGATAACCCTAATCTAAAATTAGGACTGCTGATCAAGGTGATTGTAAATAAAATTGACATAAAATTAACCCTTTTGTCTGATGGAGAATAACCCACTCATTTTTTGTAAGGACTAGACCGCACACTTAGCACATAGCCAAAAACAAAAAATGTTCACTCAGAATACTGTTTTTAAAATAATTAGCTACTTTTCAGTGAGGGTTTCGGGTAGCCGTTTTACGGTCCAACTTCCCTTAGCAGAGTGGGTGGTTTAGAGGACACTACGAAAGGCTCCATCAAGTAACACGGGTAGCCGTCTAACGGTCTGTACTTACACCCATACTGGCTGAAAGTGGGTGCAACTAGTTGTATGAACCCGGGATACTCTTTATGAAATATTTCAGCAACTAACAGCTCCGCTTAATTTTCAATATTGCTTTGTCATTAAATTAAAATTGACAAAATAAGCAGCCGATCCCTAACATGCCTTCACCAGTGTTGAGTGGGTAAATTGACGAGTTTTGAATTGCGTTTGTTTTATGTGAGTCTTCTGTACATTTGTACGCTCCATGGAAATTCCTTTGTACTCCAAATTACTCCCTTCATCCATGATGGATTCTTCTGGAGTTCTTCATTCTGACTCTGCGAACAAATCCCCGAGCTCCTCAAGTAACTCATCTCCTTGGTTTTGAGATGCCTTTCTTCTCGAAACCCCATGGTATGGAGACAATCCTTTTCTCCAAACCATGGTTCACCCCACACCTATAGGGAATGGTCAACCCCAGGCTAACCCTCTCTCCTACCCCCTTCCTGCCAAAGAAACTTTCATCTTTGGCAGAACTCCTAAACCTTCCAAGGAGAAGCCTAACTCAAATTTGTTTGCATCTGAAGGTGAAGAAGAAGTTAAGATGCCTCCAAAAAGGACGATAATGATAATGACCTTATTTGTGCTCTTCTGGTTAGGGTAACTGCTGCTGAACAACACAATGAACTCCTTAGAGCACAAATGGTGGTGCTGTAACGTGGTGACGTAGCAATGGAGGATATGTACCTCCCCGAATTAGATGAAGATCACAATTGGTTGAGGCTGGTATCCCCTGAGGATGCGTTCAAACACAAACCGCATTTCCTCGCATTGTTGCCTAAATTCGAAGGGAATAATCATAAAGAACCATACATCTTCCTCCGTGACTTCAATCTAGTCTGCGTTAACCTATGCCTCCCTCGGGTTAGTTAAGACTACATACGACTGAGAGCTGTCCCCTTCACCTTGACTGACAAGGCAGCTTATTGGCTGAAGAACTTAGGGGAAGTGATCACCACATGGGTCACCTTCAAGACATTGTTCTTAAAGAAATTCTACCTAGTGAGTAGAATTAATCAGATGAGGATCAAGCTTACAAGTGGTTAAGACTGGGATCGAAAAATAGTGTAAAGTGTGTTTCATATATCCCATCTCAGACTCCAAGTGGGTGTCACCTTTGCATGTCGTCCCAAAAAAGTCGGGACTTTAGATTATCACCAACGAGGGAGAGAAGATCCCTACACGGGTACCCACGTTGTGGCATGTTTGTGTGGATTACAGGCACCTGAATGCCGCAATGAAGAAGAATCACTTTCCGCTGCCTCTTATTGATAAAATTTTGGAGAGATTGGCAGGGAGAGAATACTTCTGTTTCTTAGATGGGTACTCGAATACTTTATGTCATTTCAGCACATACACATTCAAGCCCATGCCTTTTGAGTTTTGCAATGCCCCAACACTTTTCAGTGGTGCATGATTGCAGTTTTTACAGAAATGGTTGGAGATTTCTTGGAGGTCTTCATGGATGACTTCTCGATCCATGGTGATTCCTTCGAGGATTGTCTAGTGTACCTGGATCGAGTCCTCCAAAGGTGTAGGGAAGTGAATATGGTGCTCTCTTGGGAGAAAAGCCATTTCATGGTAAAAGAGGGCATTGTATTGGGACATGTCATCTCCAAGAAGGGAATGAAGGTTGACCCTGCCAAGGTGGATGTCATCAAGAAACTCGAGACACCTACCAATGTTGAACATGTACGGTCTTTTCTGGGGCATGTCGGATTTTATAGGAGATTTATTAAGGATTTTTTAAAAATTTCCTGACTGCTAACTAACCTTTTAGGAAAAGACACCGAGTTCCTAGTAGATCATAAGTGTCTTGAAGCCTTTGAACTGCTCAAAAAGAGGATCATTGAGACTCCCATCCCACAAGCCCCCGATTGGTCTCTTCCCTTCGAGATCATGACAGATACTTCTGACTTCATAGTTGGGGTTGTGTTAGGACAAAGAAACGATGGAATCCCGTATGATATTCACTATGCAAGCAAGGTTTTAGATCCAACTCAGAAAAATTACACTATGATCGAAAGAGAAATGCTTACAGTAGTCTTTGCCTTGGAAAAATTTCAATCGATACTTCTAGGACCTAAGGTGACAGTTTACACAGATCATTCTACCATTCGATACTTAATGGTGAAAAAAGATGCAAAAGCACGACTCCTCAGATGGATACTCTTGCTTCAGGAATTGGATTTGGAGATTAACGATAAACCTGGAGTTAAGAATGTCATGGCTGATCATTTATCACGGATCGAATATAACAAAAACCTTGAGTCTGAATCCATCCGTGAAACCTTCCTAGATGAGTCAATTACTGCTATTGACTATCTCCCATGGTATGCTGACATGGTGAACTATCTTGTCTCCAAGAAAGTTCCCCAAGGTTGGTCCAAGAATAGAATCGACCAACTCAAGTCATAAGCCATACACTACCATTGGGAGGATTTGTTCTTTTTCTTTGAAGGACCATATTGCATACGAAGAAGATGTATTCCTCAGGAGGAATACCAAAGCATCCTCAATCTCTGCCATACCTTGGAGGCATGAAGACATCATTCTGAGAAGAGGACCACTGAGAAGATAATACAATGTAGATTTTACTGGCCAACCTTGATTAAAGATGCCTACAATTTTGTCAGGTCGTGCCCGGTCTGTCAGAGAATGGGAGGGACCATTGGTCCCAAAGATGCCATGCCTATGCATCCAGTGATCATTTGTGATGTATTCGATGCATGCGACATTGACTTTATGGGCCCATTCCCTAATAGTCAAGGATTTGAATATATTCTTCTCACGGTAGATTATTTATCTAGGTGGATGGAGGCTATCCCTACTCGAGCAGCAGATAGCAAGACTGTATGCAAGTTTTTGAAAGATCATATTATTTCAAGGTTTGGAATCCCTAAGGTATTAATCTCCGATGGGGGTAGCCACTTTGTCAATCGGGAGATGAAAAAGTTGACTAAGGAATACGACATCGAACACTGTGTCACTAGTCCTTACCATCTACAATCCAATGGCATGGCCAAGGTGTCAAACAGGGAGACCAAAGGAATTTTATAGAAGCTAGTCCGCCCTGAAAGAAAGAATTGATCCCAACTCCTGGACCAAGTTCTATGGGCTTACCGGACAGCTTACAAGACCCCATTGGACACCTCTCCATTTCGAATGGTATATGGGAAATCGTGTCATTTGCTCGTAGAACTCGTGCATAAATCAGAATGGGTAATCAAAAAGATAAATTGGAACTGTCACCAAGGAAAGAAGAACAGAGAGATGGATTTGAATGAACTATCCGAAATATGAAATTATGCATACAAAAACAACACAATTTATAAGGACAAAGTGAAGAAATGGCACGATAAAAACATCCGAACAAAGATCTTTGTCCTGAGATAGAAAGTTTGGTTATTTAATGCAAGATCGAAAATTTTCCAAGGTAAATTGAAATCCAAATGGACTGGACCCTTCATCGTAAGAGAGGTGCAGAATAACGGAAGTGTTGAGATCTCAGAGACCGCAGATAGCACGTAAATTTCTATAGTCAACGGTTAGCTACTTAAACACGTTGTGGAATCCAGTGAGCAGTTAGTTCAAATAGAACATGTCTCCTTCACTCAGGACTTGTACTAGACGAAAGACTCAAACTACCCGGATAAACCACCTCTTCAATTCCATCACTGTTATGTATATCCATCAACCTACTCACTTGTAATTATCTGATCATACTTAGGTTGACCTGAGCCTAAGTATAGGGGGACCGATATCATTGTGTATGCATCACTTCTATTCTTTCCACTCACCCTCGACTGCCTCATTTCAAGCTTTTCTGCTATGCTTAGTCCCTCAAAAGTCTAAGTATAGGGGGGCATGTCGACTTCCATTATTCTTGACTCAACTATATTTAGTACGAGCTATGTCTACATTTCACTTTGTGCCATGAGGACATAGCACAAGCTAAGTATAGGGAGGTGTTATTATATGTATTCTACCTACTTTATCCATAACTAGTACTTTAATGCTTTTCATCTAACATCAGGACTGGGTACAAGTAGTGTATATTATGTATATAATACTAAATGCCTTCTATAAATAATACATGTTTTTCAAAAAAAATATTTTTTCATAAAAAAAGAGAAGGATAAAAAAGAAAAAAATCACTCATGGTCTTGCATTTCATCAAGCATCTAATGCATTCCTTGGTTGATATATTCCTGACACTTTTACATTCACTCGAGGCTTAAGGATTTTTTAGGACACTTGATTTTTGTGATCTTGAGAGTCTGAGTTAGCCAGCCTTAGTCATTAAGGTTTTGAACTTAATAACCCACACTTCCCTAGTTTGAAAGATTTGAGAGCTATATTGCACTCTTCATCTCTACCCTCTAAAGAATATGATCAACACATCACTTTCACAACTACATGATTGATGATATGAGTTAAGTTATCACTTGAGGAACTAGGACGGGAGATTTGAGTCTAGACTCGGTCTAATGATATACGAGGATGGGATAAAGTTAATGAAGGCTTCAGAAACCTAAGTGTCAGCAAAACCGCAGCCAGTATGTGAACAAGTTCACATGCTATCTTTTGATATTTACATATGTGCCAGGGTGTGATGAAACATAATTAAATTATTGATCAGTGTGCGCCAACTTTTGGTAAAAGCAGTGGAGCTCAAATAAAAAGAAAAGAAAGAAATGTTCAAAGAAAAGCTCTATCCTCTAAAGTCAAATTACAAATGAGCTTCCGCCAATGGCGAGCGCTCCCAAATATATTCAAAGTGTCCACTTGGACCAAGCTCTAATTAGGACCAAGGAGTCAGGCTGACACCAAAAAAGGGCTCTGCATCATATAATGATACAAGTCTAGGTGTCGAAGATATCTTAGATATTCAAAAAAGACACACCCCGGTGTACTCCTAGAAAAACAAGTGCAGACGACTCCAAATTCTCTTGATGGACACATTGATCAACAAGCTAAAAATCTACTTGTGTTGAGTAATAAAGCACTCGAGAGGCCCCTTGTTCAAATGTGAGGGAGAGAAAAATAGACACAATCCTATGCCCCTCCATCATCTGGCTGTCCATCTACACTCTCAAGTCTGACAAACTAATGAGATGGTAGACTGAAGCAAGAATAGACTTATTCCCTAGTGACGAGGATTAGGTCTAGAGGAGAATCTCCTCGACTGGAACTTTGGGTGATGTCTCAACTCGACTCTCATGATTGCAGTATACTAAAAGTCATATCCTTATATATTATGTATAAACAGAGAGTCTGATAAATAGAGAAGTTGGATTCTTTTTGATTAAAGCATGGTTGAGCACAAATTTTAGGATCATTCATATTAAGGGTCTTCGATGAATTGAGTCTTGAAAATTCACATGCACAGTCAGGGATTTATCCAACTAAGTCATCCAATCATCGAAGCTTGGGGACGAGCTTGGGTTAAGTATAGGGGTATGATGAATCTTGTATTCATCATGCTAAAATTGGTCAATTAGGCTCTGTTCCCCAAAATATATATGCATTTAATCATTAATAGAGCATCATCAGCATACATACATTTGTAGATAATATTTGCATTTCATCATGCATAATTGCATTAAAAATCGCGTGTAAATTGGCCAAAAAAGCTGCTAACTTCCTATATTTTTAATTAATTCATCCTAACTCCAATTGAACTGAAACCACTTCATTGTGTAGATATTACTAAAAAGAACAAAAGAAAAATACAAAAAATTACTAACTCAAATAAGTGTCAAATAATCTCAAAGTCTAGTTTCACATCTGATGGACTATAATATGCATATCTCCCTCATACAGTGTCTGATTTTGGTCTACTCACTTTTAAAATACTCCATTTTCAAATACCTTCAAAACAAGACCAATTTCGTAAAATTCGGAGCTCATACGTGAAAGTTGGGTTTTGGACCTCTTTTGCGCATTTTAACTTTTTGTGTTTTTTACCTGAGTATTTATGTACATAATTAAATCTTTTAATTTTATTTCTCATTCATTTGTGTTCTTTGATAAAGGTTTTATTAAGCGGTACAAAAATTCAAATCTAGATCAAGACCGAAACCAAAGAAACTGACTGAATCCTAGTGTCCTCTGTGAGTTTGTACACAAGTCTTGTGTTTTATACCTCTTTTTTATTTCCTTATTTTTTTATTTATTAAAAATCCAAAAAATAGATTAGTATGTAATTAATTTTCTTGTATTTTATTGTATTTTTCTATAATTTTTATCCTCTTTTAAAACCACCAAAAACTTGTAAAACTCCAAAAAATCAGTTTTCTATATACGTGGAATACCATCAAAAATACCACTTCACACAGATGACCTCTTTTGTTCCAGGTCCTTCATGAAAGTTGTAGATCTCATCGAGACAAAAAAAATTGGAAGGAAATTTTCGATTCGAGGTCTCCTTCTATTTCTTTTCTATTTTTCTTCGTCTTTTTATTTTGAAATTTTTTCGGGTGAGACGTGGCAGCCCATGGGCGTGCTACGTGCCACCCCTTTCTCTCATTTCACCTCTCTCCACAGGTCACGTGCCCAGCATGTGACCCGTGCCTTCTCCCTCTCCCCAAACATTTCTCGCTATTTCGCTCGCCCTTCCTCCTCATAACAGCTGCCACCCTCGACGGCCGTTACTGGCGCATCCACATAACCTTCCCGCTCCGGCCATTATGAGGTCAGTCGTTGCGCCTCCTCCCTCGTATGCCATCGTCGCACTATAAAGCACCACTGCCCTACGCGTCACAACCCCATCCTCCACTCTTCCCAAACCTTGAGTCTGAGCTCCAAAAATTCCACGGAGGTGACAACTCCAGGAAGGTTTCGTCGAGTGACGAGAAGCCATAAGTTTTGGCGTGATCCAAGTTGTTCCAGCATCTTGTCGCAGCACTTGCAGAATCTGTAGTAGCTACTCAGCTCAGGCTTCCTCTGCCGGAGCCTCAGAGCAAAGACTGATCGAGGTCCTCCAACCTTCAGGCAAACTCCTCCACCAGGTGACTTCCTTTTCTACGCCCGACCGCATGATGAATCCACATTTTATCATCTTTATTCTATCATTTTGGCCTCAAAAACCCTGGCAAATGCATGTAAATACCCTTAATTTCAGCATTTTAGCATCCATGCATGTGCATGTAAATAGTGTACAAAATAGTGTATTTAAAGCCACAATTATAGAATAAATAAAAGAAAAGAAAAAGAATAAAATATTGTAAATATTTTATGACTCGAAACCCCAAGACCTAGGCATCTTGATGAATAGGTCGATTAGGAATAAAGTAGGGGGAGATAGGGGCCAGATACCTATTCACTTTATTCATTCTTTATAAATTTTGGGACCTATTTTGGTTCTACTTTTTGTACTCTAAATAAACAAACTTTGTACATGAAAGTTGAAGATAATTAAATAAAGAAAAATACAAAATTGATTTCACTCAAAAATAATGTACAGATAAAAAGTTATGATCTGAATAAAAATCCATAACCCTAACTTCCCAGACCTGTATCTCCCAAATAAAAGCTCGAAATGCATCAAACTCACTTTAATTGCATATAATTTAAAATGAGCTATTAAATGGCAGTGGTTTCGCATTTGGCAGAGCTATGATTTGAAAGTTGAGTTTTGGACCCCTATTGTATACTTGTACAGATTAAAATATTCATTTTAATTATTATTCTTTATTTTCATAATTTCTTATTTTTATAATTTTGTAAATAATGTTTATAATAAAGTTGTACATTAAAGTCAGAATAAAAACTCAAAGAAAATGCAAAATAAAATACTTGTATATATAAGATATAGGTATAATACCTGTATACATACCTATATAATTCATACTTTTATTTTATTAAGTGTACAAAATACATCAGAAAAATAAAATAAAAATATATTTAAGTGTATTAAAATATTTTAAAAATTTATAAAATAATAAACAAAAATAAATAAATCAAATACACAAAATAAAAATAAAATATTAAAATACATATATATATATATATCTATATAGACCTAAAAGGTAACTTGTAATAATAAACCTCATAAAAATAATTAAAAATCATATTAAAATACCTTATAAAATAATAAACATTTTTATTTAATAATAAAAAATTAATAAATTTGTTTTCTATTTTTAAATGATTTTTCAAACCTTTTTCAAGAGGTTTTTCCTGGTTGGTCCACATGGACCAACTAGGTGGTCAGGACCGTTGAACGAAGGTCAACAGTCTGACCTTCCTCCTGTTGCCCTCTCAGAACCTTGTTTCCACCCCTTTTTCTCGATTTTTTTCGAGGATCATCCTTACATCTTCTCGTCTATCACCTTCACGACTTTTGTTCCTCATTTAATGGTCACCCACGCCCAGGTGAAACCTCGATCAATGGATCGACGTGAGAACCACTGCGCCTCATTCTTCCCCACATGTCCGTCAACCCCATATAGTGCACCTCGACTTCCCCATTCGATTTTGAGTCCATTTGGTCCACCTTTCTTCGTCTCTTTCGAGCTCCATAGATTCCTAGCGGTGACAGCTCCAGTCTTGTGTCGTCAGTCAAGGCGAAGGAAGTCAGAGGCATCTCCGCCACCTCCGGCGAGCTCGCCGTCAAGGTATACCTCCCTCTGGTTCCGACCATCGAGGCAACTATCTATTTTCCTTTATTTTCTTCGCATCTTGTTCGCCGTAGCCATAGGATCATTACCCCCCACAAATCTTCGAGTTTCGTCCATTGAATCACCCACACGACCACTTCGCCGGAGTGCTCCTCCGGCCGCCCTTATCGCACCGCCGCTCTACGCCGCCATTCCACCATCGTGGGGTCCAGGCACTTTGCATTGGACCCTCTCACTCTTTTCTGCAGGTATTTGGAGCGTAACTCGAGCCTGGGGCTCATTTTGATGCTCGTCCGAGTCCCGTGGAGCTCCCCAGCTCCGCCTCCCTTCCTCGCGAGCCTCGGCCGTTGGCGAGGGTTTCTGGAGCCACCAGGAGGAATAGAAGGACTGCAGGAGGTTGCAGGCCAATTTTGGAGCTTGAAGACCACCGGAGGACCGAGATCTGGAGCGGGGAAGCTCACCTCACCGGCGTTGCTTCCCTGTTCTTCGTCCCCGCCTCTTCGTCATCGGATCTTGGACGCTCTCCAGATCGCACAGGAGCCGTTGGATCTTCCTCTGCACTCTCCGTCCGATCAGCAAAGGAGATCTATCTGGAGCGTTGGATCGCGAAGCGTCATCGTCACACGAGGGCGTGACGCGTGGCAAGTGGGGCGCCCTCAACCGTTCGATCCGCGCATGTTCTAGGTACTTTGCACCGTCACCCAGACTCATTTTTCATTTATTATTTAGTCCATAAACCATCGTTTGTAGTTTAAATATTTTTGTAATATTTGCATCAAGGCCCCCGAACTTTGTTTATTTGCTTTTAGGTCTAGTCTACGTCACCTCACGTGATCTGTGCACGCGGGGTGGTGGTGATTTTGCACTGGACTCCCTGCGGGTTTAGTTATTTAGATTTAGTCCAGGAAGTATTCTGTCACATGTAATATTTTTGGGTAATTTGCATATAAGCCCCTGGAAGTTTTGTATATTGCATTTAGGTCCTTGCTAGGCGCATGCTAGTCACGTGTAGGGTTGGGTTATTTGCAGGCGTGCCCTCGTGACTTTTGTTATTTGTATTTGGTCCTGGAACTTAAATTATTAGTTATATATTTTGTGTGAAAATTGCACTGTGGCCCTTGGATGTTTGGATATTTACACATATGCCCTTGCTAGTAGTGTAATTTCTTTTTGTTGTTTCTATTTATTCCATGCATCTATGAATTGCTAAAAATCACCAAAAAAATAGGTTAAGCTCCTGTTTGCTTGCTCTTTCTCGCCATATTTTTGTTTTGCATTTTTCTTGCATTTTAATATTTATTAAAAATAAAAACATGCATTTTCACCACTGTTTGCATTAGAAAATCCCTAAAAATTATAAAAACTTCTTTCAAAATTCCAGAAAATTACCTTTTGTGTATTTTCGTGTGTTTTGACTTCTTTCCAAAAATCATTAAAAATTTCAAAATGAAAACCCTAAAAATTAGAAAACTCCAAAAATCTTCCTATAAATCTAAAAAATTCAAGAAAATCCTAAAAATACAAGCTCAGTTTCTATATTTTCTCTAACTTATTCTCTTTGATTTAAAATTAATTTGAGGAATTTTGGAAACTATTTGATATTTTTAACCTTCATTTTAATTTCTGCCAGTTGCTTAGTTCACTATTTTCTAGTATTTTTGATTTTAAAAATACCAAAAAAATTCTAAAAAATCTATTAGAATTACAAAAATATTATAAAATTATAAAAAGACCAAAAACATTTTATTTTCTGAATTTTGGTTATTTTTCCTTATTTTTATAAATACTCTATTATTCTCTTTTCTTATATTGTGTATATATTCTATTTATAAAAACATAAAAAAATATAAAATATAAAAAGGAAATACAAAATCAGTAAATTAAAAATCAAAATATAAAAATATAAAATTAAAAATATAAAAAATTAAATTATAAAATAAAAACCCACAAAAATTTGCTTTCTTGTAGGCATTTGATCTCATTCATTTTTTGCGCACTTTGCCTTGATCTATCTTGCTTGCTCCCTGTGTTCGACCTCTACACACTTGCACACTATACACATTTTTGTAGAGTTATAATAAATTTTGACTCCACCTCTATTTTCATTGCTTGATTTGATTATCATGGGTTAATTGTTGATTAATTAGGGTTTCTTGCAGGTCGCCACAACGACTTCGTCTCCGCCTTGTGTGAGACGTATTTAGACATGTGAAAAACCCTGGTTATCAAATGGCGCCGTTGTCGGGGAGCAACAACGTATAGGTCATATTTTTGAGATTTATTGTGATCATTTGTTTACCATTATTGCCTCTTTTATTTACTTTATATTTGACTTATATTGTTGAGCTATGTGACCACCCTCTTTGTATCTTTGTGCGAGGTACCACGGAGCGAGGGAGGTGGCTTTTCCTAGGCGCCTGGGCACCCACGTGAAGCCTTCTACCCATGCACGAGGAGACTTAGAAATTTTATAGATTAGCTCCTTACTTTCTGCAATATTTGTGTAATTTATTGTGAGAGAGAGAAACATTATTTGTAATAATACAGGTACATTCGGACTTAGACATTAGGGCCTAATTTCCAAGTGATTGTTCACTTAGGGACTCACCGCAGTTTTCACGGTTTTTCATCGCATTTTTTCCCTTTGTTTCCCGGTTTTGTTTTCTTTATTTTGTGTGATTGAGCTCTAGCTTAAGGATTGATTGACGTAAGATTAGGTCCAAATACCTTAATCAACTTTGCATGTACCTATAGTCTCGATACTTTGGACTTAGTCAAATTTTAAAAAAGGTTCTTCATGCTAATAGTCTATCCTCATCCCAGGACGATTTCATCGGATTGCATACCGCATATAGATTAGGTTTAAAAAATTCATGTTTTGCATCCCGCATGGAGAGAGCCGGGAGGCACTATAAGTCTTCTATCTTTGCATTCATCATTTAGGCACAAAGGTGAGATTTCCATCTTGGTGCCGACTCGCATTGCTTTTTTCGACTCTCTCCCTCTTTTTTTGGATCAAATAGGAACCAAAGAAAAAAATAAAAAAACGTTAGGCGCTTGTATTGAATTGACTCAAAGCAAGTGATAACACCAAAAAAATTAAAAAAAAAGGACTGCTAAAGAAAACTTGACTTAAATAAAATTGGCTAATTGGACATATTGCTTGGGGTGAGCAAAGCCCTCAATTGTACTCAGGTTGCATGGGAAGGTCTCCGTCCAAGTGAGAGAGCGGCTTCATAAGGATTAGAGCCCAAAACCTAGTCTGTGGCTGCCTTGTGTATCGCCTGGATTTCTGAAGTATTGGCGCTTCTATCGTACGTAGACGAGTAGGGCTTGGTTGGCATTGATGACTCTCTATTGTGTAGAACAATGACCTTGTCCGAAGTATCGGGCATAGGCCACGCCTTCATGGGGGTGTCTGTCTCATCGTCTTGCGTCCGAGTAGGATCTTGCACGCTCACGGGTGACTCCGTTGCGAGCGAGGTTCGAAGTATCGGTTTCTCCTATCGGCTTCCTCCCTCTATTTCTTTGGCTGAATAAGGATCCAGGAAGGGTTACAAGGACCTCAAAAAGTGCAGACTACAGGTTACACAGGAGGAGGACAAGTACGGGATTCTTTTCTGGCAGTACTCTCTCTCTCCTATAGGCGTAGCGCTCTAAGGACTTGTTCAAAGATAATTGCCTGAATAATCTAAAACCCACAAAGATAATAGCCGATCCTTCACGGCTCCACGCGTTGAGTTGGTGAATCCCTTGTATTGTGATTGATTGACTAGTTGCATTAAGGTCAAGATCAAAAACACTGCACAATTGTGCGCAATTTTGCCCCCCACTCCCTTCTTCATTTCTCAACCTCGCTCTTCTCAATAATCACGATGATGGGAAGGAGATCTCTTAGGCCGTCTCTAGCGGCACTGCTATCCAGCACTCCTCCCTATTCATCTAGGTCAGCTTCGGGGAGTCCAGACCCACTCTCTGAGCCTGAGTTTACGTCCACCCTATTCCCCCTCGACCACCCTTCTCCTTCCATCAGTCCAAGAGTGTCAGAGTTTAGTGCAGCACAAAGCTCAGATAATTTGTCGGCACCTGAGATGGGTTCTTTTGCCTTTGCAGAGTCCCAAGACATGGACGGCAGAGAGGAATACCCAGATGAGCAGAGACCACTACCATTCCTATATGATCAGGCTGCCATCAACAACTCATTGTTAGCCTCCCTAGCGACTATGCAGAGATAGATTAGAGACAAGGGAGTATTCATGGGCGACCTCATGAGGGAGATAGCGCAGATGCGAGAAGGAAGAGAAGACAGACCTGGGGGCGGTAGCGGTGATATACCAAAAGCAGTAGGTGGAGGAGGAGAACCTAACCAGGAGAGGCCTCCACCGATGACCATGAGGCAGTTGCACAACCCAGCCGCGACCCTCACTAACCGATGGATTCAGCTTCCTCCCATTGTTGGGAACTTTGAGATTCGCCCACAGACTATCCAGTTGTTGTTCAAGTTTCATGGGCTAGCCACCGAGGAGCCTCATCTCCATCTGCAGGAGTTTGAGATGATTTGCAGCACTGTCCACGGCAGATTAGTGGACGAGGACATGATCAAAATGATTGCCTTCCCATTCTCATTAGCTGACAGAGCAGCCTACTGGCTGAAGCACCTTGGAAGGTACGTCACATCCTGGGCACAGCTCCGATGCAAGTACTTGAACAAGTACTATCCACTCGGCCGGACCAACGCAGCACGAGCTATGATTAGCAATTTCACGATGGTCCCGAATGAGCAGTTCCATTAGGATTGGGACCGATTCAGAGAGCTCATTAACCGGTGTCCACATCACGACATTTCCAAGCCCAATCTGGTTCAGAGTTTCTTCTGTGGGCTGACACCAGAGCTGCAGGGGCTTGTTAATGCCTCTTGTGGTGGATCTTACTTCTCCAAGGGAGAAGATATAGTTTGGGAGATCTATGAGGGTATGACAGAGAATTCCACAGTCATGGCCCAAGCCTGCGTCTACACACAGCCAAAGCTTCCATCACAGGCAGTTGGATATCAGAGAATAGCACGCATCGATGCCAGTACACACACTCCGTCAGCAGCTGCAGCTCAGGCTGAATCCACCGCTGCCGACATGGGCATCATTTCTGAGAAGTTGGACCACATCGAGATTCTTGAGAAGAAGCAGAGTCAAGGTCTTGCCCATATGGACCTTATCACGAAGACCATGAGTGACCTGAAGACACAGATTCTATGCATCCAGGAGGCACATATGTCCACTCAGCAGCCTTCCAGGTCACGGGCCGATCCCAGCAGTAGCAGCTCCACCCAACCCTCTGCCTCGTACCGTCAGGTTCACCACATCCAGGCAAAGCCGGTCCAGCATCTACATCACTACTCACTGCCACCACCATCTCGGGACACTCAGATGGTGGTCTATCAGCCGGATCAGCCATTGGTATTTCTTCCACCACACCCTGATGAGCAGGAACCATTGATGGAAGTCAACAGGATTTGGTACAACTGGTACCCACAGCAACCCGGGATTCGTCGCGATCACCCCGGATTCCGTTGTACCATTGGTGGCACCTCATCCCAGCAACAGTCTCCAGCTCAGGGCCATCAGAACAGCCAGCACCAGCAGCAGCCCCAGTATGCCCACCAACAGTACCAGCAGGGTCCTCGTCCCGTCTATCAGGGACAACAGTGGAGGCAGCGTCAGCAGCCTCACCAGACATACTCCCATCCTCCCCACTACCAGCACCAGCTTCATTTCCAACAGGGGAACACTTCCAGTTCTCAGGCACCTGCCTTTGAGAACCCGGCTCTAGATGACCTCGCCCGCTTAATTTCTGACCAGCAGACATCCTTCCGACGGGAAATGGATGAGTTCCGACAGGAGATGAGGGATATCATCAAGGGCAAGGCCGCCATACCAGCTCAGATTAAGCCAAATCTGAACAATCTGAAGAGGAAGTCTGAGCAGGTACAATATACAGAGGATTCCTCTCCTAGTGATTATTTGAGTGACATATCTTCTTTGTATGATGCTGATTTCGTGACTACTAGGAGCGGTAGGATGCCAACCGACGGTGCCTCATCTGAGCGACAACCGCATGAGGAAACACGAGCGCCAGATGAGCAGAGTAGCAGTGCTGATGCCGCTGATGATAATGTTGATGACGGTGGTACTGATGCCACCAATGATGGAGATCTAGATGACGGTGCTAAGGCCATCAAGATACTCGATGCAGACTGTGGTGCTGAAGCCACCATTTTTGATGCAGAGCCAGAGCGCAGTGCTGATGCCGTGAAGACAGACGTCATTGGTGGTACTGAGGCCACCACTTCTACTTTTGTTGAGCTCCCACATGTTGTGTTGCCACCTTTTGTATCTTAGGACCGTGGTAACAACAAAAAGAACAAAAAAATGAATAAAGGAAAGGTTCCAGTATCCACTTCAGGTCCATATATGTTGCATGATGATCATTGTATGGATTCTATTCCTTCACAGGCACAAGAACCTCTTCGTAGTCCTCCATCTGAGGAGGCCCCTACCATCCCCTTCCCTCAAGCACTCCGCTTGGCGAAGGGGAATAAAAGAGAAAATCCAAAAGAATCAATAGGTAGAGTTGAGCAACCAGATGATTGATAGATTCCAGATCCAGCTGACTCTATAGGAAGCACTTGAGCACATCCCCCTCTTCCAAAAGAGCTTGAGAGAGAAGACTACAGTCCGCAGGAAGAGGAGGAACCACAGAGATCAGATCCATGTGCTCATCCATTCTACTTGTTGCACCATTCAGAACCGATTGCCAGCCAAGATACCTGATGCAGGAGCTCCCTATGTCAGATGCGAGATTAAGGAGCAACGGTTCGATCGTACTCTATTAGACATCGGCTCTTCTATCGATCTCCTTTCGGCAGCCTTACTCGACCGATTCGAGTTTGGTCCTCTTCTTCGGAGCAGGACAGTCCTTCAGTTTGCTGATAGGTCGACTAAGAGGCTGAAGGGGTTGTTGAGAGACGTGGTCGTTACCATTCAAGACCTGAAATTCCTTGTGGACTTTGTTGTATTGGACATGGAGATCCCTGAGTCGGTTTCCGATGCCTCCATCATACTTGGATGCCCATTCTTGGCCACTACCAAGGCAGTGACCGATATTGATAGTGAGAAGGTGTGCTTTCGCATAGAGGGAGAGAGCATGGAAATAGAGACGATCGAGGAAACCAGAGCGAGAGAATCAACATGCTCACAGCAGTCCAGTGACATTGAGCAGATGACGAGGATGAGCGAGACTTCCACCGGGAGTGTGATTTTGTGATGACAGATGATGAATCCAATTGGACAGAACCAGTAGCACAATCCCTCGTCTTGCCCACAGATTCACCATATTTACAGCTTATGGCAGTTGAGAGCTTGGAGAGCACACCCCTGGACAAGGATACCTTTGAGGCTGACAGTTGTGGGACGAGTGGTGATGCAGAGTTTCAGTCTTGTTCTTCTAGTTCAGATCCCTCGGATTCAGACATTGATTTATCCCTCACATGATCTTATGCCCTCCTGAGGATTGATTGGTTGATTACATTTGAGGTCCTGAGATTCGATGCCAACAATCCCAAGACTTGATTGACCTAGTTCGCATTACTCCCCGAGGACTATCTGCGGGAGGAGGTGACATATTCTGTACGCTCGGTTCCCTCACTGTTTATGCTGCCTATCTGTTGGAGCATGGAACCGAGTTATCTGATTTGACTGTTTGGCCTCCCCGATGATTGTGTGCCTGATCCGTAGGTGCACGAGGTCAATTTCACAGACTTTTTTGAGTCTACTCTCCTTGACGGTCCTCGCAAGGATGAGACCCACGTTTCTGATTATTCCTTGCCTAGTTCATAGTGCTCTCCGAGGGTTATCTGCGAGAGACTATGACACCTTGCTAGATCTGTGGTCTCTTCTGTTGGTAGATGATCCGTCATCTACAAAGACCATTCTGATTGACTCCTTTGAGTCTTCTCTCCTTGTCGACCCTCACAAGGATGAGATCTGATCTGACTATTCATTGCTTAGTTTGCATTTCCCTCGAGGACTATCTGTGGGAAAATGTAACATTTTCTTTACGCTCGGTTCCCCTTGCTGATTGTGTCTCCTATCTTTGGGAGCACGGAACCGAGTCGTCTGATATATTCCTCGGTCCCCACTGCCTTAATCATATCCAATTTATCGGATCTTGGGGACCTATCTTATTGGAACTCCTTTGAGTTAGCTCTCCTTGATGGTCCTCGCAAGGAAAAATCATCTTTTTTGATTATTACACTGCTTAGTTGGCAGTATGCTCCCCGAGGGTTGTATGCGAGATGCTGCCACGCTTTCTTGATTTGTCGGTCTCTTCTGCTGGTAGCCAATCTGTCGCCTACCGAGACCGCTCTTGTGATCCGTCCGATGGATCCAGCTCCTTTGAGCCCGCTCTCCTTGACAACCCTCGCAAGGGTGAGCCTCCTTCCTGACTATTCTCTAACTAGTATGTACTACTCCTCGAGGGTTAGCTGCGGGAGGGTACATCATTTTCTAAGTGCTCGGATTCATTTTCGGTGTCTCCTTTCGGTTAGAGCATGAAGTCGAGACTGTTGATTTTTGTACTCGGTCTCCTCTCTGGTTGTGTCTCCTTTCTGTTGGAGCATGGAGCCGAGTCTTCTGATTATTCTATGATCCTGCTCACCTTGAGGACCCTCGTAGGGTTGAGCCATGTCTTGTATTGTTCGGTGTATTCCTATGACTTTCTGACTCTATGATCACCGGATATCACGATGCTGTCTCCTGCTCTTTACCTTTTATATCTTTCGGAGACCATGATTGACTTGGAGGAGTCTATCATGTTCTTTCTCCCTCCATGTCTTACAGTATCGGCTCTTCTCACACATTCCTTCCTTATGAGCTGATATTTTGATTCATGCTACCGGACCCTATCTCACCTTTTGATCTATATCCCCTGGTATCTGACACCCAATTGACTGCAGACCTGGGTGTCTTTTCACTATCTGATTGCGTCCTCGTTCTCAGATGGAGACGATGATGAGAGTACGGTATTCGTGTACCAGATATCGTCCTGCACTTCACTAGTCTACCTTATTGTATATATGTGTTTCGTCTTTCATTCATTCGTTCTCCCGTATGTCACGTATGCTCCAGATCTTTCGTCATATCTGTGTGACTATACTTAGGACGCATTCTGTCCTAAGTATAGGGGAGTACACACCGTGTTATTCCTTCTCCGTTTTGTTTCATCACTCCTGTTGTTGCTTTTACTTAGGGACCTTTCACCCTAAGTATAGGGGGAGTGATGTGTACATTCTCTACGATCTTTTTCATATATATATATATATCTTTTCTTCTTTTCTTCTTTTCCTTTTCATTTTTCTTTATATACAGAAAAGGTGTCACCTCTTTATGCCAGTTTTCTGTACTTAGGACGTACTTTGCCCTAAGTATGGGGGAGGTGCACCCTCCACTGTCTCCTCTCTTGTTGATCCCCTCCACTGTCTCCTCTCTTGTTGATTTTCTCTTCTATACTTAGGGATATCTTACCCTAAGTATAGGGGGAGACAACCCGAGCTGTGATCTGTTTATCTGTATTTTTCTGTTTATTCCCACCCTTGACCCTCCCTACTTTGTGTACAGTCTACTATACTAAATATTATTTGACCCTAAGTATAGGGAGGACGGTCAACTTATCATTCATTCATTTCTTTATTCTTTAGTCATTGTACTATAAGCTTTCCTATACTCAATACAAGTTATGTCTTCTCTTTTTCTCTTCGGTCTATGAGGACATAGCTCATGCTAAGTATAGGGGGGTTGTATATACTCTGCATATACATTAGCCATAACTCGTACTTTCGTATCATTACTAATAAATATGGCTAAATATACTATATACATACATATATATTTCATTGAAAATCATTTAATAACAACAATCAATAAATCAAGTTAAAAATATTTTTGCAAAATGACTTGAAAAATGGTGTGATCCGTTTGGAAAACTTTTTATGAAATGTTTTCAACCTTTGTAAAAGTATTTTGATTTGCAAAAATTCTTTTCTTTTTATGAAATAAAGGCTGTGAAAACCTATTTACAAATGATTTTGAAAACGATTGTAAAAATATTGTGAAAAATGTATATATTGTTTGAAAATCTTTGCAAATGGCTTTCAAATGTTTGTAAATATTTGTAAAAATTATTTTGTACTATAGTTTTGAAAATTGTTTTCAATGAGGAATGAATGTATCATTAAAATAGGAATAAAATGTGTGTGTATATATATACTTCTTTATCAATTATACCTAGCTACCTAAATCAATAACTTTTTGTAAACCTATAAATTCTTTAAAATTCTTAACTCTTGTAAAATAAAGAAGCAAGCCCGTGTAAATAGCTGCAAATATTTTATGCTTTGTGTGCCATAATTATTTTTATTTTCCAAAATTATTTTCATAAAAAATATATTTTATTTTAAAATTCTTTGAAAAATTGCATCATTCTTTGCATAGCATTTTCATATTGTTCATATACTTTTCAATTGAGCTTGATGATTGAACAAGTCCAATAAAGTCGAAGATTGGAGCTTGGTTGGACCTTACCGCACCTAACTGCACTGGAACCTTATGGGAACTAGGTTTAAGGTATTTCAGGTCCAATAGGACTTAATTCTTTGAGACTCAGGGCTGGGTTCAAGTCACCTCAACTGACTAACTAGAACTTTTCGAGATGCACACATGACTCTTGTCGATTGTGACCTAACTTGGACACTTGCACCTTTCACTTAGCTCAACTCAGTTAGAGTAGTGAGGGGGTTGGATTTGCCAGTCTGAGATGCACAAGGGTGGAAACATTCATCCTCGTCTAGGGAGGGAAGTGCACCCCAACCTGGTCCAGTTCCAATGAAGTCGAATGACATGAGAGTGTGGGTTACAATAAAGCTTCAAAAGAGGAATAGTCTTCGAGCTCAAGAGGAAAAAGTCTTTATGTAAATGCTGCTGTAAATAGTATGTTGAAAAAAAACTCTAAAAAAGTGGACAGGCTTGAAAATAAAAATAAAAATGCCTGTCGGAGTATGTATACATGTTGTATAGAAAATAAACTAGCTTGAGCATCAAAGTTATACCATGTGAGCATGCAGCTGGATGACTTGACTATACTGGTCATGCATCCCAGGAGAGGAAGCTAACTGGCTACCGTCCATTCTTTTCTTCACCTCCTCCTCTTGAATTGGATGCCACTTGGATTTAGAAGGGAATACCCCGTTCCTCGAGGACAGAGTGCTGGATTGGGGAGTCATTGGGTTGTCATTCTGGAGAAGTCAGTTCCTTTGTCATTTCAGTTGGGGAGAGCCACTATCACTTACACCGTACAAGTCAGCTTCATAGTCATAAGGGTTTGCGTATGATGTAAGCTAGTTCTGACCTGGATATTGAGGTGGTTTGAACCGAGTTTTGTGACTCTCGAGTACTGTTGTGTTTTAAATTTGGTTCCCGACCAGGTTCCACACACATTTTCACATCAAGGTCTAACCTGAGCTCCAGACTTTGATTTTGTACAGACAAGTTTAATCATTTAAATCAATTCCATTTATTCTTTATTCTTTCTTTTTCTTTTCTTCTTTATTCTTTTTGATACTTATTGCATAAGTGTTTGCTAGGGACTAGCAAAGGCAAGTATAGGGGGATGATGAATCTCCCTTCATCATTCTTTATTCTATCATTTTGGCCTTAAAAATCCTAGCTAATGCATGTAAATAGCCTCTTTGTGCACAATAGCATTCATTATTTATTGTATTATTTGTATATAAAATACTATTTTAATGCCAAAATAATAGAATAAGGAGAATAAAAGAAAAAGGAATAAAATATTGAAAATATTTTATGACCCTAAATCCCGAGACCAAGTCAAGAATTGAGTTGGTTGACAAGGAATAAAGTAGGGGGAGATAAGGGCCACAAATAGAATAAACAGTCTATTTATTTATTCATTCTTTTATTTATTTTTGACACCTATTTTATTCTTTATGATTTATTCATCAAATAAAGAAACTTTGAACATAAAAGTTGTAGATAATAATGTAAATAAAAATATAAAATTAATTTTGTATAAAAATAATACACTTTGTGCATTTTATACACAAAATAAAAGATAGAAACCAAACTTCACAGACCCATATCTTTCAAATAAAAACTCAAAATCTATCAAAATCACTCTAATTATACATAACTTTTCACAAGCAATTTAATGGTGGTGGTTTTATATATTTTGGAGTTACTGTGTGAAAGTTAGATTTTGGACCCCTTGTACATTCTACCGATTAAAATATTCATTTTATTCATCCATTATTATTTTCACAAACTCTTATTTTTATAATTTCGTAAATATTAGTTATAACACATGTAAATATTAAAATTAGAATAAAACCAAAAAGAAAATGAAAAATAAAATAAGTCTATGTAATTACATAGACAAAATACATATGATTATACCTGTATATAAATAAAAAGGGAAACTTATTCTTTAAGTCTTTATTATTTTATAATTTTATAATATTCTAAATATTATTCATATTCTATTAAAAATATAAAACCAAAATAAAACTCATTGAAATCCATTAAAATAAAAAGATGTACATAAAACATTGATAAAATACATATAGAGATACCTATACAATATACATATCTATTTATTTAAGTATACAAATTACATCCTAAAAATAAAATAAAAATATGTTTATTCTCACAAAAATAAGTTATAAAAATATAAAATAAGAGAATAAAATAATAAAATAAAATATACAAAATAAAAATAAAAATGCATAAAACATAGATGAATATACCTATAAATACACTAATAAAAAAATTAATCACTAATAAATAAAACCAAAAAATAAATAAAAATCATAATAAAATATTAATAAAATAATAAACATTTTTTGTTGTATACACAAAAATTAATAAAATCATTTACTATTTTAAATTAATTATTTTTGAATAAAATTGTTGTTTTGTCTTTTAGCGACCCGAGCTGGACCAATGGCAGGCCGTTGACCTCAGGTCAACTGTCCCGTCCGAAGACCTGGCCCGTCAGAACCGTCTTGTCCCCGCGATTTCTACCATTTTTCGTGTATGATCCAACCATCTATCGACTTCGATCTCTTCACGGGAATTACTCCCAGATCCATCATCATTCACTCCATATCATTAGACCCGTTGTACATAGCTCGATTTCATTGATTTTGGCCGGTCAAATAAGGGTGCCATACATGTTCATAAATAAGAACCTCCTCTTCCTTTCTCAAATTTGGTCATTCATAAAACCCTAAAACCACTCCACTCTGGCCTAGCGTGCATCCTCGTGACAGGGGGAGGCCCCCTGGAGCTTGGAGGCAACAGAAGGAGGAAGGGGATGCGCCCACGGTGGTGTTCCGACGACCATCTCTGCTCCTTGGCCAACAGCAAGGTACGAGCTGTGCTTCTTATTATTTTAGATATATGTTGTTATCAGCGTTTTGATTATGCATTTAGTTTAAGGTTTAACCTAGGTAATTAGCGTAGAATAGCCGATTTGTAGTTCGCCGGAGCTCTGCTCCGCCGAACGATTTCAGTGTGTATCACCTGTTTCTGACCCCACAAACCACCTCACTCTCTTCCTAGTCCGTCTCTCCACCTCCCAGACACCCCTGACCAACCGGAACCTCCTTCGTTCCACAAATCGATGCTCACCCTTCGCCCATCGCTGGAGCATTGTCGTCCATCCTCATTTTTACGCTCTGCAGATTCATCTTAGGTCGAAGTCGATCCCCTCGAGCCTCTCGCTCTCCCTGTGCCGGTTAGGTGCCCAAACAAGCACCGAGAGTCGAATTCAAGCCCCGCCGGAGGTACCTGGGACACCGCACCTTCTTCGACCTCGTGGAGGCACTCCAGCGTACCTCCGTCCAATCTGATACCTCCATCAGATAGAGCTACCTGCCAGGAAGACCTTGGGACCCCTTGGAGAAGCAAAGTCCACCGGAGGAGAGAGATCTCGCTGGAAGAACCTCGCCCAGGAGATTGTTCTTCCCTGTTCGTCGACCTTCCCTCTCTGTCATTGGATTTGGGAAGGCGACCCAGTTCTAATCAGAGCCATTGGATGATGCACCACCAGCATCGTCGGATCGCTCGAGGTGATCTAATCTCGAGCGTCGATCCACGAACCGTTAACGGGTGTAGAGAGGCTGACACGTGTTTAAGTGAAGCAATCCAGACCGTCCACTCGCGCCTATTATGGGGTAAATTGCATATCTTACACCCGCCTTTTCTGTATTTAATAATTAGTTCTGTCAAAAAATTTAGGTAAATATGTCATTTTGTATTTAAGATCCTGAGTTCTATGTATTTGCACTTTGGTCCTTGCCAACGTCACGTGCAGTCCCCATATGGCGGTGGAAATTTTGCAAAGTAAACCCTAACCATTTTGTATATTGTAAATGAGTCTATAAAAATTAAATAAATTTTTTATTATGTTGCATAAATTGCATCTGTGCCCTTGAAGTTTAATTTATTTGCAATTATGCCCCTGCTAGGACTTGTATTTTTGTGATTTTTCTCTTTTTATTAAAAATAGCTAACTTGCTCCTAAAAATCCCCAAAAATAGGATTAAATGCTCCATTCATTATACTTACACGCCACGTGTCCATTTTACATTTTTACATTTAATTTATTTATGAAAATTAAAAAGGAGCCTAAATAATCCATGTCTAAATTATAAAATACCAAAAAAATATAAAAACATTTTGAAAAATTCCAAAAAATTATATATGATATGTTTTGATATTTATCGTTTTCAGAAAATGAAAACCCTTAAAAATAGTAAGAGAAAATTAAAAAAATAAAAAAACTCCAAAATGCAACAAAAATATAAAAATTCTACAAAATACCAAAAAATGTTTTTTCTATTTTTTAATTATCTATATATTATTATTTATCTATTAAAACTAATTTGGGTAACTTTGGGACTTATTTATTATTTTTAACACCCAAATCAATTTCGATTTATTTATTAATCCCATCTTTAGGATATTCTTGACTTTAAAAATACATAAAAAATAGCAAAAATATCTGGAAAATACAACAAAAACATTAAAAAAATATTAAAAACCCAAAAACAATTTATTTCTTGAGTTTTGTTTATATTTAATAGTACTTATAACTATATTACTATATATTGTATGTATAAGCCTTACATAGGCTATATTGTTTATATAAAAGAAAAAATTAAAGAAAGGATAAAAATATAAAAAGAAAATACAAAATCAGGAAATTAAAAATCAAACAAAAAATATAAAAAATAAAAATTAAAAAATTAAAAAATTTAAAACCCACAAAAAACAATAAAATGGATAAGAGATACAAGAGAATTTTTGTGCATTTCTTATGCCTCCTTCTCCCGTTTGCTCCCAATGTTTGACCTCTACACATACTTACACCTATACACATTTACATGTAGAGTTATAACAAATTTTAACTCCAAAATTTTGATATTTATTGCTTGATTTATGCTTTGGGTTAATTGTTGATTAATCGGGGATTTTGTTTGAGGTCACCTCAGCGGTTGTCCTATGGCGGATTATGAGAAATGGAGGTGAGAAGGGAGTTTTATTGGTTGGAGTTGCGATTGGGATGGACTAGAGAAGAGGCATTGATGAATCTCGAATTCATCATGCTAAAAGTCAATAATTAAACCCCTGGCTTAATCAATAAAATTCACCAATAATTCCTCCTTTTTATATTGTATTATATTATGTATAATTAACCCATAATTAATTGTATTTAATAACTATTATTTATTTTGTAATTATTTTCTTATCAAAAACCCCTAAAAATTAAGTGAATTAATTGTTTATAATATCACTAACCCTTAAAAAGACAAAAAAAATACAAAAACAATTCAAAACCCAAAACTCGGTGTTTTTAACCCCTTAAAAATACCCCCAAAAATACTTTTTGTATAAATGACCTTTTTTGGCTTTTCGTCCAACATGAAACTTGTAGATCTCATCAAGACGAACAACTTTCATGTTTTGATTTTTTTCCTAATTTTGCTTCTAACTATTTCTTTTGTATTTTTCTTTGTATTTACATTTTCAATTTTTCTGGTGCAGCCACGTGGCGCCCTCTGGGCCGCCCACATGGCTGCTTCTCCTTCTGCCACCTGGCTCCATCCTGGGCCGTTGGATCTCTCATTCCCACCTCCATCTTCACTGTCGATTTCCGCTTCATCCCTCAGCCGCCCGATCATCCTCTGGATGCAATCTCATCCGCTCCTTCGCGCCTAAACCTCAACCATTAGATCAACTGCTCATCCAACGTTTTTCATCTCTCCACATCACCCCTTCTCCCCAGACTGTTGGATCTCCTCCAGATCGCATCCTATCCATCCATCCACCGTTTGATCATATCCTAAGGATCTGATCCTAACCCTCCACTCATGCCTTAATCTTGGCCGTTGGATCGTGAGTTCCAATGGTTAGATCTTCATCGTCTACCTCTGTAACCCCCTCTCTTCGTTCGTTACGCTTCATCGCTCCTCCTCCCCCTTCCATTTCCAGCCAACACCTCCGGCTCGATATCCCTCTCATAATGCCACCATCATGTCGGTCGTTCACCTGCCATCTTCACGCACCTCATCATTGCCCCCTCCATCACTCCTCCATCAAACCCTTGGCTGTCGAAACCTCCCCCATCACAACCTGTAACGGCCAGGCCACCACATATAAAATCACCCCATCTACCTCCGAGCAACCCGTCCACCATTCCCGGCACCAGCCCAGCTTCACCCGCCCCTCTGGTGACAGCAGAGGGGCTGAACGACGAGGCGATGACGACTTCTGCCCTGGTGTCGACCTGCGGCTGCTCCGCCGCATCGTGGTGCCTCTGGCGTCCGTTGAGCACCGAGGCAAGGTCGGCCTTGTAGTGCGACGACCAGAGGGTCAAATAGACCCTCAGCAAAGACCGCATCCTCCACTGCCGCCACTCTCCGATCAGGTACCCCCCCGGTTTATCCTCATTTCTCGTAATTAATACCACACACCCGACATAAATCATCCACACCTGACCACTGATGAATCCACATTTCATCATCTTTGTTCTATCATTTTGGCCTCAAAAACCCTAGCAAATGCGTGTAAATAGCATTAAAACCATCATCTTAACATCCATGCATATGTATGTAAATAGTGTATAAAATACTGTAATTGAAGCCAAAATTATAGAATAAATAAAATAAAATTAAAAAGAATAAAATATTGTAAATATTTTATGACTTGAAACCCCGAGACCTAGGCATCTTGATGAATAGGTCGACAAGGAATAAAGTAGGGGGAGATAAGGGCCAATTACCTATACTTTTCAATTAATTCTTTATTCATTTTGGGACCTATTTTTGGTTCCACTATTTATACATCAAATAAAGAAACTTTGTACATAAAAGTTGTAGATAATTTTATATAGAAAAATACAAAATTAATTTCATTCAAAAATAATGTACAGATAAAAAGTTATGGTCTGAATAAAATTCCAGAATCCCAACTTCCCAGACCTGTATCTCATAAATAAAAACTCCAAATGCAGCAAACTCACCTTTAATTGTATATAGTTAAAAATAAGCTATTTAATGGCAGTGGTTTCGCATTTGGCGGAGCTACGGTTTGAAAGTTGAGTTTTGGACCCACATTGCATACTTGTAACAGATTAAAATATTCGATTTATTATTTATTCATTATTTTTGTATTTTTATATATTTTCATAATTTTGTAAATATTACTTGTAATATATATGCACATTAAAACTAGAATAAAAAGATAAAAGAAACACAAAATAAAAATACTTGTATATATATACTACATAGGTACAATACCTATACTTATACCTGTGTACTACATACTTATATTTTATTAAATGTACAAAATACATCAGAAAATTAAAATAAAAATAAAATTAAGTGTAATAAAAGTATTTTCTAATTTTATAAAATAATAAATAAAAATAAATGAATTAAAATCACAAAATAAAAATAAAAGAATAAAATATATAGATATTATACCTATAAAGGGTATAAAAGTAAACTTGTAAAAATATTACTTCCTAAAGATAATTAAAATCACCATAAAATACCTTATAAAATATTAAACATTTTTTATTTAATAATTAAATAGTAATTCATTTATTATCTATTTTTAAATAATTTCACAAAACTTTTTCAGGAGGTTTTCCTGGTTGGTCCACGTGGACCAACCAGGTGGTCTGGCTCATTGACTGAGGTCAACAGCCTGACCTTCCTCCTAGCCTCTTTCAGGCTAGCTTTTGTACCCATCTTCTTGGATTTTTTGCGGGCCACCCTTTCACCATCTCGCCTAAGTCTCTTCTGGACTTTTGTTCCCCATGGTTCGAGGATACACGCCTATGGCTTGGCGTGGTCCTGGGACCCTCGATGCAACTGCCACCACCTCGTCCTTTGAGCCCATTTGTCAACCATTCAAAACCACACCCCAGTCCCCCCCTTCGATATTCGAACCGCTTTTGACCATAGCCGAGACCTCCGAGTGTTTGCTTGGGATCCCCTGTGACAGGGGGTTGATCCCAGCACCTCGTTGAGGTGCAACTCGTGCGTCTAGGTGTGTTTCCAGCCATCTCTGGCGGCCGCACCGCTGTGAGGTCAACCTTGGGCTCCCTGCCCTTGAGGTATGAGTTTTCATCTATTTTTCATACGTTTTTGGCTTTACAGTAGTAGTAGGAATCAATCCCCTCCTTTCATTACGTATTTCATCCATTTAATCCATCCATTCACCCTTATCCTCAACCTCGCCGGAGCAAGCTCCGACGAGCCATCTTCCTGCCTCCATTCCGCCATTCAACACCGGGTTCTCCTGCTCCATGTGCTGTTGTGTGTTATCTTCCATTTGCAGGACCCGAAGGAGGTCGCTGGGCCCTCAAAGATCACCAAGCGAAGCCCCAGGTTCGCCGGAACTAGCAAGATCTCTTCGGGGCCTTCCGTGGGTCGCCGGAGCCATTTGGAAGTACCTAGAAGCATCGCCATCCCTGCAGAAGCTGATCGACGTGGTCGGAGAGCCTCCAGGTACCCGGAGACTCGCATACCGGCGAATCCAAACTCGCCAGGCGCGAGTTCATCGGGCGTTCTTGCTGGTCTTCTTTCCACCGTTCGATCGGGCATAGTTCTTCACGACGTACAGCCACCGTCGGATTTTGAGAGCCTTCAGCCGTGGATCGTCGCTAGGCGATTTAATCCAGGCCGTCGGTGGCGAAGAGGTATCGTGTGATCTGGAGCTGCCACGTGTCCTAAGTGAACTCCTTGCAGCCGTCGGATCAACCCCCGCCTGGGTATTTTTCCATTTACACCCCAACCCTCTTTGTATTTATTTCTTAATATAAAAACGTTCAGCTGCAGTTTTAAATTTTTGTGACATTTGCATTTTATACCTCGGCCCTTTGCAATATTGCGTTCCAGTCCGCGCCATGTCACCTCACGTGACTAGTACACGTGAGGTGCGTGCATTTTGCGAGGGAACCTCCCAAGGTTAGGGTATTTCGTTCTGATCCAAGGACTTTCAGATCACGTGTAATATTTTTGGCATTTTGCATTTGAACCCCGTAGGTAGTTTTTAATTGCAGAACAGTCCTACCAGGTGCGCGTGCTTCTACACGTGGGGCCTGGTAGATTTTGCTACAAAGCCCCTGCGGATTTTATGATGGCTATTCGGTCCATTAAATTGAATATTCAGTGTATATTTTTGTGTGGAAATTACGCAAAGGCCCTCAGACTTTTATCTATTTACAAACATGTCCCTGCCAGTCTTTGTATTTTTACATGTTTCCCTTATTTAGTTAGTGCATCATTTTAATTTGAAAAATTCTTAAAAATTTAACTTAAGCTCCTGTTAGCTTGCACTTTCATGACATCATTTTTATTTTGCATTTTATTACATTTTAATATTTATTAAAAATCAAAAACATGCATTTTAGCTACTGTCTATCTTAGAAAATACCAAAAAAAAATATTATAACACCTAGAAAAATTCCAAAAAAATTACCTACTGTGCAGTTTATTATCTTCTAGTGTCAATCCAAAAATCACTACAAAACTCAAAACTAACACCTTAAAAACTATAAAATACCTGAAAACTTCAAACAAAATCTATAAAATAGTAGAAAAATCAAAAAATAGAAACTCAAAGTTTTGTAGGTTCCCCTTTTTATATTCTTTATTTTAAAATTAATTTAGGAAAATTTTGATACTCTTTTATATTTTTCTCTCCCATTTTGATTTCGGCTAGAATATTAACTCACTGTTTTCTTTATTTTGCCTTTTAAAAATACCAAATATACTCTGAAAAATACCCAAAAATCACAAAAACAGTAAAAAAATCATAAAAAACCAAAAAGATTTCATTCCCTAATTTTTGACTATTTCCCCTTATTTTTATAAATATTTTATCCTCCATTTCCTATATTGTATATATATTCCAATATTGAAAAAAGAAAATAAAAAAATATATAATATAAAAAGAAAATATAAAATCAGAAAAGTAAAAATCAAAATACAAAATTAAAATTAAATAAAAAATTAAAAAAAATTAAAAACCCACAAAAATATTTGCATTGCATAGTGTAGACAATACATCACATTCACACACACACACACACACACACACACTTGTTGATCTATCCTGCTTTGCTCCCTGTGTTCGAACTCTCTACGTACTTGCATCTGTACATCTTTTATGTAGAGTTAAAAATAAATTTAACTTCACATTTGCTTGTCATTTCTGGATATTTATATTGTGGGTTAATTGTTGATTAGTTAGGGATTATTGAGCGGTCAACGCTTCGACTGCGGTTTCACCTTGTGAAATCGTACGACCCTCGATTTCTCTGATTATCAAATGGCGCCGTTGCCAGGGAGCAACAACGCGTAGATCTTATTTTTGCTTTGTGTTTATGATTATTTGTCTACTTTTACGGTTTTTATTTCTGCTTGTTGTAGTTTCCTTATTTTTGATATTTCTTGTTTGAATTGTCTAACCCCTCTCTTGTTTGACTTCTTGCGAGGAACGCGGATCGAGGGAGGATCTCTCTTCCAGGAGCACCTGCGCACCCACGAGAGGCGACTTGACTTAGCACGAAGGCGGGCTAGGAGAGGATTTTGAAGACAGTTCTAGTTTATTTGTTTATTGCATTTATTAGTGTAATTTTTGTGAGAGATAGACTCGATATTTGTAATAATACAGGTACCCCCGAACTTTGGACTCTTGAGCCTAATTTCCAGGTGTTTTGTGCACCTGGGGGCTCACCACGGTTTTATCGGTTTTCATCGCATTTTTTTACTTTATTTTTCGATTTTTGATTTCTTTATTTTGTGTGATTGAGCCCCTAGTTCTAGGATTGCTTGCGATAGATTGGGTCCAAACACATTAATCACCCTTGCATGCTCCTATAGTATCGCTTTGGACTTAGTTCAAATTTTAACAGTCGCTTCATGATAACCGCAAATTATCGAGGGTCTAAATACGTCGTTGTGGCGACCCACAATAAAATGTGATTAATCAACAATGAACCCACAATCAAGTATCAAACAATGAAAAACAAGTGAGGAGTCAAATTTATTTTTAACTCTGCACAAATGGTGTATAATGTCAAGTATGCAGAGAGTTCGAACACAGGGAGCAAGCAGGGCAGTTCAAACAAGTGTGCACAAGTATGTGTGTGATGTGTCTACACTAAGCAAGCAAGCAAATATAATTTTTGTGGGTTTTTAATTTTTATTTTTTTAATTTTTAATTTAATTTTTAATTTTGTATTTTGATTTTTAATTTTCTGATTTTTATAATTTTATATTTTATAATTTTCTTTTTCTTTTTCAATATTGGAATTTAAAGACAATGGAATAAAAGACTAGGTAAAATATTTATAAAACTAAGTAAAAATTACCAAAAATTCAGAAATAAATTGTTTTTGATATTTTTATGATTTTCTACTGTTTTTGTGATTTTTGGGGATTTTTCAAGGTGTTTTTGGTATTTTTAATTACTGTAATAAATCAAAACAGTGAAACAAGAGCTGGCTGTGAATAAAATAGGATTTAAAAATAGCAACTAGTACTCAAAATTTTTCACACTATTTTTCAAATAAAAGGAACAAAATAAGGAACAAATAGAACCTGAGTTTGTATTTTTTATAGTTTTCCTTGATTTTATATATTTTTTTGAAGTTTTTGAGTGTTTTTAAATTTTTAGTGTTTTTCCTTTGAGATTTTTAGTGATTTTTGGATTGATACTAAAATAGGATAAAATAGACACTAGGTAATTTTTTTTGTAATTTTTCAAAGTGTTTTAATATTTTTTTGGCATTTTCTAAACTAGACAGTACACAAAAAGGCTGTTTTTGATTTTTAATAAATATGAAAATAAAATCAAATCAAAAACTAAAATTATAGCGTTAAAGTACACGTGTCCAGGATCTTAAGTTCAAAATTTGAGAATTTTTGGGTTTCAAATGATGCTTCAAATAAATACGTTAAGCACACAAAAATGGAAGGACTGGCAGGGGCTTATATGCAAATAGTCAAAAGTTAGGGGGCACGGCTGCAATTTTTCCAAAATTATAACACATGAAAGTGAAATTTTGGTACTAAAACAAAATACAATAAAGGCCAAGGGTCCCTCTGCAAAATGCCCACACCTCACGTGTACAGCTCACGCGAGGTGACGTGGCGAAAGACCTGGATGCAAATATAGAGAGTTTGGGGGTCTTTGTGCAAATATTTACAAAACTATTACACTACAGATAAAAGTTTAAATACTAAATAATAAATACAAAAAGGCGCGAGGGTGTAGATGCAAAATACCCTCGACGCGTGATCCGACGGTGATGACGTTGCCACTTAGACACGTGGCACTTGATGAACGGCCGATGACGCTTCGTGGATCTGCGGCTGAGATTAGATCTCCAGGGAAGATCAACGGTCGAGGGGTGGCACGATCCAACGGCAACTGTGCGATCTGGAGGAGACGCCCTGATCGGACGGCAGCGAAGGTGGCTGGAAGAACACGACGGAGCCCCGGCTGGGCGAGATTCCTCGAGCTCCTCCGGCCGACTCCGGTGGCTTCTGGGGTTAAAAATTGGGCTGGAGCCTCCTCTGGTCCTCCTCTATCTCCTGGGGGCGTCAAAAAGCCACGGCGGTGGCCGTGGTGCTTGCTGGTGGCTGGCGTAGCTGGAGAGCTTCGTTAGCTCCGGCGAGCTTCAAAAATCGCTTCCAGGTGTCTTCACTGCGGCTTGGACCTGCAAAAATGGTCAAAGGGTCCAGGGCAAACTATCTGGACCCTTGGATGGTCGGGGAGAGATGTGAATCGCGATGTGGGTGCACGGCCGGAGGTGCGCTCTAGCCAACGTGCTTGATCGGGCGATATAGTCGATGAAACTTCAAATCTTTTTGGGGTTTTCGAAGCTAAGGCTAACAGGAGTCTAATGAGCTAAATAAAAAGGCGAGGGAAAGCCCTCGATGGCCGAAGCCAGAGGGAGGAGCAAACCTCAACCGGCGACTTCGCGGGAGGTAGGGAAGCACCTCCGACCTCGGGGGCCTTGGCTGAAGAGCCCACGACAGAGCTGTCACCTCCAGGTAGCTCTGGAGCACGAAAGAGGCTCGAGGGGTGGACCGAAGGGTGTTCGAATTCGAATCGAAAGGTGAGGGGTTGGTTTTAAGTGGGTTGACCTGAGGTTGCAGGGGTCCAAAGACCAACGATTCTGGAGCGTTTCAGTGATGCAATCTCCAAGGAAATCACAAGGCGGGCAAGGTGGTTGGTAGGGGAAGGAGATTGCAGAAGGGTGTGAGGCAAAATAGTGAAAGGGTTGGCTGGGAAACAGCCAAGAAATCGGCTCAAAAACCAAGCCTCTGACGTCACACATGGGGAAGGACGGCCAGTTGACCGTGGTCAACTGGGACCGTCTCCTGATTGGTCCACGTGGACCAATCAGGAAAAATCCCGGATAAATGTTTTATAAATTCAATAAGAAATAGAAAAAGGCCGAATTTAATAAAAGTAATAAAATAAAAAATGCTTAAAATTTTATGTAGTATTTTATTTTGATTTTTAATTAATTTTATGACTTGTATTTTTACAAGTTACCTTTATAGCCTTATATAGGTATATTATCTATATAGTTTATTAATTTATTTTTGTTTTGTGTATTTTATCTTTATTATTTTTATGTATTATTTTCTAAAATTATGGAATACTTTTATACACTTAATTATATTTTATTTTATTTAATTGAAGTATTTTGTATATCAAGTAAAATGTAAGGGTGTTTTGTACAGGTATAGGTCTAGGCAGTATACCTATGCATCAAATATGTTTGTATTTTATTTTGAGTTTTATTTCATTTTTATTCTGATTTTAATATTCACACTTATTATAAGTAATATTTACAACATTATAAAAATGTAATAAAAATAATAAATAATAAATAAATTGAATAGTTTAATATGTACACTTATACAATGTGGGTCCAAAACTCAACTTTCAAACCGTAGCTCCGCCAAATGCGAAACCACCACCATTGGATAGATTATTTTATTCTATATACAATTAAAGGTGAGTTTGCTACATTTGGAGTTTTCATTTGTGAGATACGGGTCTGGGAAGTTGGGATTCTGGAATTTTGTTCAGACCATAACGTTTTATCTGTACATTATTTTTCTGTGAAATCAATTTTGTATTTTTCTTTATTAATTTATCTACAACTTTCATATACAAAGTTTCTTTATTTGAGGTATAAAAAGTGGAACCAAAAATAGGTCCCAAAATGAATAAAGAATGAATAGAATGTATAAGTATTTGTACTGTGTTTCTGACCTTATCTCCCCCTACTTTATTCCTTGTCGACCTATTCATCAAGATGCCTAGGTCTCGGGGGTTTTGAGTCATAAAATATTTACAATATTTTATTCTTTTTCTTTTCTTTATTTATTCTATAATTTTGGCCTTAATTACAGTATTTTATACACTATATGATGCACATGCATGAATGCTAAGATGCTCTATTTAATGCTATTTTCAGGCATTTGCTAGGGTTTTTGATGCCAAAATGATAGAATAAAGATGACGAAATGTGGATTCATCACTTCACCATCTTCGAGCCGCCGCGCCGCGAGCCCACCCTGCCAAGCGCTTCTCCTGAACTCAATTTGTCGAGAGGAGGAGGGGTGAGCCTAGACCGGACTCTTGGATTGAGGATCGGTGATCGACTTGTGGTGCTTCCCGCTAATAGCAATTTCTGAACTTAGGGCGATTTCATCGGCTTGCATTTGCATATAGATAGGTTTCAATTCTGCTGAGCATCTTTGCATATAGAGTGCTGGAGGCAAGGTGAGCATTTCTCTTTAGCATTCATCATCGATTACCGCTTGCATTGCTTTTTCGACTCTCCCTCTGATTTTGCCAACCTAGTGCTTAAAGGAATTGACTCCTCGTTAGGCACATGCATTTCTCATTAAAAATCCAAAAAAAGTGATAATCAATAAAATTGGGACTGCTAATATTACTTGACCCTAAAACCGAGAAAAAAGAAAAATATTCTCTTGGGGCGAGTAATCCCCTCATTGTCTTCGTTTTACTTGTTCGCGCACACCCTAAGGATAGTGCCCAAATCCCATTCATCCCCCTAAGTGTGTGTGCAACTTTTAGACTCCTCACCTAACTCTAAAATAGATAAGATAAAAAGACCGACTTTTCGGTCTCCACCGAGTTGAGTAGGTGAATTGAGGGTTTGTATTCTTTTATTTTTAATTGTGATTGTTTTGTGTGTGTCCTAGATCGCTTCTGCGCACTTGCGCCTTTCTCCTTCACTCTCTTGACTTGACCGCCGTGCTCTCCCAATCGTTTCCTTTTGATTTCGAGATGGACCCCTGGAGTACTTTTTATCCTGACTTTGCGGATTCCTCGCTCGCTTCAGCCGGTCCACCTCCCTTTTATCAGGAGGATCCTCCTCCTACTTTTTCTGATCTTTGTACATACCCGCCTCAGCCACAGTATCAGACCTCGGACTTCTACCCACCTCCACCTCCGTCTGTATATCATCCACCTCCACCTCCGCATGTATATCATCCACCTCCACCTTCACATCCACCTGAGTCTGACCTGTTGGAGTCACCTCCCGCAACTTCCATGAGTGTTGTCAAGAACCTAATGCTAGAGCACATCAATTTGATGAAGGAGAATCTTTCCACTTTGAGAGAATATCGGAATAGTGCTCTTTTCGTCGAGGGTATGGCTTTGCTTGTGGAGAATCATGGGAGATTGCAATCGCCAAAAATACATAAAAATGAGAAAAATTTAAAAATCCAAAAAGAGTTCGGGAGACCTTTGGTTGAGTCAGACTGTGAGGAGAAGTTCCATCTGCCAGATCATTCACCCACACATCCATTCACACCTAGTCCCACCTTTGACCCCGAGGATGCCGCTGTACAGACTGCTCTTGGCACGCCTCATGTACATGCTGATTCCGACTTCATCCCTTGTATGGAGGAGGTCCAAAAATTCAAAAAAAATTCTATCTGAACCCGAAGTGGTGGCCACTATTCATGAGATCAATCATGCCCCACTTCAGCAGGTCATGACTGATTTATCTGCCCCCTCTTCCCAAGAAGAGAAAGCGTAGGAGCTGATCTGAGCGTCACATTCTGACCATGGTCACTGCCCACGCCATCACACATCGTCCCATTCCCAGAAAGAAGAACACAGCTACACCTTTCATCACTTGCACCATCTCTGACTTTACTTGTGATCGCACTCTCCTGGACGGCGGTGCATCTATTAACATATTACCCTTCTCGCTGGTACAGTCTCTTTACTTAGGGCCTTCTAAAGAAAACCAGGATGATCATTCATTTTGCTGATGGATCCATCAAGAGGCCGAAGGGTATCCTTGAAAACGCCGTAATTTCTATTCAGGGCACCAGCCACCATGTTGATTTTGTCGTGTTGTCCATGGAGACCTCCACAGGGGAGCCATCTCCAATCATCCTGGGACGACCATTCCTCGCCTCTGCGAGGGTCGTTATCGACTATGGATCAGGAGAGATTCGCTTCTGTCCTTATGACAAGAGCGAAGTGTCGATCATCGCGCCCACAGTTGACCAGAGACCTGCACCTGATGCACCTTCACCGATTGTAGCTGACTCCGAGGCCTGTGACCGATCTGATGCTATTAGAGATGTTTGCTTAGCGATCCCTGATGAGACCCGACGAATCTCCCAAAAGGGAAGGAAATCAGAAAGCATAGACCTCGCGGTTCCTCCTTCTGGTGTGTGGCGATGTGTTGATGAAATCCAAAGCATTTATGTGATTGATCCCATTGAGCAAAGGGCAGATACCAAGACTAGACAGGACGGACCTGTTTCGACTACTTCCACTGATAAGTCTGTTCCTGGTCACTCGAAAGTAAAGATGATTGAGGTCAGTTATGATGCGAATCTTCAAAATTTTTGGCCTCCTGATGATGAAGATGATCCTGGTGAGACTCTTAAGGACGATCTGAGTTCTACTACTTCCACCGATGATTTCGTTCCTTTCGGTTTTGACCAGACGACACCTCGCAGGACGACTCCAATTACACTTTGATGAATCCATGATTCATTAACTTTTCTGTCGTATTTTGTCTTAAAACCCTTAACAAATGCATGTAAATATCCATTAATTCTCATCTTTTAACAAATCACCATTCATGTGTAAATATTCACTTTTAACCACTAAAATCATGTAAATAAATAAAGAACAAGAAAGAAACAAAAAGACAGATTGAATATATGTATATATGTATAATATGACTTAAAATATAGATATAGCTGTAAGATATATTTATAACCCAACCCCCGAGACCAAGTCAGCATGGATTGGTCGACAAACCAAAAATTAGGGGGAGATAAGGAAAGAAAACCAGAAAAAAATAATAACACACACATATACACCTTTCACTATTTATAAAATAAATACAAACTTCAAAGAATTTTAATTAATCCATATGAATATATTTTTCACCAAATCCTTTTCTTAAGTATTCCTAAAAATGTATATAAAAAATATAAAAATGAGTTAAAAATATTACCATGTATATATGCCAAGAAACTCAGCCTGGAAATTATCAAAATCTCAACTTCCGAACATCAAAACTTCCTCATACGAACTCCAATTTCATCTACTCACCTTTAAAGTTCATAAAATAATATTCTCTAATTAATAAAGGTGATTTCATCGAATTCGGAGTCCGTTTGCAAAAAGTCGGTTTTGGGACCAAAAGACAACGGGGTTTCTGGTCTATTTATTTTATGTAACACACATTATTTATAATTTTCTTAATTTTATAATTTCTAAATTATTTTATCATCTTGTAGTTTCACCATAAATTATTTCATAATTTTTGGAGACTATTTATTATTTTAATAAAATCAAAAACCCTAAAATATAGGTATAAATGAACTACCTAGTTACTTATCTTATTTATTAAAATATACAAATTAACTTATTAAAATCCATAAAAATTTATATAAACCTTATTTAATATTCTAATAATTATAAAATTATAAAATTAATTTTTAAGTATTTATTTATTAAATTAAAAATCTAAAACCTATTTATAAATACGTATTTATTAATATAATATTTATTTTTAAAATAATAATTATTATTTATAAAAAGTATTTATGCTATAAATTAGAAAATTGATGTATTTACATTTCTTGTATTTATAGTTATTTAAAATAAGCCTATCTATTATTTAATTTCGATTTTTTAGTGAATATACACCTCTGGGCCAACCAGGTGCTGACACTTGTCAGCACCTGGTCTATCTTCCCCAAGAGTCTGTTGCGCCCTCCTGCTCAGACCTGCCGACTTCCTCCAAATTTCCCGCGCTATTCTCGAACCTTCCGACCGATCTTAACCATCAGATCCCTCCTCCAAACTACCAGCTACCTCGCCAGCCCTAGATTTCAGCTTGGAGCCCAAGTAATCTCCCTATATAAAGGCCCCAACTTCCGCCATTACAACTAACTTTCCAGCTCTCTGAAACCCTCCAGTTCCAGAAGCCCGACCCCCATCTTCCAAGCCTCATCTCGGCCAACCTGAGGTGGTGACAGCACCGTGCTCGACCCAGCGAGGAGGAGGAGATGTCGGAGATCGTTCCAAGACTACGCCAGTCTTGTATCGCCGCCTACGCGTGCGTCGAAGCTCCGGTCTTTGGTCGTCGTCGAGCAGCTATTCCAGGTAATATATCTAGAATCTTCATAGACCTTTTCATCCATTTCCTTTTTTTTTTCCTCGATCTTCGAGCCACGATTAGCGTGGCTAATCACGTTTTAGGTAGCTAAACCATCCATCTTAGGCGCGTAATTACATCTTTCTCCAAACCAATTCGAATCTCATTCAATTCGCGTTAGTTTTCCATTGCCATTTCCACGCATTTGATAGATCTTCTGGAAACTTGATTTTTCTCCATATTTTGAGCTGGTGATTCTCTAAACTGGTGGCCGATTCTTCACGAATCGAGCATACAAATACGTCACTTGCATATTCTACATCAGCGCGAGCCACTTCTCAGAATCTGGAAGCTTCAATCGCCATCAGAATTCGTCTCCAAAAATGGGTCGCCATCACTGAGCCACACCTCCAGGAAGCTGAGACCGCCGTCTTCTTCGCACCATCGCCGCCGCTCGGAGCATCGTCTGTCATCACCCTACCGCGGGCGAGCTCGAGGGGTGGAGGAGCCACCCCTCTGGCCCCGCTGGAGTGCCCAAGCATTCGTCAGTTGATCGGAGAAAGTCGGAGAAGGGACCCCCTTCGTCAGCAACTTTAACCGCCTAAGAACAGGGGAGGCACAGGTGCGCGACACGTGGCGCACCTGCATCCGTCCGATCCGCGCCCGCAAGTTCTAATCTCAGCCGTCAGTGGAGAAACGGTGTGAAATTTACAACTTCAGTCTAGCGAACTTCCAGCAATTTCACCCCGCCTCTCAGATTTCTGATATTTGCATTTAGGTCCCTCTGTAGGGACCTAAATGTAAACATTTGTATATTTTGCTTACAGAACAATCCCTGAGGACCTTTTTGAAAGCTTTTTAATTAGTTTCTTTTGCGCTTATGCCCCTGGGCTGTAGGGGCTGATTGGATCTTGTTTGACTTCGTTTTTTGACGCTTTCTTGAGGGTAGTTACGCAACTACCCCACCTATCTAGTATAAAGTTTTCATGGGATTTTGACGAGTTTTTTGTCGTGTTTTGATTTCGTCGAAAATCGTCTTGTTTTGTTTTGATTTCTTGAGTTGTTTGAGCTCGTGGCTCGACCCCGTTCACTCTATTATATTGTATCACCTAAATAGTATCTGCCTATTATACAATAAATAAATCTTTTTAAAAATCTCCCTTTTTGAAATTTAAATAAAAATTGAAAATAATAAAATCAAATAAAATTAATAAAAATAAAAATCAACAAAAAGCTTGTTGACTTGATCACTTGGAGAAGAGATTAAAAATAAAATTACAAAGATAAAAATCGAAGGAATTTATTCTGCCTCCTTGAGTTCGACCCAGGAACACTTGCCTGGTAAAAGATTTAGTGACGGTTTTCCGAAAGAAAACCGAAATTTGTTTGATAGGTTTAAAAATCGAATTTGTTTCGCGGCTTTTTGGCTACATCGACCGTGCTTCTTATTAAAAACGAAAAGCCGCGAAACCGATTTTTGTCCTTATCAAAATGGCGCCGTTGCCGGGGAGGCGTTAGATTCTTTTTTATTTTTCATGTCTTCGTGATTTTATTTTTCTCTCTTCTCTTTGTTTCGTTTTTCGTACGGTTTTTCATATGGCTTTTTCGTGTTTTGCTTTTTCGTCTTCTTACGGCTTTCTTGGTTTTCTCGATTGGTTTTACTTGCTAACCATCTTTGTAGGGCCTACAGGATCAACCGGCTTCTTCGGAAGCCGAGCCAGTTGAAAGAGTAGAGGTCGGCTCCTTCTTCACGAGTCGGCTGCAGAGGAGCAGAGTAGTTAGCACATTTTCTGTAAAATAGAGAGAAAGGGAGAGAGTTGTAATAGATAATAAACAAAACCCCCAATTTTTCTCGAGGCCTGATTCGCCGGATACAGTGTACCCGAGGATCAGGGCACCCACCGCGGCTTTTTATCGCTCATCGGCTTTCCGCGGTTTTTCTAAATGCTTGTATAGGTTTTTTTACTCTATCTGCTTATGCCGCGTAGTTAGTCTTAGGACTTGCAACCTAGGTGCATGCTTTAGGGTTTTCAAAATAAAAAGAAAAAAATAGACGTTGATTGAAAAAACCCATAAAAACCACAAAACTAAAATCGGGACTGCTAAATATATCTGACCTAAAAGCCGTAAATCGACTCAAGTGATTTGGGAGAGTAACCCCCGCACATTTCTCAGAGTGCGCGAGCTCGAGAGCCGACACTTAAGGATAGAGCCTAAACCCCGTATTTCTCGTGAGATACTACTGGGTCCATACATTTTATCATTGTTCCTCAGTGGGTAAGCTTGGGTAGCCGGAAACGGTCCGGGTTTACTTAGCAGAGTGGGAGGTTTAGAGGACACTGCGCAAGGCTCTGTCCTCAAGTAACACGGGTAGCTGGAAACAGTCCATACTTACTCCCATACTGGCTGAGTGCGAGTGGTCTCTTGTAAGGATTCGGGCCAGTGTTTCGGGGAAACTATCAGGCGCCTATTGGCTTGCTCAGCCCACGTAATCGAAACGTTTGCTAATCACATCCCTAAAACCGAAAAGCTAAAAAGACCGAACTCTTACGGTCTTCATCAGGGTTGAGTTGGTGAAAACGGGGTTTGATTTGTGTTTCTTTGCGGGGTGTGAGTTTCCGTGGCTTTCGCACTTCTCTCTCTTTCATTTTGAATCGTAAACGTGCTCTCCCGACTTTCTCTTGACACCGAAGATGACGTCTCGATGGTTTTTCGGCTCAGACTCTGTGAGCTTTCGACCGTCCACCATCGAGCGTATGTCTTCACAGGCTCGGGATGACCCTCTTCTCAAGCCGGTCCCATCAGATCTCGAGACGAGTCAGACCCAGACTCCCTCGCCTCCTGGCCAGACTATTGAGGCAGACCCTGGCCTCAATACATCATCTAGATCTCCTGAGTACTTTTCGCTGAGTTCTTACGAGAGTTTTTACTTTACAGACGATCAGATGGCTCGCGGGAAAGGACCAGCAGCAGACGAGAGGCCACCAGCTGGGGAACATCAGGAGGGAAGACCGGAGCTGAACGCAGATGTCACGATAGGCATTCTCGATACATTACAGTAGATGAATTTATAGATTCAAGAACAATATAGAGTTCAGACTGAACTGCGGGCTGAAATAGCCGCACTGAGAGCAGGGGCCGGGAACCAGTTACCGCCTGCGGTTCCCGCAACTTTACGGGACGAGTATGACCCGGGCACACGAATGCTTCACCATTGGATTCGGCTACCGTCGAATCAAGGGCCATATGAACTCCGACCGTCCTTCATCTCCTTGCTTCCCAAGTACTATGGGAATGCCGTAGAGGAGCCGTTCACGTTTTTACAACAGTTTGAGATGATTTGTGGAACGGCTTGTTATCCAGGAGTAACACAGGAAGCCATGCGCCTCAAAGCCTTCCCCTTTGCCTAAGCCGATAAGGCCCTTTATTGGCTGAGTCATCTGGGGAGAGAAATTTCGACGTGGGACGACCTGAAGTCCACCTTCCTACGCAAGTACTTTCCTCTCGGAAGGACGAACATGATGAGGAGTCAAATCTCCAACTTTACGCAACTGTCGTACGAATCATTCCATGAGGCATGGGATCGATTCAAGGATCTTACGGAGAGATGCCCGCATCATGAGATCCCGATAAAGGTGCTCGTACAGAATTACTTCGGAGGACTCCAGCCGGAAGTACAGGGGCTAGTTAGTGCCGCATGTGGAGGCAGTTACTTGAACAAGGATGCCGAGTCAGTCTGGGCCATCTTCGAAGGGATGGCCGAGAACTCGAGAGTCGTAGACTCTACTCGGGCATTTCATAAATCCCCACAACCACCACATCACCGAGAACATCACAAGGTGGCGAACATCTCGGACTCTGAATCCAACACCAACATGGGATTTATTAGTGAAAAATTAACGTTGGTGGACGTGATTCACAAGCAGGTCCAAGACCTACATCCGCTGCGAGAGTTGGAGAAACTCTCATCTCTACCTCAGCAGCTGAGTGATCTATCGAAGAAGGTCGCTGATCTTCAGATCCAGTACCAGCAGAGCCAGACTTCTTCTAACGCACAATCAGCACGGAGCCGCTCCACCCACCCGTCAGATTCATTACATCCAGAGCGAGCCCGAGATTCCGTAACTCGATTGGCATGAGGATCAGTCTCATGCCAATCCCGGCCAGATCACCAGCACTGCAGAGATGGAGATGGAGCCGCAAGCCACTTTTGAGATCAACGGGATTTGGTATACTCCGATGCAGCAGCTGAGTATACCGAATCAGCAGCAGCAGTCGTACGGTCATCTGCAGCATGGACGTCCGCAATTTCAGCACCGCCAGAGCTTCACACCGCAGCAGTCTCATCCGAATGTCTACCATTAGAGACCGCAGCCTTCATATCAGCACCCTGCTCACTACTCACAGAATCATCCTTTTCAACAGCCGCAGCAGTCTTCCTCCACACCTCAGCGCTACTCCCAGCCTTCCACCTCTCAACATTTCACGCCAAGGCAGGAGAGAGCAGCAAGCCAGGGCCACCACACCGAACCGGGGATGTCTTCACATGCCCAGGCGCTCAACCAGATCATGGATATGCTGAGTACGCTCCAGATCGCGCATAAGACAGAGATGGAGCATGTTAACCGTCGTCTGGACGAGTTAACCGTGCCGAAGACCACTCTCCCAGCCCAGCCTCAGATGAATCCGAACAACAAGAGGAGGCATCCAGAGCAGGTAGACACTACAGGTAAGATCTCGTTTCCTGAAATTTTATCTAACTTCATTCGTCTCAGGAGCGGTAGATCACCACAAGCACCTGCTGGAGAAGAGGAGTGGGCACCAGAGGAGCACGAGCTGAACCATGATCCTGAAGCCGAGGAGAAGAAACCGCAAGAGGATGAGGACCTTTACGCAGATTCAAGAGACGGGAGTAATGCCAACACATCAGATATGGACACTGGCGACTCAGACGATGACATCACGCCAGATCAGGCAGAGAGCCCCGACAAAAATATCTCTTTCCCTGTCTTAGATAGTTTTGTAGATAATTCCGAAACTCTCGATGTACAAGCTGATTCCTCATTGAATAAAAATTATGATTCTCTAACTCTTGAAATTGTTCCTTTTCCTGATGCTTTGTTTGGAAGAGGAAAGAAAAAAACCAAAAATAATGGTGTCACTCCAGAAACAGAACGTTTATTGAAAGATCACATCTTTCTGAAGATTCCATTGCACGATGCCTTGGATCATTTTCCTACGCTCAAGAATCAGTTGAGGAACAAATGTACTACACATAGGAAGAAAAGATCACGAGTTGAGAAGCATATTTTGACCAAGGCCACTTCGTGTGCTATCAGGAACAAGGTACCCAAGAAAAAGAAAGATTTGGGAGCTCACTATGTCAAATGTCAGATTGAAGACACTACATTCAATCGTACTCTCTTAGACAATGGTTCCTCGATTAATTTACTTCCATCCTCTTTGCTTGATAAGCTCAAGCTAGGTCCTCTCTATAAATCACGAGCGATACTCCAATTTGCAGATAGATCTATAAAGATACCTAGAGGTGTACTAAGGAACATTATTGTGACCGTTCAGGGCTTGCAGTTTACCGTGGACTTTACGGTCCTAGACATGACATGCCCTACACAGTTACACCTTGCTCCAATCATTCTCGGGAGGCCCTTCTTGCAGACAGCAAGAGCACTATTCGATTATGATGCTGGGAGAGTATCATTCCGAACAGACAACGGAGAGATACACATTGAGATGGAGAGAGAATGTAGTAGTCCTAGATCAATATTGTCATTCACTTCGGAGGATACCAGTCTTGCAGAAGATTGCTGGAACATAGATGAGACACAATTTCCTGATCTTGAGAGCGTTTATTTTGATACCCAAGATATCCTACACGAGGATAGGGTAGATCATTTGGTACCTAGTTCTTCATATGATTGTTCACATACAGAGATAGAGTTCATATCAGACTCAGATGAGCAATCACCTGTAGTAGATATCTCTGTGCCGCAGATTGAAAGCACACATATTACAGCACAAGAGTCCATCGAATACATTACACAGATCATACAGTCTATTCAACGTAGAGAGTCGGATGGTGTAATGCTTACACATATAGACACCTTCTGTAGTCCGACTCCAGAGACGCATACTTCAGAAAAGAGAGCTATGCCATGTACAGAGTTTACTTACAGAAGAGGCTCTACTTTTTCAGCCAAGGATCAATACACACATAAAAAGCAGAAAATCCAGTACGACCCTGGTTGAAGTGATCAGATAACCGTTCGTGGTTAACGGGCAGATGCTGAAGCACTTCGTAGAGACTACTGATCATCTGGCCCGTACTGAAGTGATCTATTTTGTACAGGAATCATGATCACTCCTTCACTTCTTCCTGTACAAATTCTTTTGAGCCATTCTTTTCTGGAGATTCACAACACTTGTATATTCTTCGTAGACCACAATCGTCCCCATTTTTGCTCGTCTATATGCTTATGATACCAGATCCTAAGTATAGGGGGGACCGATTGCCCGTTGATTTACGTTTTATTTTTTTTATACTGATTCTTTTGTATAGCCTTTCTTTTTCACGAATCACTGGTCCCCAATTTTTGGCTACACTCTTTTCTATACTTAGGATGCCTTATCCTAAGTATAGGGGGGACCGAGTGATTTCGATGATTTCGTACTCTTTTCCTTTTGAACTTTCATTATTTATCCTTTTCATTCGGTCATCCTGTTTTTGCTCTCCCGTGATACTTACGATGACATGATCGTAAGTATAGGGGGGGTTAACTGACTTGTACTCGATATCCTTTCTCACCCACTTTTACTTAGCACGAGTTATGTCCTCCTTTTTCTCTTTTGACGCTATGAGGACATAGCACACGCTAAGTATAGGGGGGTGCGTATATATTGTATATATACTTTCGTCCATAACTCGTACTTTTCTGTATTTTCTATATCTATAAAATCCATAAAAAGTGGGTACGGTTTAATTTAAAATCCACTTCTATTTATTTATTATTTATAAAATCCTTGTAAATAAGTAAAATGTGCTTAAAACTTGTATCTAAAACTTTAAATTAAAATTTGTACTTAAAATGTGTATAATACTTAGTTAAAATCCTATTTATTAAAACATGTGTAAAAACCATTCAATCCTTGTAAAATACTTTGTAGATAAAATTTGTAAAATACATTAGACACTTAACTTGAATAAAATATAATTGGTAAAATTCATGAATAAAATCTTGCTTATAAAAATCATAAAAATCCATAAAAAAATGCAAAGTCCTAAAATTCATAAAAATTACAAAATCCTTAAAATCCATAAAAATGATTAAAATTCAGAAAATACACTTCATAAAAACATGGTTGTATTTGCATTCGCATTTTTCAGAATAAGTTTGATTTCCGGAACTAAGGACTGAGTCTAGTCTAAAGGATGGAGCTTGATTACGGCCTTTAACTTTCATTGTAAGGAGCCTGATTAGGAACTGGAATTTAGACTCTTCAGGTCTAGTGACTTAAAATCTTTGGGTTCCGTAAGACCATATTCAGGAAATCAAGTCATATGTGCTTAAGTAGACCATTTGGAGTCATCCGTACAACTCTACACCAGTGAACCAATCTTGAACACATGCACTCTGCACTTAGATCGACTCGCATGGAGTCCCGAAGGGCAGTACACCTTGGTAGTATGTTTCTATCCTTATCTTTGCAGCATTGACGTCTAAAGACGGGAGAGATTTGGGGTTGCGATAGTTGCTTCGGATGAGGGAAGGATCTGCTGACACAATTTTTCTAAGACCTCAAAAAAGGGACGGACTAAAAAGATGCTATATCCGTCGAGGCACAAAAGATGAATGCAGTGCAAGCAAATTACAAAGTCAAAGCAATACAGAAGCCACCAAATAAGACCACAATGGTCCAAGCTTCCACCAAATATGCCTGCACATCTTAGTGGAGACTCAGCTACACCGGTTGGGCTTCACAAGGAGATGCGTCTACACTGGTCGCACTCCACTTCTTTTCTCATTCTTCTAACTTCTCCCTAAATTTGATTGTGGACATAGCAGAACTGAACTCAGAAGGGAATACCTCCCTCCCCGAGGAAAGAGTAGCGAGATGAGGAAGCCATAGGAGTGTATAGCCGGGATGGATGGTTTCTTCGGTTCTCTAAGCAGGAAGAGCTAAATCAATTCACACACTGTACAAGTTGACTTCAAGGATGATAGAGTTTGCGATATGAATAAGTGAGTCTGAACTAGCCGATGAAGTGATCTTGAGTAAGGATTATGGAACTTGAAGACTGTTGAGGACAGAATCCTAATCCTAGTTAAGGTTCCGACAAAATGCTTGTTTCAGGCCCGATCGAGCTCTGTCCTTTGTCTGTTCTCAAGAATTGGTTTAGGAAAATAAATTCATTCTAACTTTCTTTCTTTTTCACTTACTTTTTCAAAATAAGTGTTTGCTAAGCGACTAGCAAAGTTTAAGTATAGGGGGTTGATGAATCCATGATTCATTAACTTTTCTGTCGCATTTTGTCTTAAAACCCTTAACAAATGCATGTAAATATCCATTAATTCTCATCTTTTAATAAATCACCATTCATGTGTAAATATTCACTTTTAACCACTAAAATCATGTAAATAAATAAAGAACAAGAAAAGAAACAAAAAGGCAGATTGAATATATGTATATATGTACAATATGACTTAAAATATAAATATAGCTGTAAGATATATTTATAACCCAACCCCCGAGACCAAGTCAGCATGGATTGGTCGACAAACCAAAAAGTAGTGGGAGATAAGGAAAGAAAACCAGAAAAAAATAATAACACACACACATATACACCTTTCACTATTTATAAAATAAATACAAACTTCAAAGAATTTTAATTAATCCATATGAACATATTTTTCACCAAATCCTTTTCTTAAGTATTCCTAAAAATGTATATAAAAATATAAAAATAAGTTAAAAATATTACCCTGTATATATGCCAAGAAACTCAGCCTGGAAATTGTCAAAATCTCAACTTCTGAACATCAAAACTTCCTCATACGACCTCCAATTTTACTCTACTCACCTTTAAAGTTCATAAAATAATATTCTCTAATTAATAAAGGTGGTTTCATCGAATTCAGAGTCTGTTTGCAAAAAGTCGGTTTTGGGACCAAAAGACAACGGGGTTTCTGGGCTATTTATTTTATGTAACACACATTATTTATAATTTTCTTAATTTTATAATTTCTAAATTATTTCATGATCTTGTAGTTTCACCATAAATTATTTCATAATTTTTGGAGACTTCTTATTCTTTTAATAAAATCAAAAACCCTAAAATATAGGTATAAATGAACTACCCAGTTACTTATCTTATTTATTAAAATATACAAATTAACTTATTAAAATCCATAAAAATTTGTATAAAGCTTATTTAATATTATAATAATTAAGAAATTATAAAATTAATTTTTAAGTATTTATTTATTAAAATAAAAATCTAAAACCTATTTATAAATACATATTTATTAATATAATATTTATATTTTAAATAATGATTATTATTTATAAAAAAGTATTTATGCCATAAATTAGAAAATTAATGTATTTACATTTCTTATATTTATAGTTATTTAAAATAAGCTTATCTACTATTTAATTTCGATTTTTTAGTGAATATACACCTTTGGGCCAACCAGGTGCTGACACTTGTCAGCACCTGGTTCATCTTCCCCAAGAGTCTGTTGCGCTCGCCTGCTCAGACCTGCCGACTTCCTCCAAATTTCTCGCGCTATTCTCGAACCTTCCGACCGATCTCAACCATCAGATCCCTCCTCCTAACTACCAGCTACCTCGCCAGCCCTAGATTTCGGCTTGGAGCCCAAGTAATCTCCCTATATAAAGGCTCCAACTTCCGCCATTACAACTAACTTTCCAGCTCTCTGAAACCCTCCAGTTCCAGAAGGCCGACCCCCATCTTCCAAGCCTCATCTCGGCCGACCTGAGGTGGTGACAGCACCGTGCTCGACCCAGCGAGGAGGAGGAGACGTCGGAGATCGTTCCAAGACTACGCCAGTCTTGTATCGCCGCCCACACGTGCGTCGGAGCTCCGGTCTTTGGTCGTCGTCGAGCAGCTATTCCATGTAATATACCTAGAATCTTCATAGACTTTTTCATCCATTTCCTTTGTTTTTCTCCTCGATCTTCGAGCCACGATTAGCGTGGCTAATCGCATTTTTAGGTAGCTAAACCATCCATCTTAGGCGCGTAATTACATCTTTCTCCAAACCAATTCGAATCTCATTCAATTCGCGTTAGTTTTCCATCGCCATTTCCACGCATTTGATAGATCTTTTGGAAACTTGATTTTTCTCCATATTTTGAGCTGGTGATTCTCTAAACTGGTGGCCGATTCTTCACGAATCGAGCATACAAATACGTCACTTGCAGGTTCTACATCATCGCGAGCCACTTCTCAGAATCTGGAAGCTTCAATCGCCATCAGAATTCGTCTCCAAAAATGGGTCGCCATCACTGAGCCACCTCCAGGAAGCTGAGACCGCCGTCTTCTTCGCACCATCGCCGTCGCTCGGAGCATCGTCTGTCATCACCCTACCGCGGGCGAGCTCGAGGGGTGGAGGAGCCACCCCTCTGGCCCCGCCGGAGTGCCCAAGCGTTCGTCAGTTGATCGGAGAAAGTCGGAGAAGGGACCCCTTCGCCAGTAACTTCAACCGCCCAAGAACAAGGGAGGCACAGGTGCGCGACACGTGGCGCACCTGCATCCGTCCGATCCGTGCCCGCAAGTTATAATCTCAGCCGTCAGTGGCGAAACGGTGTGAAATTTACAACTTCAGTCCAGCGAACTTCCAGCAATTTCACCCCGCCTCTCAGATTTCTGATATTTGCATTTAGGTCCCTCCGTAGGGACCTAAATGTAAACATTTGTATATTTTGCTTACAGAACAGTCCATGAGGACCTTTTTGAAAGCTTTTTAATTAGTTTCTTTTGTGCTTATGCCCCTGGGCTGTAGGGGCTGATTGGATCTTGTTTGACTTTATTTTTTGACGGTTTCTTGAGGGTAGTTACGCAACTACCCCACCTATCTAGTATAAAGTTTTCGTGGGATTTTGACGAGTTTTTTGTCGTGTTTTGATTTCGTCGAAAATCGTCTTGTTTTGTTTTGATTTCTTGAGTTGTTCGAGCTCGTGGCTCGACCCCATTCACTCTATTATATTATATCACCTAAATAGTATCCGCCTATTATACAATAAATAAATCTTTTTGAAAAATCTCCCTTTTTGAAAATTAAATAAAAATTAAAAATAATAAAATCAAATAAAAATAAAAATAATAAAAATCAACAAAAAGCTTCTTGACTTGATCACTTGGAGAAGAGATTAAAAATAAAATTACAAAGATAAAAATCGAAGGAATTGATTCTGCCTCCTTGAGTTCGACCCAGGAACACTTGCCTGGTAAAAGATTTAGTGACGGTTTTCCGAAAGAAAACCGAAATTTGTTTGATAGGTTTAAAAATCGAATTTGTTTTGCGGCTTTTTGGCTACATCGACCGAGTTACCTTTTAAAAATGAAAAGCCGCGAAACCGATTTTTAGCTTTATCACACTTCTTCCGAGGATGATGAGTTTGTCCCATTCCACTTTGATATCAACGAGACTTCCAAGGCCGGACCTAGTCGTACTTTTTCCACTCACCAGTATGTGCCTTCACACCATAGGACCACCAAGGGCGAACCTAGCCATACTGCTTCCATTGACCAGTTCGTCCCTTTTCAATTTGATTCCACTGAGGGCCTTCACGCTGTCGACCCTGATCGGCTTCCGTCCGCTGTGGACCCCGATGTCGACTTGCATCACACTAGATCTATCCCTCAGCGGTCTCGCAAGAAGGTTTGCTTTCCACCTTCTTGATCATATGTACATCCATCTCTGTTGTATATCCACTTTTGTATACCTCAGTTCTATCTCCCGTTTTTGCTCATCCATACATTCTCGTGTCTGCCTTTCTTAGGACGTACTTTGTACTACGTATAGGAGGGGTGGACGAGCCGAGTGTTCTTTCTTCATTCCCTGTCATTACTCCTGTTGTTGCCTATACTTAGGGCTTTTTACCCTAAGTATAGGGGGAGCAATGTGTACATTCTCATGATCTCTCCTTCCATCTTCAGATCTTTTTCTTCTTTTCTTCTTTTCCTTTTCTATTTTCTTTATCTATCAAAAAGGTGCCGCCCTTGTAGACAGTTTTCCATACTTAGGACGTACTTTGTCCTAAGTATAGGGGGGTGTGCACCCCGAGTTTCTTCTATTCTTTTCGATCCTCTCCATTGTCTTCTCTTCTTTTCTATACTTAGGGATATCTTACCCTAAGTATAGGGGGAGACAATCTGAATACGATCTGTTCATTCCCACCCTTGACCCTCCCTGTGTTGTGTAGAGTCTGCTATACTTAGGAGTATTTGATCCTAAGTATAGGGGGGACGGTCAACTTCTCATTGGTTCATTCATTTATTCTTTAGACTTGCCTATACTTAGTACGAGTTATGTCTTCTCTTTTCTCTCCGATCTATGAGGACATAGCTCAAGCTAAGTATAGGAGGGTCGTATATACTACGTATATACTTTAGCCATAACTCGTACTTTCGTATTTTCTTAATAATAAGGCTAATAATTCTTTAAAATTCATTAAAATCCCTAATAAAAAGGTGTTTTGTTCCTCAAATTCTTTTTTTGTATTTACTGATTAATAAATCAAGTGAAAATGTTTTTTGCAAAATGTTTGAAAAATAGTTTGAAAATCTTTGTGAACATTTATTGAAAACTATTTTGAAAATATTTTGTTACATGTTTTCAACCTGTGTAAAATGTGTGGTTTGTAAAAACTTATTTTATTTATGTGAAATAAAAGTTTGAAAAATGATTTGCAAATGGTTTAAAAAATGGTTGCAAAAATATTTGAAAAATCTATATATACTGTTTGGAAAACCTTTGCAATATGATTTTCAAATGTGTGTACATATTTGTAAAAATGTTTGTAAAAATTATTTTGGACTATAGTTTTCAAAATTCTTTGAAAGACCTGTGTCAAATAAGTTTGAGGAATACATACATCTCACTAAAATCCATTATATGTATATATGTATAAAAGTGATCACTTACCATGTAAATCATTAAAATCCACTTCTTGTAGATATAAGAAGCACTCCCATGTAAATATTTTAACCCAGCTTTTAGCCAAAACCTTTTTGTTTTGAAAAATTCCCAAAAACATTTGCAAAATTAAAATCCAAAAACATTTGAAAAAACTTTTTAAAAAAACAAAAAATGCATATGCATCATCATCATCTTTTCAAAAAATCCATAAAAAGTTCAAACTCTTTGAAAATTGCATCACAAAAATATTTTCTGCATTGCATTGCATAACATTAGCATTTTTCGGATTGAGTTTGATAGTTGAACGAGTCTAAGTAAAATCCGGAGATTGGAGCTTGGTTGGACATTAAAATCTACCTAATATCAGGAACCTTATAGGAACTGGGTTTGAGGTACTTCAGGTCTAGTTGACTTAATTCTTTGAGGATCACGAGACTGGGTCCAATGGATTCTTGACTGCCTAAGTAGAGTATTTCGGAGCACACGCACGACTCTTGTTGATAATGACCTAACTTGGACACCTGCACCTTTCACATGGCTCATCTCAGTTGGAATGGTGAGGAGATTGGATTTGCCGGTATGAGACGCACACAAGTGGAAATATTTGTCCTCCTCTAGGGAGGGAAGTGCACCTCAACCCATCTAGTGATGAGGAAGTCTAAAGACAGGAGAGTGTGGGTTGCAATAAAGCTTCAAAAGAGGGATAGTCTACTGGCTCAAGAGGAAAAACTCCTTATGTAAATGCTGCTGTGAATAGTATTTCAAAAAAATGTGTTCAGGCATGTACAAAAAAAAAAGCCTGCAAAGTATGTACAAATGTTGTAAATCCAATAAGCAAGCTTGAGTTCCAAAGTCAAATATGTGAGCCTGCAGCGGGATGACTTGACTACACTGGTCTTGCATCCTAGGATAGGTAGCTACACTGGCTACCGTCCATTCTTCTCTTCACCCCCTCCTCTTGAGCTGGTTGCCACTTGAACTTAGAAGGGAATACCCCGCTCCTCGAGGATGGAGTTGTTGGATTGGGGAATCATTGGGTTGTCGTACTGGAGAAGTCAGTTTCTTTGCCATTCTAGTTGGAGAGAGCCACCATCATTTACACTATACGAGTCAGACTCATAGTCGTAAGAGTTTGCGTATGAGTTGAGATATTTCTGATCTGGCTATTGAGGAGACTTGGACAGAGTTTTGGGATTCTCAAGGACTGTTGGATTTCAAATCTGGTTCTCATTAGGGTTCCGCCCGCACTAAAACTCCAAAGGTCCGACTTAAGCTCCAAACTTTGATTTTGTGAAGACAAGTTTGATAATTAAATTTAATCCAAGTTCTTCTTTTTCTTTTCTTTCTTTTTCTTTTTGCACTTATTGCATAAGTGTTTGCTAGGGACTAGCAAAGGTAAAGTATAGGGGATGATGAATCCACATTTCATCATCTTTATTCTATCATTTTGGCCTCAAAAACCTTAGCAAATGCGTATAAATAGCATTAAAACCATCATCTTAGCATCCATGCATATGTATGTAAATAGTGTATAAAATACTGTAATTGAAGCCAAAATTATAGAATAAATAAAAGAAAAGAAAAGGAATAAAATATTGTAAATATTTTATGACCCGAAATCCCGAGACCTAGGCATCTTGATGAATAGGTCGACAAGGAATAAAGTAGGGGGAGATAAGGGCCAATTACCTATACTTTTTAATTAATTCTTTATTCATTTTGGGACCTATTTTTGGTTCCACTTTTTATACATCAAATAAAAAAACTTTGTACATAAAAGTTGTAGATAATTTTATATAGAAAAATACAAAATTGATTTCATTCAAAAATAATGTACAGATAAAAAGTTATGGTCTGAATAAAATTCCAGAATCCCAACTTCCCAGACCCGTATCTCACAAATAAAAACTCCAAATGCAGCAAACTCACTTCAATTGTATATAATTAAAAATAAGCTATTTAACGGCGATGGTTTTGCATTTGACGGAGCTACGGTTTGAAAGTTGAGTTTTGGACCCACATTGCATACTTGTACAGATTAAAATATTTGATTTATTATTTATTCATTATTTTTGTATTTTTATATTTTTATAATTTTGTAAATATTACTTGTAATATATATGCACATTAAAACTGGAATAAAAAGACAAAAGAAACACAAATAAAAATACTTGTATATATATACTACATAGGTATAATACCTATATTTATACTTGTGTACTACATACTTATATTTTATTAAATGTACAAAATACATCAGAAAATAAAAATAAAAATAAAAATAAGTGTATAAAAGTATTTTCTAATTTTATAAAAATAATAAATAAAAATAAATGAATTAAAATCACAAAATAAAAAATAAAAGAATAAAATATATAGATATTATACCTATAAAGGGTATAAAAGTAAACTTGTAAAAATATACTTCCTAAAAATAATTAAAATCACCATAAAATACCTTATAAAATATTAAATATTTTTTACTTAATAATTAAATATTAATTCATTTATTATCTATTTTTAAATAATTTTACAAAACTTTTTCGGGAGGTTTTTCCTGGTTGGTCCACGTGGACCAACCAGGTGGTCTGGCTCGTTGACCGAGGTCAACAGCCTGACCTTCCTCCTAGCCTCTGTCAGACTAGCTTTTGTACCCATCTTCTTGGATTTTTCGCGGGCCACCCTTTCACCATCTCGCCTAAGTCTCTTCTGGACTTTTGTTCCCCTTGGTTCGAGGATACACGCCTATGGCTTGGCGTGGTCCTGAGACCCTCGATGCAATCGCCACCACCTCGTCCTTCGAGCCCGTTCGTCAACCATTCAAAACCACACCCCAGTCCCCCCTTCGATCTTTGAACCGCTTTTGGCCATAGCCGAGACCTCCGAGTGTTTGCTTGGGATCCCCGGTGACAGGGGGTTGATCCCAGCACCTCGTTGAGGTGCAACTCGTGCGTCTAGGTGTGTTTCCAGCCATCTCTGGCGGCCGCGTCGCCGTGAGGTCAACCTTGGGCTCCCTGCCCTTGAGGTCTGAGTTTTCATCTATTTTTCATATGTTTTTGGCTTTACAGTAGTAGTAGGAATCAATCCCCTCCTTTTATTACGTATTTCATCCATTTAATCCATCCATTCACCCTTATCCTCCACCTCGCCGGAGCAAGCTCCGGCGAGCCATCTTCCCGCCTCCATTCCGCCATTCAACGCTGGGTTCTCCTGCTCCCTGTGCTGTTGTGTGTTATCTTCCATTTGCAAGACCCGAAGGAGGTCGCTGGGCCTCAAAGATCGCCAAGCGAAGCCCCAGGTTTGCCGGAACTAGCAAGATATATCCGGGGCCTTCCGTGGGTCGCCGGAGCCATTTGGAAGTACCTGGAAGCATCGCCATCCTTGCAGAAGCTGATCGACGTGGTCGGAGAGCCTCCAGATACCCGGAGACTCGCGTACCGGCGAATCCAAACTCGCCGGGCGCGAGTTCATGGGGCGTTCTTGCTGGCCTTCTTTCCACCGTTCGATCGAGCGTAGTTCTTCATGACGTACAACCACCATCGGATTTTGAGAGCCTTCAGCCGTTGATCTTCGTTAGGTGATTTAATCCAGGCCGTCGGTGGCGAAGAGGTATCGTGTGATCTGGAGCTGCCACATGTCCTAAGTGAACTCCTTGCAGCCGTCGGATCAACCCCTGCCTAAGTATTTTTTCCATTTACACCCCGGCCCTCTTTGTATTTATTTCTTAATATAAAAACATTCAGCTGCAGTTTTAAATTTTTGTGACATTTGCATTTATACCCTCGGCCCTTTGCAATATTGCGTTCCAGTCCGCGCCACGTCACCTCACGTGACTAGTACACGTGAGGTGCAGGCATTTTGCGAGGGAACCCCCAAGGGTTAGGGTATTTCGTTCTGATCCAAGGACTTTCAGATCACGTGTAATATTTCTGGCATTTTGCATTTGAACCCCGTAGATAGTTTTTAATTGCAGAACAGTCCTACCAGGTGCGTGTGCTTCTGCACGTGGGCCTGGTAGATTTTGCTACAAAGCCCCTACGAATTTTGTTATTGCTATTCGGTCCATTAAATTGAATATTTGGTGTATATTTTTGTGTGGAAATTGTGCAAAGGCCCTCAGACTTTTATCTATTTACAAATAGGTACCTGCTAGTCTTTGTATTTTTGCATGTTTCCCTTATTTAGTTAGTGCATGATTTTAATTCGAAAAATTCCCAAAAATTTAACTTAAGCTCATGTTAGCTTGCACTTTCACGCTATCATTTTTATTTTGCATTTTATTGCATTTTATTATTTATTAAAAATCAAAAACATGCATTTTAGCTACTGTCTATCTTAGAAAATACCAAAAAAATATTAAAACACCTAGAAAAATTCCAAAAAAATTACCTACTGTGTATTTTATTGTCTTCTAGTGTCAGTCCAAAGATCACTACAAAACTCAAAACAAACACCTTAAAAACTATAAAATACCTGAAAACTTCAAAACAAATCTATAAAATAGTAGAAAAATAAAAAAAATAGAAACTCAAGTTCTGTAGGTTCCCCTTTTTATCTTCTTTATTTTAAAATTAATTTGGGAAAATTTTGATACTGTTTGATATTTTCCCCTCCCATTTTGATTTCGGCCAGAATATTAACTCATTGTTTTCTTTATTTTGCCTTTTAAAAATACCAAACATATTCTGAAAAATACCCAAAAATCACAAAAACATGAAAAAAAATCATAAAAAAACCAAAAAGATTTCATTCCCTAATTTTTGACTATTTTCCTTATTTTTTAAAATATTTTATCCTCTCTTTTCTTATATTGTATATATATTCCAATATTAAAAAAAGAAAATAAAAAAATATATAATATAAAAAGAAAATATAAAATCAGAAAAATAAAAATCAAAACACAAAATTAAAAATTAAATAAAAAAATAAAAAAAATTAAAAACCCACAAAAATATTTGCATTGCATAGTGTAGACAATACATCACATTCACACACACACACTTGTTGATCTATCCTGCCTTGCTCCCTGTGTTTGAACTCTCTACGTACTTGCATCTATACATCTTTTATGTATAGTTAAAAATAAATTTTAACTTCACATTTGCTTGTCATTTCTTGATATTTATATTGTGGGTTAATTGTTAATTAATTAGGGATTATTGAGCGGTCAACGCTTCGACTGCGGTTTCCCCTTGTGAAACTGTACGACCCTCGATTTCTCTGATTATCAACCACCTCTTACGTTTCGCCACCCATCAGTCACCCACGCCGACATCCTCGCTCACCACCTTCCCTTCTCCACAACCCCGTTCACCTCACCCAACTTCACTTCCGCCTCGCCGGAGGTAGAGACCGTGGATCCCCGCTCCTACCTCCTCCATGGATCCCCAGTCCACTCACTTCACCCATACTCGCATGCACAACAAATGCTTCAGCTATCCTAACGATTGCAGGCACTCAGAGCTTCAATGGCCGGACACTCGCACCCATCTCCGATCTGTAGCTCCGCCACATGCAAGACTTCATCGACTAGTCGATCTGATTGCCTCCGCTCTTCCGTCGTACCTTCAGCTTTCTCGCAAGAGCTTCCTCCTTCTTCTCCGACCATCTGACACGGGTCTAAAGATCGGTGGAGCTCTTGGATGCCCGTCGAAGCCCCGCCTTCTCTGATGGCCTACAGAGGAGTAAGATGGTACAGATGCCGTCCGATTATCCGGATCGGACGACCACGATGATGACACATGGACGACCCGAGCCTCAATCTGATCCAGCAGCCTCGGGTCTACCAAACTTCGCCCCGAACCGCCACCTGACGATATGTGTCCCGAGCCAGTTGGGAGTCCCGAGCCTAGGCCTCTAACGTGCACCCCACGTGAGGGCTTGGGTAAATTGCATGAAAGACCCTGTAAGATCTGATATTTGTACTTTGGTTCCCAGGCACGTGCCCAACACGTGCGTGCCTAGGTATTCTACAAAGAGACCCTCGTAACTTCTGGAATTTACAAAAAGGCCCCTGCACGCATGGAGAAATTGCAATGAGACCCAGGTGGTTTTTGCTAATTACAAATATGGACCTATTTGTAATATTTATCTTTTTATTTCTTGCATTTTATTTACAATTATGCCCTTGCATTTTTTTCTTCATAATTTGAGTATCGTAGGTCCAAATTGCACGATTTTAGTATCATTTTGATCCATGTTTCTTCATCTATATCATGACATGTTTAATTTTCTAATCTACCATCATTTTAAATGAAGTGAATTTTTATGTCAGATGATGGCTCTTGCTCCAATGCCTTGTCATAAAATAGATGTTTTCTCCCATTGTTATGTTCAAAATGACCCTGATTTCAATCTACTTTCTGTTGCTCAATTTAAGTGATCTTTTCAGATATTTTTGTAATCCTTTATTCTGCATGTAATTAATCTTCGAATTTCTCTCTCGCATCATTTTATAATTGCATAAAAATCAACTAAAAATGCATGCATCATTTTATTGCATTGTAATATGCATAATGCATCACGTGCATCTGCATGAAGGTCTGTAATTGAGAAATGATTCACACATGCTCTAAATTGATCGAATTTCGATAAATAGATAGAGTAACTCGTGTCCTTGTGTTCGACCTTGGTAGACTTGCCAAGTAAAAATACTCCCCAACATTCAAAGGATTGTGGTTTTTGCTGAACTGAATTTGCCTCCTATACTACGACAATTATCTATTATTAAAGAGGCAAATTTTGCATTCATCAAATGGCGATGTTGTCGGAGACACGACTCACCTTTATTTATTTATTGAATTTTGATTTATTTTTGTGTTGATTTTTTTAAAATTTCATAGATATTCCTTTCATGCATTATTTTTGCATCATTTATGCTGATTAATTTCCTTTATATTTTTCTAACATTCCTCTTTGGTGGTAGGGCCCATGAAGATCGAGGATGCTTGATCTCCACGGAGGCGTGGAGTTGGGAGCTCCCGCTGAAGAGGCCACAAAATACTTGGTGGAGAAACTTTAGGATTTGTTATCAGGTTGCTTGCATTTGCATCTTGTAAAAAAATGTGTTGTATGTGCATTTTTAACAGTCCTCATTAGAGGACTTGAATGTTGTAAAAAAAAGAAAAGAAAAAAAAGAAAAAAAAGTAGATCACTAGATGATCTACTCCCCCCACACACACTCACACTCACCATCACCCCCATATCCATCCTCTCTGTATATTTCACAAATCTCTCTCTCTCTTTATCTCTCTCTCTCTCCCCTCTCACACCTTAAACTGTACACCTTGCACAAACCCCCCTCTCATCTTCTGATGTAAAATCATACCCTCTTCCTCCCTTGTATCTTAGTGTAAATACTTCTCCAAACACAGAACCCCCCCCAACTCAGATACCTTACTTAGGCTATTTGTATCCTAAGTATAGGGGGGACCCACCTACCCCTCCATCCCTCACGTTGTCTTCTTGTACGTAGGTCAATTTTTGACCTAAGTACAGGGGGACCCTCCTCCTCAGTTCTGTTGTATCACTCTATATTTAATCGAACCATGGCTTCATATCACTTGTGCTACGAGGACATAGCAAAAATTAAATATAGGGGGTATATCGTATATTACTTTATATTTACTTTAGCCATAGCTCGTATTTTTAAAACTTTTTGAAAATTCTTTTTCGGGCTTGGTTTTAAGTATTCTTGTGAACTGAGTTTTGTAAAAATCCTATAAAAATATTTTCTTAAAAATTGAGGGATTAATTTGTGTAAATAACCCTTTTTCCAAAAAGAACTCCATAAAAATTTGAAAAATTAAAATCCTTCTTTGAATTAGACTTTGATTATTAGGCTTAGTAGACACTTTCAGTGAGGGAACTTCGGTCTCCCTTAGCAGAGTGGGTAGCTTAGAGGATACTGTATATGGCTCCGTCCTCAAGTAACACGGGTCTGTCTAACGGCCTGTACTTACACCCATACTGGCTGAGTATAGATACTTTTATTCATTTGAGCCTGGGCCAATCATCGTCTCTCCAAAGAATTAAGAAAAATGAAAATTAAAATCCATAAAAATATGCAAAAACAAAAATCACACAAAAATCACTAACTAAGGAGTTGGTGTATTCCTGACACATTCACATTCACTCAAGGCTTAAGGATTTTGAGGACACTAGATTTCTGTGATCTTGAGAGTCTGAGTTAACATGCCTTAGTCATTAGGGTTTTTTTTAACTTATTTATCCACACTACCTAGTTTGAAAGATTTGAGCGCTATATTGCACTCTTCATCTCTGCCTTCAAAAGAATATGATAAGCACAATCACTTTCACAACTGCATGATTGATGAGATGAGTTGAGATATCACTTGAGGAACTAGAACTAGAGATTTGAGTTTAGACCCGATCTAATGATATTCGAGGATGGGATAAAGTTAATGAAGGCTTCAGAAAACCTGAGTGTCAGCAAAACCCTAGCAAGTATGTGAACAAGTTCATATGCCATCTCTTTGATATCTACCTATATGCCAGGGTGTGAAGAAACTTAATGATAATTGTTGATTAGTGTGCGCCAACTTTTGGTAAAAGCAGTGGAGCTAGCCAACAAAAGAAAAAAAATGTCAAAGAAAAGCTCTATCATCCAAAGTCAATTACAAAAAGAGCTTCCACCAATGGCGAGCGCTCCCAAACATTTTTTAAGTGTCCGCTTGGACCAAGTGCTAATTAGGACCAAGGAGTCGGGATGACACCATAAAAGGGCTCTGCATCGTAAGCGATACAAGTCTGGGTGTCAAAGGTATCTTAGATACTCAAAAAAGACACACCCCGGTGTACTCCCAGAAAAACAAGTGCAGACGACTCCGAACTCTCTTGACGGACACATTGATCAACAAGCTAAAATCTACTTGTGTTGAGTAAAAAGGCACTCGAGAGGCCCCTTGTTCCAATGTGAGGGAGAGAAAATTAGACACTATCTTATGCCCTCTATCATCTGGCCGTCCATCTACATTTAAGTATGACAAACTAATGAGACGGTTGACTAGAGCAAGAATAGACTTATCCCCTAGTATTGAGGATGAGGTCTAGAGAAGAGTCTTTGGGACTGGAACTTCGAGTGATGCCTCGACTCGACTCTCATGAAATGCAGTACACTTAAATTCATATCCTTATATTATATGTACAAAAAGAGAGTATGATAATTAGAGAAGTTGGATTCCTTCTGACTAAAGCATGGATAAGCCTAGAATTTTAGGATTACTTAAATTGAGGATCTTTGAAAGTTTGAGCCTTGAAATCCTTACTTACACGATCAGGAATTAATCTGACTCCTTCATTCTTTAGATGCTCGAAGACGCGCATGGTTTAAGTATAGGGGTATGATGAATCTCGAATTCATCATGCTAGAAGTCAATAATTAAACCCCTGTCTTAATCAAACCAATAAAATTCACCAATAATTCCTCCTTTTTATATTGTATTATATTGTGTATAATTAACCCATAATTAATTGTATTTAATAACTATTATTTATTTTGTAATTATTTTCTCATCAAAACCCTCTAAAAACTAAGTGAATTAATTGTCTATAATATCACTAACCCTTAAAAAGATAAAAAAATACAAAAACAATTCAAAACCCAAAACTCGGTGTTTTTAACCCCTTCAAAATACCCCAAAAATTACTTTTTGTATAAATGACATCTTTTGGCTTTCCGTCAAACATGAATCTTGTAGATCTCATCGAGACAAACAACTTTTATGTTTTAACTTTTTCCTAATTTTGCTTCTAACTATTTCTTTTGTATTTTTCTTTGTATTTACATTTTCAATTTTTCTGGTGCAGCCACGTGGCACCCTCTGGGCCGCCCACGTGGCTGCTTCTCCTTCTGCCACCCGGCTCCATCCTGGGCTGTTTGTTCTCTCATTCTCGCCCTTATCTTCACCGTCGATTTCTGCTTCATCCCTCCGCCGCCCGATCATCCTCCGGATGCAATCTCATCCACTCCTTTGCGCCTAAACCTCAGCCATTCGATCAACTGCTCATCTGACGTTTTTCATCTCGCCACGTCACCCCTTCTCCCCAGGCCGTTGGATCTCCTCCAGATCGCATCCTATCCATCCATCGGCGCATCGATCTTCATCGTTTGATCATATCCTAAGGATATGATCCTAACCCTTGACTTGCACCCTAATCTTGGCCGTTGGATCGTGGGATCCAATGGTTAGATCTTCATCGTCTACCTCTGTAACCCCCCTCTTCGTCCGTTACGCCTCGCCGCTCCTCCTCCCACTTCCATTTCCATCCAATACCTCTGGCCCGATCCCTCTCGTAATGCTACCATCATGTCAGTCGTTCACCCACCATCTTCGCGCTCCTCATCACTGCCCCATTCATCACTCCTCCATCAAACCCTCGGCTGTTGAAACCTCCCCCATCACAACTTGTAACGGCCATGCCACCACATATAAAATCACCCCCCTCTGCCTCCGAGCAACCCATTCACCATTCTCGACACCAGGCCAGCTTCACCCGCACCTCCGGTGACAGCGGAGGGGCGGAACGACGAGGCGACGATGACTCTGCCCCAGTGTCGACCCGCGGCTGCTCCACCGCATCGCGGCACCTCTAGCATCCGTTGATCATCGAGGCATGGTCGGCCTTGTCATGCGACGACCGGAGGGTTGAATCGACCCTCAGCATAGACCGCATACTCCACCGCCGCACTCTCCGATCAGGTACCCCCCTCGATTTATCCTTATTTCTCGTAACTAATACCACACACCCGACGTAAATCACTCGCGCCTGACCACTTCTTACGTTTCGCCACCCATCAGTCACCCACGCCGACATCCTCGCTCATCACTTTCCCTTCTCCACAACCCCGTTCACCTCACCCAACTTCACATTCCGCCTCGCCGGAGGTAGAGACCCTGGATCCCCGCTCCTGCCACCTCCATGGATCCCCAGTCCACTCACTTCACCCATACTCGCACGCACAACAAATGCTTTGGCTATCCTAACGATTGTAGGCACTCATAGCTTCAATGGTCGGACACTCGCACCATCTCCGATCTGCAGCTCTGCCACCGACAAGACATCATCGACCGGCCGATCTGATAGCCTCCGCTCTTCTGTCGTACCTTCTGCTTTCTCACAAGAGCTTCCTCCTTCTTCTCCGACCATCTGGCACACGTCTAAAGACCGGCGGAGCTCTGGGATGCTCGTCGGAGCCCCGCCTTCTCCGATGGCCTCCGGAGGAGCAATACGGTAGAGATGTTGTTCGATCATCTGGATCGGATGGCCATGATGATGACACATGGATGACCCGAGCCTCAATCTGATCTAACAACCTCGGGTCTACCAAACCTCGCCCCGAATCGCCACCTGACGACACGTGTCCTGAGCCAGTTGGGAGTTCCGAGCCTAGGCCTCTCACGTGTACCCTACGTGAGGGCTTGGGTAAATTGCATGAAAGACCCTGGAAGATCTGATATTTGCACATTGGTCCCCAGATACGTTCCCAACACATGCGTACCTGGGTATTTTACAAGGAGATCCTCGCATCTTTTGGAATTTACAAATAGGCCCCTGCACATATGGAGAAATTGCAATGAGGCCCAGGAGGTTTTTTCTAATTGCAAATAGGCCCCTCTAGGGAGCTATTTGTAATATTTATTTTTTTATTTCTTGCATTTTATTTACAATTATGCCCCTGCATTATTTCTTCATAATTTGAGCATCGTAGATCCAAATTGCATGATTTTAGTGTCGTGTTGATCCTTGTTTCTTCATCTATATCATGGCATGTTTAATTTCTCATCTGCCACCATTTTAAATGAAGTGAATTTTTATATTAGATGATTACTCTTGCTCCAATGCCTTGTCATAAAATAGATGTTTTCTCCCATTGTTATGCTCAAAATGACCCTGATTTCAACCTACTTTTTGTTACTTAATTTAAGTGATCTTTTCAGGAATTTTTGTAATCCTTTATTCTGTATGTAATTAATCTTTACATTTCTCTCTCGCATCATTTTATAATTGCATAAAAATCAACTAAAAGATGCATGCATCATTTTATTGCATTACAATCTACATAATGCATCTTGTGCATCTGCATGAAGGCGTGTAATTGAGAAATGATTCACACATGCTCTAAACTGATCGAAATTCGATAAATAGATAGAGTAGCTCGTGTCCCTGTGTTCGACCTTGGTAGACTTGCCAAGTAAAAATACTCCACAACATTCAAAGGATTGTGGTTTTTGCTGAACCGAGTTTGCCTCCTATACTACGACAATTATCTATTATTAAAGAAGTAAATTTCGCGTTCATCAGGCATGCAACATGGAGAAGGTGGCAGAGCGGTTGACAAGGTGTAGGTGACCGAGGGCAACGTAGGCAAGCAAATCCAGGCGAGGGAGGATGGTTACATGGAGAGGGACTGGGTTCCCTAGCAATAACATTGGAGAGAGTTGATTTAAGGGAGTTGGCCACTGGTCAGTATTTGGATAAATATGATTGGCGGGAGAGGAAGGGGTGCTCCCATGCTGATGTGGATAAGTGGATGGCTCTGAACAATTGAGATTTTGCCACTTGGCATTGACTTTGATCAAATGAAAAAAAGACATTGAAAGAAAAAAAGAACAAAGAAAAAGACTTCAAATAAAAAAAGTTATCAACACCAAAGTTTTAGATCTCGTTGAGACCTATAACATCCATGAAGACTATCAACTCAAGATACAAAGTATATACATGCTAACATATTTTTGAAGTTATTTTAATTAATTAACACACCGATTTTTTGACTGTTTTATATTTTTATCTTTGATTTTAGTAAAATCTATGTACAAGAGAAATACAATAAATACTAGACATATGTTTAGACACAAATTATTTTTTTGGATTTTTAATAATTAAGAAAAAGAGAAATAAAAATCAAGAAAGAGAAACTATATACAAGGTTACGAGACATCATTTTCTCTTCTTTTTATATTTTTTGGATATTAATTTTAATATATAAAATAAAGAAACTAAAAGAAAAATAAGTAAATAAAAAAGATTTATTTATGCACATGAAACAACAACCCAAAGTTATTGAATATTCACATAATATAACTACGTTCCAAAAATGACATTTTACAAAGAAGCTCTGATTTTAGTGAAATCACTTTCATTTGGTATATAATTAACTTAAATTTTGAAAATGAGTTTAGTAAATTTGGAATTCATATGGAGCGGGAATTCAACCGAGAAGTTAGACTTTACAGCTTTTTGATCAAGATCTAAAAGTATTTATTCAACATAGAAATTATTTTGTATATATATATATATTTATGTACAAGTTTTTTTAAGAGAAATGTTTATGTACAAGTTAGAATAAGAATTAAGTCAAAAGGAGTTAGTATGTATTTATTAAAATTAGTGAAGTTTGAACTATTTACATGTGAATATATACACATTTTCTGCTCTTTATATTTGTGGCTTTTATTCTTGAATTATTTTATAGACTTATTTACAAGATAAATATACATTATTAGTCCATTTTTACTGCAAGCATTACTTTATTAAAATGTTGAATTTAAGAGCATTTATTTGATGTTTTGTTCAGAGATTCAAGCTTAAGATTCATATATTAAGATGACGAATTACAAATTCATCACCCCCTATACTTAAACTTTGTTAGTCCTCAAGCAAATAAAGAATGAATAAGTTAGATTAATTCCTAACTGTGCATGTGAATATACAAGACTTGATTCGTTAAGAACCCTCAATTTTAGTGTTTCTAAAATTCTAAGCTGAACCAGGCTCTTGTCAAAAGGACACCAACTTCCATAATTGTTGGACTCTCTGTGTATACATATAAAATAAGGATATGATATTTAGTGTTGATTGCATTTACAAGCGTAGAGTCGAAACACCCAAAGTTCCAGTCTAAGAGATTCTCGTAAAGACCCAATCCTCAACACTAGGAAATAAATCATTTATTACACTCAATCCGCTGACTCTTGTCTCAAGGAGGAGGGGGGATTAATGAGCGTGAAATCCACCTCTTTAAAAATCGATAGTTGTAGTATAGGAGACATATTTTGATTCATCAAAAATCACAATCTTTGAATGTTGCAGGAAATTTTTACTTGGTAAGTGTATCAAGGCCGAACACAGGGAACATACTATTTCTAGTTGCATGATCTTAAATTAATTTAAAAAATTAATTAATTGCAAAATTAATATATATTTCAGAAATTAAATAAAAAATAAATGCGATGGAAATGTGATGCAAAATATCAATCATTAAGGTGATTTTGCTAAAAGATCCTTATAAAGTAGATGAATCATGGATTCAACAGGGACCGGAGAATCCCACCTTTCTTGAGGGAGCAAGGATCACGAGCCCTATTAGCCATCATGCAAGGTTTGTACTTGATGTTGATTCAACCCCACATGAGCAAAAGTTGCAAGCACTTGCATCCTCCGTGCTCAGTCAGCTATAAGGGGATGGAAAAGAATTTGCTTGCTTCCCATTCAATCTTTAATAAGGATGTTCTTCAGTTGGTCATAGATTCTGGCTTAGGCTATCGTGAGGTGCGGGTCTTTGTTCTCGCTGAACTATAGCAAGAGTACAACGTCCATGATTAGAGAATCTCGTTATTGGAATACGATTTCCCTTGAGGTTGGATGATCACAGAATCATTCTAGAATATGACCCCTCTTCTCGCCACCTTCCGATCAATGGGAGTATAGAATTCAAACTTACAAACACTCATGCTCGTTTGTGAGACTGCATGTTTTGCGTACGATGGCATGTTGCTTTGACATGATTTCTACAAGAACTCGATCTCTCTTGATGCTTTCCTGATGTGCTTGACGATCCCCCAAAAAGTGAAAACTTGGGGAGCTTTGACTCCAGTTGTTCCAAGAGTATTCGAAAGTTCAACGGAACAAAATTCTTGATATTTTCTACCTCAAGTCGTGCATAATCACCTCATCCATTTCATGCACATTGTGCATATATCCTACATAAAACACTGAAAGTTAGGAATTCTCAACTCTCATGCATATCTAAACATCATCTAACATACAAATAAATCTTTTTTTACCAAAATTCATGTATAAATTTCTAATAATATATACTTGTAATTATCATGAACATACACAAATTATTTATCACCCCTAGATTATACAAACTAATTAGTAAAGTTTATTTCCATAAATATTTAGCATAATTATAAGTCTCATATCGAGATCAAAGAAAAAATAGAAACAATGACTATTGGCATCTTAAAAAAGTCCTCTCTACTCAAGCCCACCTGCAATTTGGTTACATCACCTCCACTTCCAATCACTTGTAACTGTCAGTGCCCGGTGATTCATCCATTTGTCCAAGTTGTGGTGTGTGCCACTCCATCTTCTGACCATGCAACCACCATTCCCTCGTCTCCACACAACCTCCCTGGTAAGGGGAGGATCCCCATCAAGGAAACAAGCAATGCCATTCCTGAATTTTTGTAGACCCTAATATTTTTTTGAGAGAAACACCACTGAGAATCGTTTCTTGCATGCGAGGTAATTACATGCAAAAATAAAGATTTTTAAGGCAAGGGGTGTGTATCGTGCAACTGCATGTGTATTAAATGACAGTGTTCATATGGATGTGAAAATATGAGTGCATGCGTATTAAATATTGCATGGAATTGGTATATATCCAATCCATGATTTTTTTGAAGAAATCCATGATTTTTTTGTAAATGAAGTTCAAATAATGGGCCCATAAAGTTGATGGGATCTAGACCATTGTACCCAAAACTAACTCAGGAACAACCCTCGAAACAAGAATGCATCAACATATGAGAGATGGAAATGTCTCCACCACTACCACGACCACCACCTAGGAGATCCGTTAGGCACTCCCTCGTTAAATGTTAGCGAGTCCTGTTGCTCCTTCTTGTTCACCTTTGCTTAAGTAGTAGTGCCCCACGCCATCGCCTACTAAAGTGGCCACACCACCTTGCCATCCTTGCATCGACGAGCATGTTGTATGGAGTATCTCCACTGTGCATGGTTTTCAACACTCAAGGATGGGGTTTTCGTGCCGAGAAACATTCTTTGCACTCTTTTCTTATTGTATTTTACCTAATCACGATTTCAATAAATTATTTTATTTTCTTGCAATTTTCACAATTTCAAATATTTTAATCTTGCAGAAATTTCACACTTCAATTTCAAAAATTCCACAGTTGCAATCATGTCTCTCCAGAGACTACTTTAGAGAATTTTATTTACCTTTTCTACAATTTGCCTATTTAAAAATATAAAAGGGAAAATTTACTTTAGAGAATTTTGTTTACCTTTTCTAAACCTCCTAAAATACAAAAATTTGTGTAAGTTCCTTTGTCCCTGTTGACGGATCATTTTCACTTGCCCTGTATATACTCGAATATCTTTTGACTATTTCATTAAACAATTGCGGTTGGTCTGTATGCCGCAAAGGCATATGTAGCCGCATATGCTGCCCGCGGTCGATTTCATGAATGCTGGATCTGATGATCATGATGTATTTGTTTGTAGCATGTGGGATATATGCGCATGATCTCGTTGTTATGATGTTTGGATATAAGTGGCATAATATGTCTATACGTGTTAAAAGCTTCCTTTGTTTTTGCAGAAGAATGGAACATGAGACTTAGTTCCTATTGTTTTTTTTGTCAATTCTATTGACTTAGCAACGAAAACATTTCTGTCGTCGACTAGAACATGAGATTGATTAGCACAACAATGATGAAAACTTACTCGTGCCCCTTTGACAACGATATCTTACTGATGTGCGTAGTCTTATCACCTCGATAATATTCGTAGCGGATGAAGTCCTTGATGATTTTTTTCAACTCTGGCTATCTAAGAGAAATCATCGGCTTGTAGGTCATGTTTTTTTTTGCACCTAATCTACCATACACACATATTGCAGAGAAGTTGAGACATTGATCTCTCCCCAAGGATCAAATTTCTCTTGGAAGGACATCGCATATGAATATGATCCCTTCAAGTGAGGATTGCTCATTCTTATTCAATCCTTCTCGCTTCTGCAAACTTCAATGGTGTTATGAGAGACCGCATTAGGTCAACCATCTTCTTATATCATCTTTGAATATGAAACACATAAGAGTAAATTGCACAAAAGTCCACAAACTATACACCCGATTTCAATGTCACACATGAACTTTAAAAGGTAACAATGTGGAATCCGATCTTCTACTATTTGTCTCAGTGTGGTTTTGAGCTGCTGTTATTTAAGGTTAGAAAGATCAAGCGATAAACTAAATTTCAACAGTCAAGGATCACATTTAAGACAAATCTTACAGATTGGGTACCACATTGTTATCTTGTAAAGTTCAGGTACGATATTGGAATCAAGAGTATAATTCAAGAACTTTTGTGTAATTTACTCAAAAAAACAGCCACCTTTCATCTTCAAAACCTTCGGGTAAAAATCCGTTATAAAGCTGATAGAGACCGAGTACAAAATCTTCCTCGACTATCACCCATTTGAAGAGATGTTTTCTTTGTAGTGCGAATGGGAGGTATATTTTTTTTGTGGGTAACAAGCTCGTCACTTTTTAAAGATCCTTCACGTTTCCATGGTAAAGTATATTGTCTACCTCAACTCCTTTTTAGTGCATCAAGTCATTCTTGAGCTTTTCCTTTCCTTTTCTTGCAAGGGAGAAAACGAAAAGGGGAAAACACTCCACTCCCAACAACCGCACAGCTCACGTAGGAAGAGCCTTTTTTCACCCAAAGCCCATCATCTATTGCAAGAAGAAGAAAAAGATGCCCAACGTAAAAAGGCACCTCACAACTTTTAACAAGGGAAGGCATCTTCGTATTCACAAATCCAACTAAGTCTATTACCAATACCTTTTTTTTAAAAAAAAATAAATAATTGGCATTCATTCTATCTAAAGAGCATCAAGAGCGCAACAAAAAAAATCACAACTGAAAGTGCCAGTAATTAGTAAAACACCAATCAATAAACGGTTCATAACATAAAACTTATCGTGTGTTTCGACGCCATAATTATCGATAGGATGTAAATAAATACATATGTATTCTTCGCAAAAAAAAACTTTCGAAAATCGCATCCACGTATCTTGGATTGATTTGTCGACTGCAACAGCTATTTTTTCTAGCAAAATCCTTTCTAACATAGAGTGATACATCCGAAGAAGGAATATCGTCTCCTTATCTCGAGATGATAAACTTTCGTCATAAAATAAACAATCATGAGATCAAGTAGATAAGCATAATGATTACAGAGAAATTGATGAAAGACAGACAACAAGCTACGCTGCGGATGAAAAGTACAAAGTGGAAAACAACATTTTTGTTTGAGTGTATAAAAGAGACCAATTAGTCCCTTTGTCATCAAAACCACCATCAGATCGGACCCATCCACATCAACAAACCATATGTTTGCATCAGTCCCTCACATCCACACTGATGATATATAATTATTCCTAAGCTCAACCACCACAAAATAAAACACGTTGCTGATTGGACATGTCATTACCTACAAGACGTCCTTATAATGATACATGTCAACACAAATGTCTGGACGTTTTCTTCTCTTTTTTTCTCTTTCAAATATCTTATCAAAATCCAATCATATGGATCGAATTTATGCACGTTGTTCTACGTACCCACGTAGTCTCTTCTTGATCGGATGCTCCTAAATATTTTAGGGATTTTATCACTTGTGTCCCTCCGAGATCTCGCAATTTCAGTTATACCCCTATCTTTTTGGTAATATCAGTTGTGCCCCTCACTTCTTGCTATTTTATCACTTGTGCCCCTCGGGTTAGTGACCGTCCATCCACAGTGCAAACGGACGTTAACTTTGAGGATATAAGCGGTATTAATTTTAAAAAATTGATTATATGGTCATTTTATACCCTCTCATCCTCTTCAGTCTTCTTCCTCCCTTCTCTTCCTCCTCCACAGCTCCTCCCTCCTCCTCCTCGAGCTCTCGTCCAGCCTCCCCCGAGCCTCAGGCTCACGTGCCTCGCCTCCGTCTCCGTGCCCAGTGCCAACCCGCACTGCCCCCTGCACCTCCTCCCCGCGCCTCCCCCTTGCCCCGTCGACCCGCCCCGGCGCCCCCGCCCCAAATCTCCCCTCCGCCCCCCGCACCCCCTCCCCGGTTGCCCCCTTGCCCCTCCCGCAGCTCCTGCCCCGCCCCTCGCAGCCCCTGCCCCCGCGCCCCACGCAGCCCCTACCTCCTCCGCCCCCGGCAGCCCCTGCACTCGCGCCCCCCGCAGCCCCTGCCCCTGCCAGCCCCCGCGCCCCCCGCAACCCCTGCCCCCTCCGCCCCCGGCAGCCCCTGCACTCGCGCCCCCCGCAGCCCCTGCCCCTGCCAGCCCCCGCGCCCCCGCAGCCCCTGCCCCCTCCGCCCCCGGCAGCCCCTGCACTCGCGTCCCCCGCAGCCCCTGCCCCCGCCGGCCCCCGCAGCCCCTGCCCCCTCCGCCCCCGGCAGCCCCTACACTTGCGCCCCCCGCAGCCCCTGCCCCCGCCGGCCCCCGTGCCCCCCGCAGCCCCTGCCTCCTCCGCCCCCGGCAGCCCCTGCACTCACGCCCCCTGCAGCCCCTGCCCCCGCCAGCCCCCCGCAGCCCCTGCCCTCTCCGCCCCCGGCAGCCCCTGCACTCGCGCCCCCCGCAGCCCCTGCCCCCGCCGGCCCCCGCGCCCCCGTAGCCCCTGCCCCCTCCGCCCCCACGGCCCCCGGCAGCCCCCGCAACCACTAGGGTTGTCAAGACGACGAGTATGGTATCTTCAAGAAGCTTAAGGAGCTCTTCCGGTAGGAGATGTACGCTCAGGCCACTGTTTTTGGAGAGTAGGGGATATCAATAAGAAGGCCATGGGGAATCTGTGAAACATGGTGGTGGTTAGCATCAACACAGCGGGTCAGAAGGTGCTCTTCGAAGGGATGGAGGATGACGTCGAGGAGAGGACATTTTGGGAGGAGGAAGGTGGTTCCAGAGGCGGGGGCATTTGATGAAGGGGAGGGGAGGGTGTTGGGGCGTTTGGACGCATATGCCCCTCTTAATCTTACTATGGTTTGAATAAACCATCGTTAATTTAATTTTTTGACGATCAATCTGACGGAAGGGCACAATTAATGACGGAGCAAGAAGTGAGGGGCACAACTGATATTACCAAAAAGATAGAGGTATAACTGAAATTGCGAGATCTCGGAGGGGCACAAGTGATAAAATCCCAATATTTTATCTCAAAGCTTAAAAAAGAAGTTAAATTTGAAAAGATCATGCAGACCAATATGCACACATTGAATCCATACCGTTAGATTTTTGGGGGCGGATCAAGGGATCGGCGATCGTCACAACAGATCCTGTCACTCTGCTGTAGCGGTAACATCCCATAGTTAAGTCTCCGGATCTTCGTCACAACAGATCCTGTCACTCTGCTGTAGCGGTAACATCCCATAGTTAAGTCTCCGGATCTTTATCGACCGTTGACAATCACCAAAGCGCCCAATTTGTCAAATAATAGTCCCTCTACTCTTTATAACACTCATCGTGCTTTGTGAATTTTCAATATGGAACCATGTTAGGATGTCAAAACAACAAGCGATCTGCCAGCCTCCTTTCAATGTACCTAATTTGTTTTACTCTACTATAGTAGCATCTAGTAGTAATTTCAAAATTTTGACCATTCTAGATCCAATTTAGATGAATCTAATAGACAATCTATCAAGTGGATGTACAATATTTCTGTTCATTGAAAACAAACAAAACACAGAATGGTCACCCATCCATTTGCTTACCACAAAGAGTCCAAACAAAAATACCAGACGCCATTTCCAACCACATTCTTCCATATGCAAACAAAAACAATGTCAAAAAAAACTTATTTCCAACAAAATATAAAACCAAAACAACTCAAATTAATCCGAAGAAAAGCCTCACTATCCCTCCAAAAAAATCCCATTTACATTCTCCTAAAAATTCATATACATCTAATAATTCGATTATAATACCAAAATGCACCATCACTTGACGATTCAAGCTTATCAAACAGTTAAGTTAAACGCCGTCAGGCACCGCTCCGGCCACCGCCGCACACCGACGACCCGGACGACTCGCTCCAAGAAAGCTCCCCGCTGTCCTGGAGACTCATCAGCAGCTGCCTCGTCGATGTGCTGAAGCTCACCGCGGGCTTCGCGGTCGGCACACGGGGAGGCTCCGCCTCCCCGTTGAGCATCTGCACGACGGCCCTCATCCCCGGCCGTGCCGCGGCGTCGGGATGCGAGCATGCCAACCCCACTTCGACGTGCCTCCTCACATCCCCTTCCTCCCCGACGCCTTCCCCTGTCCCCCTCAACCTCCCGTCCACCACCTCCATCAGCCTCCCCTCGCCGTATAATCCCCATACCCACTCCACCAGATTGCCACCGCCGCTGTTGCTCTCGATCGGCCTCCTGCCGGAGACGACCTCCAGCACCAGCGCCCCGAAGCTGAACACGTCGGTCTTCTCCGTGGCGCGCCCCGTCAGCAGGTACTCCGGCGCGAGGTACCCCATGGTGCCGGCGGTCACGGTGGCGTCCGGCGACTTGCCGTGGTCGGCCTGCCGCGCGAGGCCGAAGTCGCCGAGGCGCGCGTGGAAGCCCTCGTCGAGCATGACGTTGCTGGACTTGACGTCGCGGTGGATCACCTGCCGCTCGCACTCGCGGTGGAGGTACGCCAAGGCGGAGGCCACCCCGGCGAGGATGCGCTTGCGCTGCCGCCACGTCAGAACTGGGGAGGAGGCGTCGAAGAGGGCCTTGTCGAGGCTCTCGTGCGGCATGTAGTCGTACACGAGGAGGACCTCGCCGTTGCGGCGGTGACACCACCCCTGAAGCCGCACCAGGTTGCGGTGGCGGAGCCCCGCGATGATCGAGAGCTCCGAGAGGAGCTCCGCCCTGCCGGAACCGTCGCCATTGGGCACGCAGCGCTTGACGGCAATGGCGATGCCGGCGTCCGGGAGGAAGCCTTTGTAGACGGTGCCGAATGCACCATGACCAATCACGCGGGAGTCGTCGAAGCCGCGTGTGGCGGCGCGCAGCTCCCGGTAGGAGAATTCACGGGGCGATCGGGCGATCTCGACGCCGAGGGTATTGGCATCGTTTGCGCGCCTACCGCGCGCAATGCCCCACGCGAGGAGCCCCGCGAAGGCTGCGAGGAGGAAGGCGCTAGCGGTGGCGACACCCGCAACCGCCGCCGGTGCCCGCCGGTGAGACGGGGAATTCGTAGGCGGGCTGGCCACCTCACTGCTTCCATTCTTGGAACTGGCGACGGACACGGACATGGAAGGACCAATTCCCGACGAATTGTCGCGCGGCGAAGGCGGTGGCGGTGATGACGACGACACGGCAGGAGTGGATGGTTCAGTGATCGGCGTGGACGATCCGGCCGACGCGAAGCTCCACCACTCGATGCTGTGCATCTCAGTGCTCCCCTGCGTGCTCCCGGAGAAACCCACAAACATGAAGTCGTCGACGAAGCGCGAGAGGTCGACGGGGAAGGACAGCACGGGGTCGCCGGGGCGCACGGTGGAGTACGACACATAGACCTGGAACAGCTGCTGGGCGCCATCGTAGTCCACCCATGCGTTCACCAGATCCCCGCTCTTGAGGTCGACCCCCTCCACGTCGAGGTCGGCGACCTGCGTGGACACCAAGCTGTTCAAATCCAGACCCACATGGTTCCCGTTGACGTCGCTGAACTCCACGTCCATCATGGTGTCGAACTCCACCGCCAGCACGATGGACCCATCCTCCGGATCGGTCGCGTTGAGTAGACCCAGGAACCCACCCGCGTCGCCAACAGAGTGGCCGTCGGAGGCGAGCACGAAGGCGAGGCCGCCGCCGATTGAGGAGGGATTGAGGTGGGTTATGGAGAAGGAGAAGAAGGTGGAGAAGGAGAAGGGGGTCCCCGTGACGGGGTCGCGGAAGCGGATGGGGTGCGCGTAGAGGGCGCGGCCGGCGCCGGAGTTGGGCACGGGGAGGTCGCGCGTGAGCTGGATGCTGCCGTTCCTAAGGTGGGCATCGCCCAGCAGCTTCAGATTGGCCAACGTGAGCGTGCCGAAGTCGAAACGGGTGGTGGAGTTGGACGATGCGAGCGTCGGGATCAGCAGCAGTAGGAGGAGGAACAGCGATGGGTGCACGAGCTTGGGAGCCATCGTTCTCAGCAAGGCGTCTTGCGACCCATCAAAGCAAAGCGAAGGCAGGAGTTGTGGGTTAAGGCAAGTGGAGGGGAAGTACCGAAACGCATGACATTGAATAATGGAGTGGGGGACGGTGACAAGTGGCAGGCATACGACACGTGGATTGTTACAACGGTAAACTGAGCTGGAATTTGGGGGTACCCACGGATAAAACAAGGAACCATCGGCAACCGTTGGATTGGGAAGGAAGCGAAAGGGCGAGGATAAGGTCCACCCTGGCGTGTCATGTGAGGAGGGGTCAGGGGTCGGTCATTAATTTTCTGTTGGTGCCATCAAGTTGGGTGGTTTGGACGTGGACCGTCTGCTTCCCGTTGGATCGGACGGTTCGGCGTCGAGAGCCGTTGATTCCGTTGCGCGGATGTTTAGGAACGGCAACGGAAGAGGTTCTTCACGTACCAATGGTGGTCGTTTGGTTCAAGACCGGTCCTTTGGCTGGTGGTGGATCATTTATTATCATTTTCTTCTATTTTTTTTCTTTCTTACTGGCAAGGTTAATAGATGCATGTTATAACAAAATAGGGAAAGGAATGTGACCAAGCGATGTCAAAGAAATACCTATTGAGGTCCAAGGTCGGACAAAGATGTGGGGGACACTTATGGGAGGTAGGGATGTATATGTAGTGAATTTGAGCGAATCTATATTTTTTTGGGTTCGGTTCGCTTATTTTTGAACCGAATCTGAATCAAACAACTTTTTAATTGAATTGAAACTAAACGAATATCGAACTTGGGAATTCTCTAATAAGAGTGATTGAAAGAAAAGAAATGAATATATATATATATCTATAATTAGAATAAACATTTATCCAACCCTTCTTAATCTTTTTAAAAATTATATTAATAAGGATTCACCTCTTTGAAAAAAGTGTAATTATAATATATTTTTATATCTGTTCATGTGAGGATAAGGAATAATGAGGAGATATGCAATAATTAAGGTTTATACTTATTTTGTCGATTTAAGGATAAAGAAGGGAAACGTACTATACACATAAATGATGGATGTTGTAACCACGATGTGACTATTTCTTTTGGGATAGTTTATACCGAGATAAAACCTACTTATCTCATAAGTATTCAGTTATCTTCAGACAAAGTTCACTTATCCTGAGACAAAATCCACTTATCTGAAAATAAGGTCCACTTATGCGGATAAGGATGTGTAAATATTATATGCATATATATGTTTATCAAGCTTTTAACAAATTGAACTAGAGCGAAGCTATGGATTTTATGTTCGATTCATTTATTTAATCGAGCATAAACTTGTGTTCAGGTTCAGTTCATTTATTTCCGAACTGAATCTGAAACGAACTTTTAACGAGCCGAACCTAAGCGAATATCGAAATTGAGAATTTTCCGACAACTCTAATGGAAGGAGACGACTTGGGTTGTTTTTTAGTAGGGATATTTACACCCATAACTCTGATTAACTTTGTAATTACATACATAACTTTTGTGAAATCATGATTTATATGAGGAACCTTGGATAGTTGTTAACTCTTACATGAATGACCCTGTGTTAACTTCCATCCGTTTCTTCGTTAATTTTTCACTGAATCCGTCAAGTTTTTACAATTTTATCGTTAACACAATTATATTTTCAAAAGATACCCCCATCTAATGATTGGAAAAAGTAAGTTGCTCTAGCTAGTTGTCCTCCATGTAATGATGACCATGGTCGCTTAACAATCCTTGGAGGTGCTTATGTCGGCAATGCTCGGGGGAGGGCATCGAGGAGGAGGAGGGTGAAGGGAGGAGGCGAAGGGGTGAGAGGGAGGGGGATGGTGTCGAGGAGGAGGCAGAGGATAACATGAGGGCCTGGAGGAGGGCGGAGGCGAAGGGGCGGGAAGGAGTAGGAGGGAGTCGGGGAGGAGGCAAAAGGCGGAGGACAACAACCTGAAGGAGTAGGGTGGATGACGGAGGAAGACGGACGAGAGGGGGGGGTGTCGGGAGGAGGCAGAGGGTGAAGGGCAACAGGAGGGCCTGAAGGAGGAGGACAGAGGCAAAGAGGCGGGAGGTAGTGGGAGGGTGTTGGGGAGGAGGCGGAAGGCAGCATCCTGGAGGAGGAGGGCGGGGGTAGGAGGTGAGAGGGAGGGTGTTGGGGAGGAGGCGAGGGCAACAAGAGGGCCTGGAGGAGTATGGCGGAGGGCGGACGCAGATGGGCATGAGGGATGTCGGGGAGGAGGCAGAGGGTAGAGTGTAATTAGAGGGCCTAGAGGAGGAGGAGGGCAGAAGGCAAAGGCAGAGGGGCGAGAGGGAGGGGGAGGGCATTGGGGAGGAGGCTGAGGAGGGCAAGCGACGAAGGCGGAGGGTGAGGGGTCAGGCGTTGGAGAAGGAAGTGAGAGGAAGTTAGGGATTTATTATTTTTTTGAATTTTTTATAGTCATTGAATAGATCATGGATTAGATTTAACCAATGATATGGTTGGATTAACGGGAAAATTAACGGCAGGTTATAGGTGTGAAACACAATGACCATTTGGGATTCCTCATATAATTCACGATTACGTAGGATTACGTACGTAATCATGAAATTACTGAAGATGATGAATGTAAATATCCCATTTTAGTATTATGCGGGCTGCGGTTATCTAACTTCGGACTATTTTTTTCTCCCCCCGTATTCTATCGACAGAATTTGGGGTGGGGGAAAGATTCTCACATGGCAAGTGGAGGTTGGGGGTATCCCATAGGGGGCGCCTGTGGCTGCGCTAAAGGATATATACCTTGTCCTCCTCAATTGTGTGTTGCTTTGCTTTTCTTCGGGGGCACTGCTCGGCTACGATGCAAAGGTGGCATGTGAAGGCTTTATTGAAGTCTGCTGCAGCCCTCAAGGAATACCAAGATAAAAGGCTTTCTCTCTCCATCAGTGGAAAGTTATTAATAATCTCCACCCGCCGTGTTCCAAGAGAAAGTAGCTCATGTAAAAAAGTTAAAAAAGAGAGAGGAACATTAAAGACGTAAAACGGGGAGGCTGAGACGCATAGAAAGGCTCGTCAGTCGAAAGCTGTGTGACCATGGCCTTTATCATCTGAAAAGGTTTTAGATTAGTCAGGTCCAATTTAGCTTACCGCTGACACCGTCTCCGGATCGACGGCTCATAATGTCTAGTGGTCCTTCCTTCCCTGCTGCTACTTACCCTGAAGCCACCGGTACGTGGGCCCATTTGCGAGCATCAGAGGTAAATCAGCTTATCAAAATTTACCGTCCGCTTGGAACCGGGTTACCACACAACTATTCCTCACATCCGGGATTGGGATTAATGTATGGATCTCCGGAAGGACTAGAATTTTTATCAAGGAAGATCAAGTATACATATGTATAAGTAAAAAAAATAAAAAAATGTATTTTCAAATGATAATTTTTAAGTAGAGTTAACAATTTTAAATGTGATTTTTAAAATTCAATAAACTTACTATTTCAATGTTATTTAATTTTAGGTTTTTTGCACCCATAACCCTGAGTAATTTCGTAATTACAATCATAACCTTGCATAATCATGAATTACACGAGAAATCCCGGATAATCGCTCCGTCTCACATTTATCTGTTAATTTTTTCATTAGCCGAATCATATCATTGGGTTAATCTAACCCATGCTCTATCTAACGACTATAAAAATTTTCAAAAATAAAAAATAAAAAACTCCGCCTTCCTTCTCAACACTAGACGACCTCCCTCCCGTACCTCCTCCTCCCCTCCTCCCTCACTCCTGCCCCTCCATCTTCTCCCTCCCGCCCGCCCCTCCGTCTCCTCCCTCCCGCCCCTCCGCCCTCTGCCCTCCACCTTCCTGCCCCTCTGCTCTTCGTCGTCCAACATCATCACTACATGCCTCATGCTCGACCTCTCTTGCGCATCTGGGTGGGAGCAGTAAGGCCCCGGATACAACACCATCTCCATCTCCTCCACCCTGTAGTCCCCCCTACAGCTTCTTGTCTGCCGCCTCCACTATGGCTCCCCCCTTCAGCACTGCAGCACACGATCCGCCAGAGTGGTCTCCTCTGCCCGACCCATCTCCATCGGCCTCCGCGCGCAAGACACCTCCAGGAGGAACACCCCGAAGGTGTACACGTCGGTGCTCGTCATCGCCTTTCCCATGCTGGTGAGCTCCGACGTGAGGTACTTGAGCGTCCCCACCACACATGTGGTATGCGGGGTGGTATGCGGGTTCGCACCACGGTCATAAAGCCTAGTGAGGCCGAAGTCCCCCAGCCGATTGTTGAAGTCACCATCGTCGTGCACCACTACATGCTCCCAGCCTTCATGCAGGTAGAAAAGCCCAACGCCACCCCCTTTATGATCCTCACCCTCTGCTTCCAGCTAAGCGACGTCAACCTTTGGTCCCCGGCACCACCTGCTTCCAGCCTTTGTAGCTGTATTGAAGTTCTGCGACAGTAAGTTATGACTTCACTTGGTGGAATTTGATGGTGTTTCTGCATAAAGACATGCCAGATTATCGTTGGCGAAGAGGCTTGCGTGTATTGCAAGGAGTTTTCATTCTTTGCCGAGAGAAAAATGGATTTGCTTAAAAGAAGTAACATTCAGTTCATTTTCTTAGAAGGTGAGAAATCTCATTAATAATCACAATCAGTCTGGAAGGAAGTTTTACAGTTCTACATGTCACATGAATTTCAGAGGCACGTCAAAAGTTGGATCTTATTTGTGATTCTTCCTGGGAGAATGGGTCTTTGTTAGTCTAGATGGAGACCGAAGGATTTTGGGTTGACCTCCTTCGTGAATCCGATCAAAGCTGCAATCTCTAGAAGCCGAGAAGGAGGAGATCAAGATCCAGTTGAAGGATCTAGAGAAGATCAAGACATCTAATTCCTGCCAATCGAATCAAGATCACGGAATCAAGATCACGGAATCCCAAGCAAGTTGTCCTCGAGATCCCACGGGATAGAGCTAGACATTAAAATCGAGGACCGGGACGCGGTGATCCACATGCAGTGTAGCAGGAAAAACCATCCCACTGCGAGGCTCGTGGTGGCATTCATGGAGCTCGATCTCGAGGTGTTCTTCGGGACACTGACCGTTGTCAATGATGTGATGATCCAACAAGTGACCATTAAATTTCCACACAGATCCTTCACGAAGGAGCAGCTCTCCGCCCGCACCCCGGTCATCCGATAGCCGCCCTCACCGGGGGCGAAAGCAGCTCCATGTAAATATCCATGTAATATGCATGTAGATCTTGTTTTCTTAGATTGTCTATACCAATGACATATTTTATAAATGTGATATGGTTTTAAGGGTAAAATTGTGAATATGTAACTTTTTCCATGAGAGTTAACGGATAAAATAGATGGCAACTAACATGGGGTTATACTATGTTGAGTTAAACATTTTTCGGGGTCTTGGGTGTAATTCGCGATTTCGCAGTGTTATGAATGTAATTACGAAATTACTCAGGGTTATGGATATAAAAAACCCTTTAATTTTCAATAAGATACATACTATTTTTTCCATGGTGATTTTTAGTAGCTTTATTTAAAAAAATCATGTTTAAAAGGAAACAATAAAATTTATTTCATTTTACAAAGAGAAATAGAAATAATAGAAGAGATAAATGATCTCCAATCTCATTTTATATTATATTATACTTACAGTGTTATTATATTAAAATTGAATAGAAATAATTTTTTTAACAAAGAAAGGATGGAATTATTTTTTTAAAAAATAAAAGAAAGGATGGAGAGAGGTAAGTGAGTAGAGCTACTTTTTAACAAAAGATACAAAGATGAGATTTGAATAGTGGTTCACTAATTGGAGGACACAATGCATTGCCAATAAGCCATTAAACATTTAGTGATAATATTCGAAATTATTCTTTTTATATTTAAACTTCGAGCAAGACCATATCAAAAATAACATTATATAAGTGAAATGCAATAATTATGGAGGGACCATGGCACCCCCAATATATATATATATATATATATATATATATAAATTGGAATGCATCTTATTTGAAAGCCCCCCCTATATATATATATATATATATTTCAAATGGGATATGGTCCTTCCATCCTTAATGAAGGCCAATTATATTCTTCGTTGGATCTTTACAATCTTTCCATCCACGGCTGAAAAGAAAACCACCTTATAAATCCAAAACCACTTATCTTGTGAGCATCACACCAACTAAAAATAGAATTAGTTTTTTTATAGGCAACAGATCTCCGGATATTATGCACAATATAATTTTCAAAATTAACTATTGCGAGTCCATCATATCAATATTTTATTCCTGATGATGATATATAATATTAATGTATAGCATCTACGTACTACATTTGTATCTTAAAATATTTTAATATTAATATATAGATAAATAACATCAATATTTCATTCCTGATGATGATACATAATATTAATGTATAGCATCATATCAATATTTTAAAAACAGTGGTCGCTTAGTAGAGGGTCAATTTCTTTTGTATTTCATAATATTAATGTATAGCATCTACTACTATATTTGTATCTTAAAATATTATTTTGTATAATACATACGTGTAATTGTATACCAAATCCACTCATTTCAAGCATCTTTTCTATCCTCTCGTATCTAAATTACCATTTTTGACAAAATTTTATCATTAGATATCTCATAAATTTAGGAACTAATAGTTAAACCCCTTCCATAAAAATAGCAACAGATGGGTACAAAAACATTTTGTTTTGTACAATTTCTTCCTAAAACCTCATAATCATGTCTCGTTTTGTATTTTAAATTTTGTGTTTGTAGAATACGTACCTTCTTTTGTATACCAAATCCCACGTTCTTAACTCATTGGATCATATTCTTATTTGCGAAATTTTCTTTATTAGACCTCCCATAAATTTAGGAACCGATGGTTATTGCAAATCCAGTTTTGTATAATACGATGGTTTTAATCACATCCGTTGAAAGTGGATCTAATGACCAGATTGTTTGGCCTTCCTTAGGAATGGAAGGACCGTGTCTCATTTGAAAGGCCCCCTATACATATGTGTGTGTGTGTGTGTGTGTGTGTGTGTGTGTGTGCGTGTGTGTGTGTGTGTGTATGATTTTTATCCAGAGAGCGCTGTGCCCATTTTAATGGAATGAGCCCATCCTCACAGCCATTGGATTATCAATATCAATCCCTAAATTTTAGGATCACGTCACAATATTTGGTGTGTATTTAAAATTGGTATTTTCAGATTTTCTAAAATTAGCGTCCGTTGATTTTTTTGTATTGTCTTTGATATGGTCATTTCGAACACATTCTTATTGATCTCGCACGACGACCAAGTTTCTGAAATTGCAGGAGCTTCGTTCTTCAAAGGTATTTTTGTAGAAGTTTTTTTAATCAATCGTTTGTTGTGAAATTTATGTTTCCTCTTATTTTTTCTCATGAGTTGTCATTGCTGGTTCATATTATGTTCTCAGTTTAATCGTTTGTTTTTATATTTTTGATTTTAGTTTCAAACGCGATGCTGGATTTGTCATTGGATTTGGATCATGAAATCTCATAAGCAATGACGAATGGTGATTCTTGATTGGATTTGGATCGTGAAAACATCATATGAGAAGGAACGATGATGCATGACTTTCAATTATATTTGGATCTTGAAAGCAATATGATTGCTTACAAGTTTACATCCACAGAATACGAGATTCTGTTGTTCCATCTTTTGAAAATGATATCATTAGATATAATCAGACATTTTTTGTTTTAATATCAGTAAATTTTGTATTAATATCATTAACATGATTTGTATAACAAGTAACTTGTTAAATTATGTAAGTAACTTATAGATCATCAACCTATTTGTAAGAACGATAAGTAACATCTTATATATTGTGCGTAACATTTGCAAATGGAATCAGTAACATATATACAATAGTCAAGTAAATGAAAGCAATATGATTGCTTAGAAGTTTACATCCACAGAACACGAGATTCTGTTGTTCCATCTTTTGAAAATGATATCATTAGATATAATCAGGCATTCTTTGTTTTAATATCAACAAATTTTGTATTAATATCATTAACATGATGTGTATAACAAGTAACTTGTTAATTATGTAAGTAACTTATAGATCGTCAACCTATTTGTAAGAACGATAAGTAACATCTTATATATTGTGTGTAACATCTGCAAATGGAATCGGTAACATATATACAATAGTCAAGTAAATAATTGTTGCGAGATCGGTAATATCCAAACAATGGTTAATAATTTACATTCATTTTATTATATTGTACATATTTCAGTAATATGAATACACTGGTCAAGTAAGTGCTTGTTGTTAAGTCAGTAAAACCATAACAAATGGTCAGTAATTTCCATATGTGTTGCTGCTTTGAACAGAATTTAGTAATTTAGAGAGAGTACTCAAGTAATATATATACAGTCTCAAGTAAATTTTTGTTGTGTGTTCAGCAATGTATATATCTATATCTTATAGCACATCATGTTCAGTAATATTTATACAATTCTCAAATAATGGCTATTATGAGATCAATAACAATAAAGTAATATCTTCAGTAACAATCAGAATGGGTTCAGTAATATGAACATTGTAATCAGTAAATATTGTATGGACACTAGTAATTATATAATCAGTAAATGATGTATGGAACTAGTAACTATAACTTTAGTAACAATTACAATGAGTTCAGTAATATGTACATTTGTAACTAGTAATTGCTATATGAACATTATTAAGTATAACTTAAGTAACTGATCATTCTGTAACTAAAATTTCAGTAACTAATCACATTGAGTTAGTAATATGGACATGGATATTCAGTAATTGTTCATATTAACATAATTATTTTATCTATTCAATTGTCTAGTACATATACAGAAGTACTAAATAACTATAACTTCAGTAACATTCATAATGTATTCTGTAATATGCATATTTGTAATCGGTAATTATTGTATGGACATTAGTAACCGACGTAATCAATAATTATAATCAGTAATTTATCTTTTCTAATCTATACATGGAATGATCATTCCATAAATAGATTATATGCCGGCAATAATTTAAATGTGTATATTTTTTATCTTACTAAAACTGACCACCTATTTATAAGGAAATGATTTAACTCGAATTCTTATTATGTTAATAATGCAAAGCACATTGTTATTGCCAAAACCGTCCCCTTCCAAATAGAAGCAACACATATACGTGGCGATCCTGCGTTTGGTGCTCACCACAACCCAAATGGGCACAGGGCTCTCTGGATAAGCCAAATATATATATATATATATATATATATATGTATATATATATATGTATATATATATATATACAGAGGGAGGGAGAGAGGAAGAAAGAGAGAAAAGGGATCCTACTCCCTGGAGTAGGTAACTTACCTACTCCATTTTCAATTTTTTCATTTTTGTCGTTTTTTTGAAAAATGCTTCCATGGATTTTCATAACTATATTCCTCTAATATGTCATCAAATTTTGTCAAAAATAGAGACTCCTACGACCTCCATCCATGCGGTCATTTTTTAACGGTCACAGATTTGCTGTATTTTTCATGTTCTGGATGGAGGCTGTAGGAGTCTCTGTTTCTAATGAAATTTGAATGACATATTAGAGAGATATAATTATGAAAATCCATGGAAGCAATTTTCAAAAAAAAAGATAAAACAATTTTGAAAAAAGAAGGTTGAGTAGGTAAGTTAGCTATTCCATGAAGTAGGATCCCTTTCATAATTTTATTTCACTATACATGTTGTGTTAATATTTATTTTTATATATATGAAACAAGAAATTGTAAAATATATTGGGAAGATGCTTAAATTGAGAGTGGCTCACCATATATATGGTGAGACCCCACCTCATTTGAAGTTTCTTCTATATATATAGAAAAGAGAGTATGCACCCTGGTGCATGTAATTTCACATGACCGGGGCTTATATCTCCCACATTTTTTAGGAAAATATCACTGTATATATTCATCTATATATCCCTCCAATATGTCATTTGAATTTCGTCAGAAACAAACTCTTATGCCCTCCATCTAGAACAAATAATTTTAACAGTCTTATAATTGTTGTAATCGACCTATTATAGATGTATGACATCGGAGTCTCTGTTTCTGACGAAATTCAAATAGCATATTAGAGGGATATATAGATGAATATACACGGTGATATTTTTCTAAAAAATAAAAAATATGGGAGATATAAGCCCCGCTGCATGTAAAATTACATGCATCAGGATGCATACTCCCCATCCTCATATATATATATATATATATATATATATATAGAGGGCATATCCAGAGGGCACTGTGCCGATTTGGGTCGTGGTGAGCACCAAACGTGGGCTCGCCACGTGTATGTGTCGGTTCTATTTGGAAGGGGACGGTTTTGGCAATAACAATGTGCATGCATTATTAACATAATAAGAATTCGAATTAAATCATTTCCTTAAAAATAGGTGGTTGGTTTTAGTAAGCTAAAAAATACGCATTTAAATTATTGTCGGCATATATTCTATTTATGGAATGATCATTCCACGTTTGGATTAGAAAAGATAAATTACTGATTATAATTATTGATTACGTCAATTACTAATGTCCATACAATAGTTACCTATTACAAATATACATATTACTGAACGCATTATGATTGTTACTGAATTTATAGTTATTTTACATCTGTAATATTACATTGTACAGAGATCAGTAATTCATTTATGTTACTCAAGTAATACATATTCGGTTCTCAAGTAAGTATTATTGTGGGATCAGTAATTAAGTATGTGAATTACTAATGTCCATACAATAAGTACTGATTACAAATGTCCATTTTACTGAAGTCATTTTGATTGTTACTAATGTTATAGTTACTTAATACTTTGAGTCTTACTGAAGCACATCTTATTTACTTATATAACATTTTTAATTACTTATAATGTATCGAGTGTTACTGATAGCAATACATAAGTTACTGGTTACGTGATTTTTTATACTTATTCCAACTTACTTATTCCCTTACCTTCTTTTACCTACAATTTATTATATGTTACTGATGATTCTATATATCTTACTTATTTTATTCTTTGTTTTGAATTACTATCGAATCACACATTCTTTACTTATGTAGCCTATTTAATTACTTGTAATACGTCAAGTGTTACCAAAAGTCACACATAAATTACTTAATTATAGTTATATGGTGAACATCCAAATGTCAACTGTCTTCTAGTTCATTTAGATGATGTTGTTTTGCTCTCGCTCCTCGGCATAACAACAGCTTCTTCAAGACACCAAATTGTTGCAATGTTCTGCAAGAAACAATAAGTTAATTGACCATTTAAAAAAATTAAAATATCAAGAAATTAGAAAAGAATACACATTAATTACAAATTTTTCGATAACGTTTCAGGAAGATACTTGCTTCAATACTATTTTATATCCGAGAATAGTAAGAATTGTAAAAAGAATGGTAACTCAACAATATACTCGCTTCAGTAAGAATCATTCAATGACAAGTAACTTTTAATGAATTGTTAGTAACGTTTGTTATATGACAAGTAACTTGTAATGTGTTGTATTTATAAACTTACTGATTGTTATAATATAGTTACTGACAACCAGTAATGAAGTTACAATGTTACCAGAGTTACTTGTTATTATTATAAAGTTACTTCTACATGCTAAAAAGTTACTGATGGATAGTGTAAATATTACTTGTTATATATGTAAGTTAATAAAATACTAGTAATGGTTTACAATGTTACCAAAGCGTATATTAATTGTTACTGGTCATTATCCGATAGTTACTAGTACAAGTTCTATGGAATTTCTTACTAATATATATATATATAAAACTTACTGATACATGTAATAAAGTTACTCAAAGCCAACAATAAAGTTACAAATTTACTGTAACTTTTTGTTATATGAAATCAAAATACCTTCGATAAAAAATCAATTAGGAATACAAATCGTGTATCAAAATGAATAAAAATCGATATTATGAATAAAACTTTCTCATATTCCAATCATACTTCTCGAATAAAACATCGCTTACGATAAAAAATATGCAGTATTCATAAAAAATTTAATGTATTCATCATCTCGTCGTATTGATCCCAAAACAAACATTGCTAAAAATCAAAAAATCATTAAAACAACGAAACTATGATAGAAATAAGCGATTAAATTATGAAATCGAATCGCATACCTCCCATCTTGTGTTCGAACGAAACAAATGCCATGCGTTGGAATGAAACGATAGATTTTACCAATCAAATGCACGCGCCTTCCTCTTTCCACAAATGCAAGGCTATTTTTAGCAATGTACTAATTTCCGATTTTGTTTTATTTCCATACAAAATCGGTTCCTATTTTTTGGGATTAATCGGTTCCTATTTTTTTGCGATGGACGGCTAGGATTGGGTGCTCATCCGAACTCAAATGGGCCCTGTGCTCTCTGGATAAATTCCCTATATATATATATATATATATATATATATATATATATATATATATATATATATATGGGGATGCCCCCATGGGGGGAGCTAACTTGGCTCCTCCGTTTAATTTCACCCGTGTTTTTATTTTTTTTGAAAACTTCTTCCGTGGATTTTCATCAATATATCCCTATATTGTGTCATTCAAATTTCGAGCAAAACAGACTCTTACGGCCTCCATCCAGGAGTATCGTTTTTAGCAATTTTGTTTCATTAAAAAATGACTGTCTGGATGGAGGCCGTAGGAGTCTCTGTTTCGCACGAAATTTGAATAACATAATATAGGGATATAGTGATGAATATTTACAGAAGAAATTTTCAAAAAATAAAAAATAAAAACACGGGCGAAATTGCGCGGAGGGAGCCAAGTTAGCTCCCCCTAGAGGCAGCCCTATTTAACCCTATATATATATATACACATATATATATACATATATATATATATATAGGGCTTATCCACTGCGCACAGGGCTCATTAGCGTTTCAATGAGCACCCATTCTCGGCCATACACGTGTATTAGTAATAACTATATTTCTAATTATAGGCTACCACGTATTTAAAAAAATCCTATATTTCCTATTATATAACGTCCTTAAAAATTGGAAGACGGTTTTGGAAATAAACGATTCAAATAAATGATTCCACGCGGATGATTAAGGATCCGAATGGTATGATAGTAATAAATATAATTGGGTCAAGTAAATGCTTATTGTGAGATCAGTAATATCAAGAACAATGGTCAGTAATTTACATCCAAATAGTTACATTATACAGAATTCAGTAATATGTATAAAATGGTCAAGTAAATGTGTGTAGTGAGATCAGTAATAACATAAAAAATGGTTAGTAATACCATTGTCTATTAATGTGTATTGCATTAACAAATGGTTACTTTCTTACTTGAGCAATGCCCATGACTTACTGACCATTACTTTGTTATTACTTAAGCAATGCCCATGACTTACTGACCAACACTTTGTTATTACTGATCTCATAGTAGCTATTACTTGAGAATCGCACACATATTACTGACCATGTGGTTAGTAATACCAATGTCTATGTAATGTGCATTGCATTAACAAATGGTTACTTTCTTACTTAGCAATGCCCATGACTTACTGACCATTACTTTGTTATTACTTGAGCAATGCCCATGACTTACTGACCACTACTTTGTTATTACTGATCTCATAGTAGCTATTACTTGAGAATCGTACACATATTACTGAACATGTGGTATAAGACATAAATATATACATTACTGAACACAAACAATAATTTACTTGATAACTGTATATATATTACTTGAGTATCATATCTAAATTACTGAATTCTGTTCAAAGTAATAAAATATATGGGAATTACTGATCATTTCTTATGGTTTTACTGACTTCACAACAAGCACTTACTTGTCCATTGTGTATATATTACTGAAATCTGCACCATGTGATAAAATAAATGTAGATTACTGACCGTTGTTTGGATATTACCGACTTCACAACAAGCACTTACTTGTTCATTGTGTATATATTACTGACCTGAGCATTTGGATCTCGAATTTCTGCAAGAAATCATCGATTCAAATATTTTCTTTCCAAAATGATCTTCCTATTTTTTAGGACGCGATATAATTGGAATATCACTTATTTTTAAATCGTTTTGCATATTAATCTCCTTCCAAAAACAACATCCTTCGAAATAGGGAACAACTTAATTAGTAATACACGTGTCTGGCCTACAAATGGTGCTCACCGAAACGCTAATGAGCCCTGTGCGCATTGGATAAAAATCCTATATATATATATATGTGTGTGTGTGTGTGTGTAAGTTCCATCCCTTTTACGAATCAGAAGCAATAGCACTTTACCTTATATTTACCATCCCAATCTTCCCAACCATCCAAACACTTGCTATTTTTTAAAAAAGAAATTATCCATCCTCCTGAAACCAAGATGTAACATAGTGACAGGAACTATTGTTGATTTATATTCGTAAATAAACATAACCAGAATTAAAGTTGAATCTAAGCCCAAGTCACTCCACAAACTTGCCTAGCTGCCTTACATAGGATCATTGACCTCTCTGTAGATCCAAATGTAATTGTTACCAACGAACATCTAATTTTCTCACTCCTCGTAAGGTCGATACTGATCACTTCCCACTTCTAGATCATAACCTCAATCAGTCTTCTTCTACGTGATCAGCCAAAATCAACTCAGATGCATCTTGTTAAGAAGATAGATCTCCCAATCCAAGACGCTTTCCAGAAAGAATGTGCTGGTGTTATCTAATTTTCAAACAAAAAAAACAAATGGTTAGAGAATTCCAAGATGTTCCAATCTTGGACCTCCCGTTTACGACAGCTCTCCCTCCCAAAAGACAGGGAGATTCCCTTGTGTCCAGGAAAGAGGAAAGGGGGGTTGGAAGGATGGACTGAAAGGAAACACGGCTTCCAGTAAAAAAACAATAATAAAGAAGGTCATGTAACACAATGCTCTATAATATTAATAAGTTACCTCTTTTGTCGAGATGGTATTACCAAAAATTTATTCATTTTCATTCAATATTGACACCATGAATTGTTGGAGGCGCAGCTGTAGTTTGTTCATCATCGCCTTCTCTGCCAAGGCCTGCAAGTTGCGGCAAAGCACGGATAAAAGAATTATCATTGCATTATCACGAAAGCTACCTACTCTATCAATATATAGAAAAAAAAGCTTTTCTGTATGCTGCTAATGTACCTTCATAGTTCAAATTCTCACTCTGGCTGGTCGCACCAGCACCGTGCAACTCTTGCCTTGTTTGCAGAATGGGTGGAAGAGGAGCAGTGATGTCTATCATCTGCATACACGTCATCACCAATAATAGAATTTCGTGAGAAACCACAATAGTTCATGTCGAGTAATAGTGCTTTGATCATTAAATATTATTTTACAACAGATATTATGTTATGTATCTGTTCGAGTTTCTTTAATTGCCAAAGGCAATGGTGCACTTTATTTGCTAGCATATAACTATACAAGCTTGCAAGAGAAAAAGAATCACTGTAGCTATTTCAACATATACAAACAAAAAAGACCACGATAACATCATCAATATCGACAGAATATCACAAAACTCACTGACACATCGCAAACAAATGATGCACTGCTTTCACTTGTGATACAAAAAGCCTATTGAAATCAGTGCAACCGAAGCCAAAATAATGTAAATCCAATTCTACGCCAATGTAACAGCCTGAATGGCAGCCTGATTTCCTAAGAACCATCCATTTCTTCTGAATATTACCTCATCTTTGGATGGGTGGCAAAAAACTAGTCGATGAGCATGCAAGTAATAGCCGCAGTCTCCAGGTATGGGATTTGTTGGCCTGTGATGGCCCCTGCAATATATTATATCAAGAAGCAATTATGATTAATTAAAATCATAAAAGAAAATGAACAAATAGAACTATAAGGCACCGTCATTGGCATTCCATACAACAATAAACATTTTAAAGCTCAGTGCAAATGCACTGCAAAATCAAGTCTAGTTATACATTCACATGCAATATGTTAGCCATCATTCCATATTTGTTCTATTCAAATCTCACCATCATGCATTCTTGGCCAACTAGAAGATCCTTCAGGATGTTATGCCTGGTAAACGTAATGGCTAGGCAAAAAAAATGAAATTTCACTAACACCAGTAACAGATGATAGTATCTACTTTGGTGTATTTCCCAATGTTGTAGTGGATGTTAATCGCTTAATATAATGCGCACTTTTAAAAATTGACATCATAAAAGACACCAGAGATTCACAGTATTAACATAGAGCATACCCATCTTCAGCGAAACCATCAACAAGTTGAGTTTGAATGCATTTAGGCAGACCTCCAATACCATATAGAGGATCTCCTGCCAATACATGCCACATCATCTATTTCAGGCGGCTTACTTTGTAAAAATTATTCAAGCATAGGAATATGTAGCATTATGTAGCACTGCATATATGGTAAAAGTGACTTTCAAAGGGTAGAAACAAGGAATCAAACAGCTTCAGTTCAGATCAAACTGACCAACAAGTGGATGACCAATGAAGGCCAGATGAATACGAATTTGATGGGGTCTTCCTGAATGAATCTCAACCTATTAAAACAACAGAAACATTAACATAATGGGCCAAGGAGGCATACATTACTGTTTTAGATGGTAATCATGAATAAATGTGTAAAACAGATGACAAAACAGGGGTTAAATTTACAAAAAATACGGCTTCATCAATTATTACAAGTGTAAACACCTTTCTGGATTCAGCAGAGGTGGAATTCACAGCTTCGACAGCTCCAATTACTGATGAGCCCACTTCCTCAGGCCCAACAAGTTGGCATGGCATCGATGCCTATATACAATCAAGAGAACACGAATCTTGTTGGGAAGTTTCTTACCTTGGAATGATTTGGGATCTTCTTTCTTTACCTTGATCTCTCCTTCGCTCGGCTCCTTCTAGGTATTCTTATCACACCTCTCCTCTGTGGAGCTGTTGCATGCTTACTAGGTCAAAGAAATAGATCCACAGATCTATGAACTCGCCACTCGAAATGCAATAATGCCTCGAGGGAAGTAGAGAAGTATACCAGAAAAGGGAAGGAAGACATCGACAAACAAGTATCATCCCAGTGGGTCCCATCAAACACAGCAGGGAGATATCTCATGAACGGAAGGATTTGTCAAATCAATCAAGAAAGGCCTCTAACAAAGCAAGCTCCTCACAGTTGATTGACACCCCTTCCCGGGAAAATGTCTTTCTTCAAGAGCTTTTCGCAGACAGGATGATGAAAGTCAGATTGCTCACATCGAATATGACAATCAAAAGCCGGCAACTATCTAGGAATTTCCCGTCTAATATTACGACTCGTGAGAGGAGGAATTGCTAATTTGATGCCATCATTGTAGAGATAAATGTCTTTTCTATATTACAGTACTTCTTTATCTATTTTCTTTTCTTCTTGTCTACCATATGTAATTTACCCATAGGTCTCTCGTCTATATAAGAGAGCTTAGGGCTTATGGAATAAACATCTTGCTTGTTTTTCCCAACATGGTATCAGAGCGACAGTCCTAAATCGGAGCTCATGTACCCTAAACCCTAGCCCCACCTTCCAAAGCCCCCCGCGCACGCCGCCCGCGTCTCGCGCCCCTCCGCGCCGCGTCGTGCTGCCCCTCCGCGCAGTCCTGCGCTCCTCTGCGTTGCGCCTCCGCGTCGTGCTCCTCCGAGCCCTGCGACGCTCCCCGCAGCCGTGTGGTCCCCGTGCAGAGCCCGTGCCTCCGTGCGGCTTTCCCCCAACCCCTGTGTGGCTGTAGATGCTCCTCTCGTGCACACGATCCTGTAGCCGCGCCTCATGCTCCATGTGTGGGTTACTATTGATGGGGTTGGTTGCAGGATAAGTTTACACATGTAACCAAATAGCCCTATGTCGGTGTAGACGATTATCTCTTCAAGTCTACGATCCTTGTCTTCTTTGATCGACATGATGCCAGAAAATAAGATCGATATTCCCTCCACGGACGCCTTCAGATGTTCAGCGCCAATAGTCAAGATGGACGGGTCGAATTATAAGTTGTGGGCCATGCAATTCATGATCCTAATGAAGTCGATGGGTAAGAAGCATATTCTTACCGAGGAAAAGCCGACGGAGAAGATAGGAGTGTATGCCTCTTGGGAGGTTGATGATGCCTATCCGCGAGTCTGGTTGTCCGGTAATATGATACCGGATATAGCGAATTATGTCATGCACCATCCCACAGCCAAAGCAATGTGGGAAATTCTTGCTGCCACATACTCACAGGCCAAGAATGAGACGAAGATTCTACAGCTACATCATGACATTTTCACCATTAAGTAGAATGGGCGACCACTACATTCGCACTATACCACCCTGCGTGGGATGTTTGAAAAACTTCATAGCTTTGTGCCTCTTACGGCGACTCCAGAACAGATGAAGGCATTCCGGAATGCTACGATGGTTGAAGTATTCCTGACTTCTCTTGACTCTCAGTACGAGGCAGCATCTTCCCAAATATTGGCTGATGCCACTATTCCTCCCATGGAGAAGGTCTTCCGATTAAGCAGGATTAATGTTCCAACTCCAGTGCCAAACTCTTCTGCTATGGCGGCCTCTCGTGGAAGAGGCGGCGCATCTCAGTTTCATGGACGGATGTCACGCGGTAGAGGTGGACGTAGTCGTGGACCATCGTGTACCATTTGTCACAGGTTGGGACATATGGAAGACACATGCTACTCTAAGCATGGTTTTCCAGCATCAACACGTGTAGTAGAGCAGGTCCATCGTCAGCAAGCTGTGCCGCCCAAATCATATCCGAGATATGATGACCTTGTGTCTAGACAAGAGACATCATGCCACAGTCGAGTAGACCAGTACCTACTTCAGAGACAAGCTCGGATGGTGCCTCCACTGCAGGAGCCAGTACCTCAGGTAGTGTTTATACATCTACTCTTTATGCTAGTTCAGACGTGTCATAGTGGATTATTAATTCTGGAGCCACACACCACTTGTGTGGAGATAGAGATCAACTAATAGCCAACCGGCAGGTTCCTCAAGGACGGACCGTGGTCATAGCTGATGGGACCCATTCCCCTATCACAGGACAGAGGGAGATCACCTTGACACCATCGATGCGATTACAGAATGTGTTGCATGCTCCTAATTTTTCAATGAATTTATTATCTATCAGTCAGATTAATAAGGATTTAAATTGTCGAGCAATATTTGACCCATCATCCCTTGTGTTTCAAGACATTCCTACGGGCAAGATGATTGGTCGTGGCCGTGAGCAGGGTGGACTCTATCGACTGGTTCAAACTCCATAGCTGGTATATCATCCCAGTCAACTGGTCCAGTTTCTCCCTTTCTTTGGCATCCGCGCTTCGGTTATCTCCCGCTTCAGAAGCTGCGTCAAGTTCTTCCTCAGATTTCACCCCGTTCATCTTTTCACTGTGAAGCGTATCAGTTAGGGAAGAACCATCAATCGGCCTTCCCTAGTCGTCAGAGTCGGAGTAGTAGCTCCCCTTTTGAGTTTTTCCATGTAGACATGTGGGGTTTGTAAGAAAATAGGAAGCAGAAGCGGAATGATAAACAGAGCATAAGAAAAGAAAGAATAAACATGAAACACCATGATTTTACGTGGAACCCTACTCCGTGAGGAGCGGGATGAAACTACGGGAGAAGCCATCAAAGGGGCATATGCTTCATTGCTTTTTCTCGTCTGATACAGGAGGTCTGGGGCTCCTTATATAGCCTTCATAGAGCCTCCAAGTCCCACCACTAGACAATGTGGGACTAAACAACTGGATGGGGTAAATGGATCATGTCCTACAACACAATAGGTGCACATAACAAATACTCTAACACTCCCCCTCAAGCTGGAGCATGCAATGCTCAGCTTGGACAAACATAAAGAAAATCAACTCAACACTACATGATACTACGGACAATATCAACCCAACGCGCACAACTGCTGCTGGCGAGGACGTTGCTTCTCATGCCATGTAGGTGAGGAGGACAAATGGGTTGGAGTGTGAGTCTGCTGAATCTCCTCGTCGGAGAGCATGTGATCTGAACTGCGCATGTCAGAGTCACTGCAACTGGAATGAGTCTCTTCGTCGGAGTACTCTGGCCCGCCACAACAATGTGGACAACTGCTCCATCTCTGAAAAGGGCCGAACTGGAAAAGGCCGTGGAAGTGCAATCCTCGTCGGAGTCCACGGGCACTGGAGAATGGAGTCTGAATAAGTCTCCTCGTCGGAGAACTGGGTCTCTCCCATCTGGCACAGAGAATGGTGCAATACTCTGGTGTACCTATGATACCACATGAAAACCCTTGTCTACATGGCATAGGGAATGGTCCTCCACTATGGAGTCCCTATGGCTCACATGAAAACTCTGGCCTGACAACAATAAGAATGATGGGGACCACACAAAAGATGGCAAACATGTGCTCATCTGAAAAGACCGCATACTCGTGCGTGTCTGAAACTGGAGTCTCTCTAGAGAACTCGAAAAATGGGTCACTCAACTTGGAGTGCCTCGAACTTGGACTCTGACCAATCTGAACGTCGAATCTGAATCTGCGCATCATACTGTGGACTCGGAATCTGAACATCGAGTCTTAAATTGCGCATGGAAAATCTTCATCTGAAAACTGTAGAGTCTAAACAACTAGTTGGCCTGGAATCTGAATCTGGATCATGGAACAATGGAACAGATCTGTGCCTCTACACAATACTCCCCCTTTCTCCCATACTTGTCGGAAAATGACATCGACAAAGTTGGGAGAAGACAAGATAAATAGGGGTACAAAATACCAATAAGCCGTTCACAAATTTTCCAGCTTCTCAAATCATGAATAACATTTGACTGTTTCATTTTTTTACGGCCTTTTTTTTAAAGCCGTTCAACCTCTTTTTTTCCGGCTTTTGTAAATCATTTTTTTGCAATTTTTTTAATAAGCTGTATTCTTTTTTTTGTACGGCTTTCCATCTCATTTTTTTAAAAAGCTGGACTTCCCCTCTCTTGGTCCACTTGGGCCCACAAACAAATAACCCTCCTTTTTTTCTTTTACCCTACTTTTTTTTTAAAACCATGCCTTTCTTTTTTTCTTCGGACAGAAAACAACCTCACTTGGGCCTAAACCAAATAACGCCCCCTTTTTTTAATGTCACCCCAATTTGCCCTTAGGGTTCCCTGATGGGAACCCCTCTCTGATATCACCGCCACCCCCATCGGGGTTACTTTTCTTGTTACTGGCGCGCCTGGAACCGTGCGGGGGTACACGACATCCCGCTAGGGCTTCGAGAAGATGGAGGATACCGCCTGGAGGGGCGGCTACTCCGGAGCAGACGCGTGAGACTCTCGCCGCCTGGAAGGCACTGCACGCCGCTGGGCGATTGGAGGGGGGGTCCGCTTGATGCGCCTGGAATTCGTCAAGGGGTCGCCTGGGAGATAAAGCATGCCTGGAGGGGATGCGTGCATGCTCATGCCTGCGTGCACGAGCGCGCGATGCAGAGAGGGAGGAAGCCGCCTGGAGGAGACCGCGGGAGCGGTGGAAGAAGCACACATGAGGGGGTGCGCGAGGAAGGTCCCCATCGCTGCTCGATAGGAAGGGGCTCGTGAGGGGAGCGCCGCCGCTCGGAGCCTGGGCCCGCGCCTGCCTGGAGATCGCACGCGCACCGCCTGCGTGTCTTTGCACGCATATCTTCTTGCTTATATCGCTTGGGCTTGGTTCTGCCGCTGGGATCATTTGCTTCTCTGCGGTGGTCTAGCGCCTGTAGGATGCGCCATGGTGGCCTTGTTGTGCCTGGAGCCCTCACAGATAATAGAGATGGTCGAAGGTCCAGATCGCCCGATGCCGGTGCTCGTGGTTTGAGAACTGCGGCCTGGAGATCTTGCAACCTAGGGTTCCAAGAAACCCTAGGGGCCTGGAAGTTGATGACGATTGTGATCTTCGGATCTTCAAAAATCTTCGACGATGATCTTTGAAATATGCAGAACTTGGATAGAACTTGAACAACACTAATAATCATCTTCAAGAATATAGAACTTTAAACACGGATCTCGAAAAATAAAAACTTGAAATCCTCGAGAATCGATTCGCTCTGATACAATGTTAGAAAATAGGAAGCGGAAGCGGAATGATAAACAGAGCATAAGAAAAGAAAGAATAAACATGGAACACCATGATTTTACGTGGAACCCTACTCCATAAGGAGCGGGATGAAACCACGGGAGAAGCCCTCAAAGGGGCATATGCTTCATTGCTTTTTCTCGTCTGATACAGGAGGTTTGGGCTCCTTATATAGCCTCCACAGAGCCTCCAAGTCCCACCATTGGACAATGTGGGACTAAACAACTGGATGGAGTAAATGGATTCTTCAGGGATCCATTTATCCTCCTACAACACAATAGGCGCACAAAACAAATACTCCAACATGGTCCAAGTCGTGTTCCCGATCATCAGGGACACATATTTTATTTAGTTGCTGTGGATGATTTTAGTCGTCTGTCTTGGGTCGTTTTGTTGAAGAATAAATCTGAAGCTGGAAATATAATAATAAATTTCATTAGAGAGGTGCAAAATGTGTTCTCTACATCAGTTAAATATATAAGGAAGGATAATGCGCTTGAATTTTGCATTCCTGTACTTTCTCATTTCTTTCAGTCATATGGTATCCTTCATCAAACTTCTTTTGCATATACGTCTCAACAGAACGGTGTTGCTGGAAGAAAGCATCGTCACATTCTTGATGTCACTCGTACTCTCCTGATTCAGAATTGAACCCCTCACTCTTTCTGGGGTGGTTCTTATAGCATGTTACCTCATTTTAACCGTATGCCCTCATCGGTGCTAGGGGACAAAATTCCTTTTTCAAATTGTCTTTCCTGACAAGGAATTGTTCTCTCTTATCCCTCGTGTTTTTGGATCTGTTGCGTCTGTCCATCGGTTGTCTCCAGGGATTGACAAGCTCTCTCCTAGGGCTGTCAAATGTGTCTTTGTTGGGTACTCCAGAATTCAAAAGGGCTATCGTTGCTATGATCTGTTACATAGGAGATATTATGTCAACGCAGATGTAACATTTTTTGAGTATGTCATGTACTTTTCGCCTACAAGTGACGGGTTAGCATCTTCAGATTCGGATGATGAGCCCTATATTTCGCCTCCACCCACTTGTCAACCATCTTCCTCACCGCCTCCTCCATCCTCATCGTCAGTCCCACCACCTCCCATTACTCTGGTTCCACCACTACCACATCACTACAGTCGACGGTCTGCTCCTGCTCATGCTCATGGCTCATCATCTAGCGAGCCCCAGGTTTGTTCTGATAGCATTACTTCTAATGATGGGATTACCAATGTCTCTCAGCAAGGCTTATCGCAGGATGTCGATTAACAGGCTGTTGGCCGAACTGATGATAATGATCTGGATTTACCAATTGCTATTAGGAAGCGGAAGCGGTCATGTGCCTCGTATCCGCTTGCTTCTCATGTCACCTTTGAGCGCCTAAAGGGGGATTTGGGGAAGTTTGTAGCTACGTTAAACACTGTAGCCATACCACGGACTTACCAGGATGCATTGACATATAGCTGGTGGTGTATAGCTATGGAAGAGGAGATGGCGGCTCTCCAATCCGGGGGCACTTGGAGTTTGGTCTCGGCCTCTGTTGGGGCATCTATAGTAAGTTGCAAATGGGTCATTACAGTAAAACGGAATGCAGATGGTAGTATTGATCGTTACAAGGCTCGACTAGTAGCACGTGGTTTTACTCAGACGTATGGGGTGGATTATCTTGACACATTCTCTCCTGTTGCTCGACATTCTACACTCAGAATTCATTTATCTGTTGATGTTGTTCGAGATTAGCCCATGTACAAACTGGATGTCAAAAATGCATTTTTATATGGAGATCTCCAGGAGGAAGTCTATATGCAGCAGCCACATGGGTTTGCTGCTGAGGGGGAGTGTTCACATGTGTGTAGACTTCATAAGGCAATCTATGGCTTTAAGAAGAGCCCAAGAGCTTGGTTTCAGAAGCTCTCAGAGTTGTCTGAGAAGCAGGGATTCAAGAAGTCGAATGCAGATCATTCACTTTTCATATAGAGAACCTCCAGAGGTATGGTTGCTATTATAGTATATGTTGATGATATACTTATTACAGGAGATGATACACAAGGAATAAAGAAGGCAAAAGAATTTATGGGCCGTGAATTTGTTACCAAGGATCTTGGATTTCTTAGATATTTTCTGGGTCTGGAGTTTGCCAGAGATCAGCATGGGCTAGTGATGACTCAGAGAAAATATGTCAATGATTTGCTGAGTGATACGGGTATGCTTGGATGTCGACCTGCTCCCACGCCAATGGATCCAAGCATGAAGCTATACGAAGATGACACGAATGAGGTTAACAAGAGGAGATACAGAGAACTGGTGCGAAAGCTCCTTTATGTTACTATTACCAGACCAAATATTTTATTTGTTGTTAGTCGAGTAAGCCAGTTCATGGAACAACCTCGTCAGGTACATATGGATGCAATACAAATGATACTAAGGTATCTAAAATCATCTCCAGGAACATGGCTTCTATTTAAAAGAGGAGGCAATATCACTATCTCAGCATGTGCACATGCAGACTATGCAGGATGCCCCAAGGATAGGAAGTCCACAACAGGATTTGTTATATTTGTTGGCGATTCACTTGTCTTGTGGAAAAGCAAGAAGCAAACTGTAGTTGTGAAATCTAGTGTGAGTCGGAGTAGAGGGCTATGACACAAGAATGTACAGAAATGATGTGGGTTCGAGCGGTCCACACAGATCTACATATAGAAGTACCTCTTCCCATGTCGCTACAATGCAACAATCAGGCTGCCCTGTTTATCGCCAATAATCCTTCCTTTCATGAAAGGACGAAACATATTGAGGTTGATTGCCACTATATAAGAGACATGATTAAGAAGGGTTGCATATCTACATCTCATGTCAGTTCAGCAGATCAGTTGACCGACATCTTCACCAAGGCTCTACTCAGAGGATCATTTCAAAAGTGTTCGTCCAAGCTGAGCATGATAGATATCTATGCTCCATCTTGAGGGGGAGTATAGAGATAAATGTTTTTTCTATATTACAGTACTTCTTTATCTATATTTTTTTCTTCTTGTCTACCATATGTAATTTACCCATAGGTCTCTCGTCTATATAAGAGAGCCTAAGGCTTATAGAATAAACATCTTGCTTGTTTTTCCCAACAATCACCATTAAAAAAGCCACTATCAGATATCCATTAATTTCAATTCGCATCTTCAGCGCTTGGTTTTAGCTAGACTAGCATCAAACAGATAAATCGTTCGCATATGACACCAAGCACACATGATATTTTACTAGTATCTGGCACAAGGCCAGAAGGTTACTTTAGTATAGGAAAGATGCTTCAATGAACTAGTAGGTTGTATGATGCTGGAGATCTTTGTAGTAGAAATCGATTCATGCTATATAGGCAACCCCAAGGATGCAAAAATCGGTTCAGGCGGTCCTTTAAACTCATTTGGCTCTCGACCGCATCGATAACCTTTTTTTTTTGAAAGCTCGCATCGATTACCTTTAATCGGCTATGTAAACGACTAGACAGTTTAAATGGGCGTAATTGGCCGTTTACACGTCGTTTAAGCGGCCGCATTTTGCATTATGGTAAACATAAACCACCTTTGACCCGATTCATTTAAAACCCAAAAATTCCAAAACCCGCCATCGCACGCCCATACCCCGACTCCCTTCACCCGATAGCCCTAACCTCCAAAACCAAAATCCATCGCCACCCACCGTGACCAGTGCATAGCCTCGCCACCTGCCGTCTCCAGCAGCTCTGGTTCATCAGCGAGCCTCCTTCGAAGCTCCCGTAACCGTGGTCCTCGCCTCGCCTCGCCTCAGCGCCGTCGTGTTCCTCGCCTAGCCTCGTCACCGCCATTGTCATCGCCTCACCTCACCGCACTAAACGGTTGCACCATAAGGTATAATCCTCTCACATTTTGTTTTTTTGGGATTAAATGTTCTAATTTTACAAGGCCTAGTTGATAAGTATATCTTTATGCACATTTTGTTGCGCATGTTCTTGATTCATATGAAGTTCGTTAATTTTGTTGCACATGTTCTTGTGTCTTCCTTTCTACATCATTATATTATTGTTCATGCTAATATGTAATATGTAATTCTTAATTATGTGACATTTTGGAACATTGTTTTGGATTGTAGTTTGTACTTGTTTATGTTGCATGTTTTGGCATTTGGTTGTGGATTCTACTTGATTATGCTATCTACTTTGACATGTCACATTTGGATGAAGAAGTCATTGAAATTGACAATATCTATTCAATGTTGTGAATATGCGATTATATTTTTATAGTTCACTTATACTTTTTTTATTAATTATTGTTGACGCATATGAGTATCTGTACCTTTTCTCTATTTTATTTTTCCAGTTGTCTACTTTATGTAATTTACCCATAGGCTACTCTCCTAATATAAGAGAGCTTAGGGTTTATGGAATAAACAACTTGCTCATTTCTCCCAACATGGTATCAGAGCGACGGTCCTAGACCGGAGTTCTCGAAACCCTAACCCTACCCCACCACACCCGCCGGCCTCTCTCTCTCTCTCCATCTGATCGGCGTCGCCCTCCGTGCGCTCCCCTCGCGCATCGCCGATCGTCCTCGTGTTTCTCCAGTGCCTGCGCGTGCCTCCAGGGCCTGCGCGTTTTCCATCTGCGCGCATCCCAGCGCGAGCGTGTGCGGGCTTCTCCCATCGGCACGGGAGGTCGCGCGCATCCCATCTGTGCGCGTGAACTCCTGCGCGTGATCGCCTACGCGCAAGGCTGTGCGGCTGCCGTGATCTATTGGTGCGCGTAACAGTGCGCATCCCATGCACTAGCACCAGCACAGTGCGCATCCTGCGCGCGTGAACTGCACTGTCAGCGCGTGACCAGTGCGCATCCAGTGCGCGTGAACTTCAGCGCGCGACCAGTGCGCCAGCGGGTGCAACTCCTACATGCGTGCAGGTCTCCAGCCCTAAAGCGCAGAAAATCACCATCATGGGTTTAGTTGCGTGAGGTCTACACGTGCAACTAAACCCGTCCATGTCACTGTAGACAAATCACATATTTGGTCAATTGTTCCAGTCTTCAGTATCCAGTATGTCAGAAAGCAAGGCAGATATCCCATCTATTGGCGCATTCCGTGGTCCAGCGCCTATTGTAAAGATGGACGGTACCAGCTATGAACTGTGGGCAATGCAGTTCATGAGCATGATGAAGTCAACGGGTAAGAAGCATATTCTTACCGAACCAGAGCCTGCTGAGAAGACTGGAACCAATGCCTCTTGGGAGGTTGATGATGCATACGCCAAGGTTTGGCTATCTGGTACATTGGCTATTGAAATTGCCAATGACATCCTACACCAACCCACAGCCAAGGATATGTGGGATATTCTGGCGGCTACATACTCTCAGGCGAAGAACGAGACAAAGATTCTGCAACTCCAGCATGATATATTCACAATAAAGCAGAATGGTCGCCCGTTACATTCTCTCTATACATCACTGAGAGGGATGTTCGAGAAGCTCTATAGCTTCATGCCTCTTACAGCTACGCCAGAACAGCAGAAGACATACAGGAACGCGACCATGGTCGGTGTGTTCCTGGCTGCACTTGATCCTGAATATGAGGCGGCACGATCACAGATTTTGGCGGACTCTACTATTCCTCCCATGGAGGAAGCATTTCATAGATTGAGTCGGATCATAGTTCCTTCCACAGCTGTGAGTCAGAATTCTTCAGCCATGGCAGCCAACAGAGGTCGCGGATTTCATCACCAGAGCCGTGGACGTGGACCTCGTGGAAGAGGTGGCCGCACTAGGCCAACATGCACCTACTGTCACTGAGTCGGGCACAATGAAGATACATGCTATTCGAAGCACGGATTTCCTGCATCCGCACGAGCTGCTGAGCAGATAGAGCCCCCATCTGCTGCTACCTTGGATCAACGGTTCGACGATCTTGTTGCCCGTCTGAGGGGCATTATTCCACCATCTGGACCAGCACCGACTGCAGAGAGTCATTCTGATGTCGCTGCTTCTGCCTCTGCGTCTACCAGTACTTCAGGTAGTATACTTGCACTGAACAGTAGTAGATCCGATACTTTACCATGGATTATGGACTCAGGCGTTACACATCACCTATGTGGCGACCAGAGTTTGCTTTCAGGATATACTGAGATCCCTCCAGGTCGGACAGTTGTGATTGCCAATGGCACTCACTCCCCCATCACTGGACAAGGGGGAGGTTAGATTGACATCTTCTATGCAGCTCAAGAACATGCTACATGCACCGGATTTTTCAATGAATCTATTGTCAATTAGTCAGATTACGAAGGATCTACATTGTCGGGCAATTTTTGATCCATCTTCTTTGATTTTTCAGGACATCCATACGGGCAACGTGATTGGTCGTGGCTATGAGCAAGGAGGCCTCTACTGCCTGAATCAGACTCCCTTTGCTGGAACCTCATCCTCTCCTTCGGGACAAGCATCAACATTATTATGGCATCTGCGTTTTGGTCATTTACCGCTTCAGAAGTTGCGTCAAGTTCTACCCTATGGTCTTTCTCACACACCTATTCAGTGTGAGGCGTGTCAGTTGGGAAAGCATCACAGGTCGTCCTTTCCCAGTCGTCCAGGTCGGAGTAGTAACTCCAAGTTTGAGTTGTTTCATGTCGATGTCTGGGGTCCAAGTCGTGTTCCCGATCATCAGGGACACATGTTTTATATTGTATTTGTGGATGATTTCTCTAGAGTGTCATGGGTGTTTCTGATGAAGAATAAATCTGAAGCAGGAAATATTATTATCCATTTTCTGAATGAAATACAAAATGTTTTCTCCACACCTGTCAAACTTGTGAGAAGTGATAATGCTTTAGAGTTGTGTACCAACAGTCTGGCCAATTACTACTCCTCAAAAGGGATTATTCACCAAACATCTTGTGCTCATACATCTCAACAGAATGGGATTGCTGAAAGAAAACACCGTCACCTTCTTGATGTCACAAGATCACTTCTTATACAGAGTCATGTTCCCTACTCCTACTGGGGTGATGCAGTTCTCACTGCATGTTACCTAATCAACCGTATGCCTTCGTCTGTCTTGAATGAACAGATTCTGTTTTCACTCATTCATCCTAACAAGGATCTGTTTACTCTTACTCCTCGTGTTTTTGGGTCAGTTGCGTTCGTCCATCAGTTGTCGCCCGATACTGACAAGCTCTCTCCTAGGGCTGTCAAGTGTGTCTTTGTTGGGTACTCCAGAACTCAAAAGGGGTACAAGTGTTTTGATCCTGTGCGTCGGCGGTATATGATCAGTGCAGATGTTACATTTTTTGAATCTGTTATGTATTTTTCAGCATCAGGAGACAAGCAGCTACCATCTATATCTCCTGATGCCATATACATGACACCACCACCTCAGATGCCGACACCACCACCACCACCACCACCGCCACCGCCACCGCTTATCTCACCACTACCATTCCATTACACCCGCAGGCTTCCTCCAGCTCATGGTCCTGACCCGTCAACTAGCTCGCCTATGGTATGTAATGAAAATATTAATGTTGATGGATCTAACGACATTTCTGAGCAGGATATAGTGCATGAGCCAGATGAGAATACAGATGATTTGGATGTTCCAATTGCTATATGGAAGTCGAAGAGAAGCTGTGCCAAATATCCATTATCAGCAACTGTGTCTTTTGAGAGACTATCTGGAGAATTCAGGTCGTTTGCTATGGCACTTTCAGCTACAGACATTCCACGGAATCATCATGATGCTCTGCAGGATGCTAGATGGCGGCTAGCAATGGAAGAAGAAATGGCGGCACTTCAGTCCAGAGGAACTTGGAGCTTGGTTCCTATACCTCCAGTTGTGCAACCAGTGAGCTGCAAGTGGGTGTTTACAGTGAAGCACAATGCCGATGGCTCCATTGACAGGTACAAGGCGCGCCTTGTTGCACGTGGCTTCACACAGAATTACGGGGTGGATTACCTTGACACATTCTCGCCTGTGGCACGTCATTCCACTCTGCGGATCTTGTTATCAGTTGCAGTTGCTAGAGATTGGCCGCTTTATCAGCTGGACGTAAAGAATGCATTCCTATATGGCGATTTGCAGGAGGAAGTCTATATGCAACAGCCACCTGGGTTTGCTGTTGAGGGGGAGTGTTCCAAGGTATGCAGATTACATAAGGCCATCTATGGCCTTAAGCAGAGCCCCAGAGCATGGTTTCAGAAGCTCTCAGATCTTTTTGAGAAACAAGGATATAAACGTTCCAATGCTGATCATTCCTTGCTTGTACAGAAGATTGCTAGAGGTATCGTTGTAATCATGGTTTATGTTGATGATATATTGATTACAGGAGATGATGAGCAGGGCATTAAGCAGGCAAAAGAAAGGCTGGGAACCGAATTTGTCACCAAGGACTTGGGCGTCCTTAGATATTTTCTGGGGCTGGAGTTTGCTAGAAATCCATATGGATTAGTCATGTCGCAGAGGAAATATGTTACAGACCTATTGAGTGAGATAGGTATGCTAGGGTGTCGACCTGCTACGACACCAATGGATCCCAGCATGAAGCTCTATGATGATGACACTGAAGAGGTGGACAGGAGAAGGTACAGAGAACTGGTAGGCAAACTACTGTATGTCACGATCACTAGACCTGATATATCATTTGCAGTGAGTCGTGTGAGCCAGTTTATGGAACAACCACGTCAGGTCCATATGGATGCAATACACATGATTATGAGATATCTAAAATCATCTCCAGGTGCAGGATTGCTATTTAAGAAGGGAAAGGAGATCTCTATCACAGCATGTGCTGATGCAGACTATGCGGGATGCCCCAAGGACAGGAAGTCCACCTCAGGATTTGCAGTCTATGTTGGAGATGCCCTAGTCTCGTGGAGGAGCAAGAAACAGACTGTAGTAGCTAGATCCAGTGCTGAATCCGAATACAGGGCTATGGCCCAAGCTAGTACAGAAATGATGTGGGTGAAATCTTTACTTACAGATCTATGTCTTGATATACCACTTCCTATGATGTTGGAATGTGACAATCAGGCCGCCTTGTTCATTGCAATCAACCCAACCTTTCATGAGAGGACCAAGCACATTGAGGTTGACTGTCACTACATACGTGACATGATTCAGAAGGGGTTCATTGCTACATCTCACGTCACATCAGAGAACCAGACAGCTGATATATTCACCAAGGCATTACTTCGAGGTCCATTCCAGAAGTGTGCGTCCAAGCTGAGCATGATTGATATCTATGCTCCATCTTGAGGGGGAGTGTTGACGCATATGAGTATCTGTACCTTTTCTCTATTTTATTTTTCCAGTTGTCTACTTTATGTAATTTACCCATAGGCTACTCTCCTATATAAGAGAGCCTAGGGTTTATGGAATAAACAACTTGCTCATTTCTCCCAACAATTATATATATGTAATATTTTTTATTAATTTAAAAATGTAAAACCGCATAGACCGTTTAATTTCCGCTTAAAATCCCGCATACCGTTTAATCAGTAATCAATGACCCTACCGACTGTATACCGCATATCGTTTTTTGCAACCTTGGGCAAACCTACTTAGGTAGACGACAACCAACGTAAAAATAGTCGAACCTACTTAGGAAGTAATACACTGTTTATCTCGGAGAAAATGAGTTCCTTCTCAAGGTGAATACAGGAATCCTAACATGAATACAAACTCCCGGCCTTGCAAATCCATAGATAAGGTAAACAAGAACAGGCACTCTCGAAGGAAACAAAAGATTTAGCCCATGTATCTATCTGCTACAATGAACTCCAGTTCCTCAACAACCTTCAACCAGTTACTACAATCTCAGATCATGTTTCGACCTCCAATAATAAAGCTCTTAAGATCCTATCAAATAAAGCTACTTCATTACATACTCATACCCTATTTATTTCAGCATAGAAGAGGGATCATCCCTTTAAAATCTTGAAATTGATTCAATTTTACCTGGTCGCTCCAATCCTAACAAGAATCTCATTACAAGACAAGGATTCCAGGAAATTTTGAGCCTTATTTATACAAAGATATGCGAAAAGCTTCAAAGAATGCATTAATCTTAATCATAGAAGACAATAAGCTGCTTAAGATACCAAGGATTATTTAAGTTAACCGGCTAGAAATGCGCATATGTGGAATGCAGATAGTGAAGATTTAAGGGATCAAAGCCACATCCAGAGACCAATACTCCCGGACAGATTGTGATTCTTGTGGTAACCAAAAATCCTTCAGTATAAGTGACTATTTTTGTGTCCTTACTCCTAGAACATGGGTGCAACTCACTTCAATATAACTATATAACATCTTCACTGTAGATCTGATCTACAATATATGCCCAGTAAAATACTTTCCCTGCTGATGTTCTTTCAGATCTATTCACGTTTCACCTCCTCTACGGTCCACCCAATCTCAGTTCCATGCAATAGTAGAGCTCTTATTTAGGCGCTGCTATTACGATTTCCCATTTGAATGTGCATTCAGGTCATGTATAGACTTTGATTAGCATCTATATGTTAGAATGTCACCTCGAAAAGGATGCAATGCTTCTTCTTTTTATCTTTTTCACACAAGAAAAGCCTCAAGCTTATATTTTCCTTTACAAGTTTACTTTCTTCACTAATAATAACCAGTAGCATTAACTACTGCTCTAAATATCATACATTCATCGGAAAACAGATTATTGTGTTTCCAGTACCATTTGGAAGGATAGAAAAATCACATGACAATAATAACAGCAACATCCAGTTGCCAAGAACCTTGGTCTATCAATCACATCCAGGATCAAAGACACATAGATCAAATCGACTAAGCATGCACAGGAACTTCGTATAGGTAACTTGGCAGTACCATCAGATACAACTCAACGTGTCTAACCACCATCAGTTAGGTAACGCAATATCACGCACATCGACACCGGCACAAAGCCAATACACAGCACTTCACAGCCAAACACAACACCTCTAACAAGATAAGTGTTTCAGGATTGAGCTTACCATCCCCGACCAAATGCCAGCAATGGAACCTCCCAATTTCTACCATGCAAAACCGCACTCGTAAATCTGCATCCGACAATTTTCAAATTCCAATACTGCACAACACTATACGCACAAAAATAGCAAAGAACAGCAGCAACAAAAAGCACATCCCACATGATTTCCACTCCTCATGTAAACCATATATGAGAAGCACACCCTCGTATATACGCGACTCCGGTCACAGACCTGGTCTCCGATCATTTTTCAACACGCACAAACTTATCCGCATGCACGCTCCCACATGCGTGCATGTCCGATACGAAGTTTTGATGACACAAAGAATCGGCATCGTACCGTAGGAAATAAAAACGTGAAATCTGGCAGCAAGAAGGGATGATGTGTACCTTATGGACGCGACGAAAAACTCCCCCACTATGAGATCTTCACGTCGGCATGCTTGGCTCCCTGATCAGTGACTCCAATGACCTCAGGCGGTGCTCCGATGAGCTTCGAGGCGAAGCTCCGGCGGTTGGAGTTCGAAAAATGTGGTCTGGTTGACCAAACCCATGGCAACCCCCCTTTTATACTCGGGTTCAGTTAAACGGATCTGGATCTGATTATCGACTCATGATCGTAAAACGACCATATCTCCCCCATCCGATGCTGGATTTTGACGTTCTTGGTACCATTAGAAAGGTCTCAACGAGTAGTACACAATAGGCTATTCATATACTCAATTTGGATAACGGATCAGGTCTGAAATTAAAAAATAATAGAACGAAAGTATAATAGAGTCAGACCGAAATTCGAGTCTCGAGCTATATCGAGACCGGATTTGAATGGGAATTCGATACTTAACATGTATTACGGTATTTTGTTATGCATCATTGTCTCAGGATCTGACAGGAATTATTTTATGTTCATGATTTGTTCGAGATTCGATTCTTGAATATTGTTGAAAGATTATTCTAAAGATTTATTTATGTTCATATATTGTTCGAAAATCTGTTCGTGTTCTAGAAATTCAAGGGTTTATGAACCCTAATTCTGCGGTGGTATGAGTACTAGCGAGGGTTTGTTCTGAAAACCTAATGACAAGAATCTCCAGTTCGAGTTCAGTGCAAAATTCCAAGGCATACGAACCTTGTGTGTAAATCCTCCAGTTTTGATGTGCGTGGTTTCAACACGAACTACAAGAGATCAAGACCTACAACACTCCTGGCATACATATCTTCATCATCATGTTCGTGAAAAAATACTAGGGTTCGGCACACACACTACCCTAGATCGCATATCCAACATGAAACTCTTGTATGATTCCAAGCCAAATCCATCAAAGAAGAAAGATGATGGTGATATCATCTCTCTCTCCAGTTGGATGTCAAGAGCATCAAGGGCTCCAAGCAGATCCTTGTCTTTCTCACGACGAAGAAGGTGCGGAAAAGGAAGGGACGATCAAGCCGAGTCGCTCGCTCCATCGCATAAGCGACAACATCCCATCCAGGAGGCACACCCTCGCGAACTAACTCCATCAAAGAAGAAAAGAAGCGGAAAGCCTCCCCTCTTCTCCAGCGCCGCCTCAGCACAAGGGCACCTCAGCCCAAATCCCAGGCACAAACTCTAGGAGACGTTTCCCTATCCACCTTTAGGCGAAGCCTTTCCCTGAAGCACACAATCTCACGCATCGGCACCCACAGAGCCCCTCCTCCATGTCCTGACGACGGTGTGAGACTCGCATTGTAACTTCAGCATCATCTTCAGGAGGCATCCCTATTGCCTCCATCGATTGTGATCGAAGCAGCCGGTGATCAACTCCCCCATTCTAGGCAATATCTCCATGCACAGGCTCTGCTCCAGACGACGATCAGGCCTGCCTCGCCTTCTCGCACAATTTTTGGTGGCGAAGACCCCTTGAGCGACGACCACAAGAGGGATCCCCTACTGGGAACCCTAATTCTGGTTTGCATGAATTGTTGGGGTGGGAGGCCCGATGCCCATACGTATATAGGGCCCATCCACCGGGCTTCTGCTGTAGTTTCCAACATTGGACTGTTTAAAAAAAGTGTTGGGGTGGGAGGCCTAGTGCACATTCGTAGGGGTCGTCCAAAGGGCTTCTGCTGCAATGTTCAACATTGAGCTGTTTAAAAAAAAAGGAACATGGGAGTTGCAAGAGTTATGGGCCCAAGCTGCTGCAAATTTAAAAAAAGAGTGGGAGCTTCTTTTGGGCCCAAATTAAGCCATGATTTCAAAAAATCATTTCGAAAAAGGCAAGCATACAAAAAAAGTCGTATACAAAAGAAAAAATGATCTAAAAAAGAAAAAGTGAAGCCGAAAAAAATTGAGATGGCTTATGTGATTTTTTTCTCCCTGGTTTCATATCTTCTCCCAACTTGGTGATGTCATCTATTTCCGAATAGTATGCGAGAAAGATGGAGTATTATGTAGAGTTCTAAAGGTCATATTCAGATTCTCCAATTCATATTACATGCCAGATTTCAAACTCTACAGTTCAGACTCCACATTCAGATTATTTCAGAGTCTACAGTTTGATGCGCACATGTATGCGCTCCTTGTTTGATAGGTCCCTACTCTTGATCTGGTCGGCTCAGGGTTCTCATGTGGACCATAGGGACTCCAGAGTAGAGATCACATTCTTTGAGCTATTATGGGCTTAAGATTTTCACGCGGTTTCATAAGGACTCTAGAGTAGAGATATCATTCTCTGAGCTAGTACATGAGAGACCTAGTTCTCCAACGAGTAGATTTTCAGACTCCATTCTCCAATGATCATGGATTCCGACGAGGATGTTTCCACAGTTTCTTCCAATTTGGCCCTTCAGAGATGTTAGAAATATTAAATGTTGAAGCATAATCAAAGAAAAAGAATAAATAAGGAAGAACACCGAGATTTTTAGGTGGAACCCTACTCTCTAAAGAGCGGGGTGAAACCACGGGAGAACGCCTCAAAGGGTTGATGTGTTCATTTACTTTTCTCATCTGATACATGAAGTCTGGGGTTCTTCTTATATAGCCTCCATAGACCCTCCAAGTATGGGACTAAACATTGAATGTGGTAATACACAAGTGACGCATATACTCCAATACTCCCACTCAAGCTGGAGCATGCAATGCTCAGCTTGGACAAACAAAAAGAAATCTCAAACTCATAATACAAGACACTACAAACAATATCAACTCAACGCAAACACAACTGTCAGTTGTTGTCGAGGACATTGCTACTCATGTCGTACAGGTGAGGAGGAACAAATGGGCAGGAGTGTGAGTTGAACTAGGTCTCCTTGTCGGAGAACATGTGCTCTGTACTGTACCTGTCAGCGTCACAGAAAATGAAAAGAGTCTCCTCGTCGGAGTATTCTAGCCTGACACATGTAGAAGATTGCATCATGTGGACAATATGAAGGACCGAACTGAAAAAGTCATGGAGACTTCCTTGTCAGAGTCCACGGTCGCTGGAGAATGGAGTCTAAAAAGTCTCCTCATCGGAGAACTGAGTCTCTCGCATACTAGCTCAGAGAATGAGATCTCTACTCTAGAGTCCCTCTGAAACCACATGAAAACCCTAGTCCACATGGCATAGGGAAGATCACTATTCTAGAGTCCCTATGGATCACATGAAAACTTTGAAACCAAAAAATGAAGATGGAATGACATAAATAATGATTGCAAATATGTGTGAATCAAACTGAAGACTCGGAATCTGATCGTCGAGTCTGAAATCTGAACTGTAGAGCCTGACTTCTGGTTGGCCTGGAACCTGCATCTGAATCAAACATGTAACTCTACACAATACTCCCCCTTTCTCCCATACTTGTCGGAAAACAATGACATCAACAAAATTGGGATAAGACATGAAAAATGGGGAAACAAAAAACATAGCATAAGTCGATCTCACAAATACATTTTTTTCGACCTCTTTTTCTCAATTTTTTATTGGCTATTTCTTTTTTTAATAGTCATCTCTATCATTTTTTCTCACATACGTTTTTTTACGCACTTTTCTTCTCTCAAATAAATCTGCTATCTCACTTTTTTTTAAAAGTTGTTAAAAAAATTTCTCGGCTTTCTTCTCATTTTTTTGATACATGGTAGCAGCAGCAAGCCCGTTGGACCTCTCTTTTTTCAAAACTTGCGACCTTCTTGGGGCAAACCCTATTTAGGGTTTACCGGATGGGGAACACACACACAAGTGTTGTCCCCAAGATGAAGACCTTCTGAAGTCGGCAATGCCATCCCTGAAGAACGGCGATGCCATCGCTGGAGATGCCCGAGTCGCCGCTTTGCAATCATCGTGAAGGAGGAGGCCCGATGAGAGGTCGAGTTGGAGAAAGTGCCGCCAGGAGGTATGATTCGAGGCACGAGAGATTCGCCTCCACCTGAGGCGATGGAGGGCTTGCGAAGAGATCTGCCGCCGATGAAATTTCGCTCCCTCTCAGGCCTCTGCAAGCAATCAGAGTAGTCGGGCCCCCTTTGGCGAAGGACTGTAGGGGCGCGGTGGCGGCGAGGGAGGAGGTGTGGTGGACGTGGTACTTAACATGATCGTTGCGGCAACATTTGGTGGAGCAGAGCTGGTCATGGAGGGCGCAGTCACAATTGTGGTGGCAGGGCCTCCAGCGGATCTCAACAGCGACGGAGGAGAGGCAACCCTTAAACACGAGGCGGAACATGTCCTCCGCTCCCGCAAAGGCCATCAGATCCATATCTCCAAATATGAAGTCGATGCTTTTCTAGGGTTGTTGAAATCCTAGAAATTTTGGAACAGATGAAATTGAATCGAATCCGATTTTTCCAAAAAAATTGCATAAACCCATGTAGAAAACAGTCTGCGGAACTTGAACAATCTCGAACATAATATTCTTGAAGATCAAAATACCAAAATCGAATCTCGAACAAATGAGAAAAATAACCCCTCGAGAATCGAACCCGCTCCGATACCATGTTAGAGATATGAAATGCAGACGCATAATCAGAGAAAAAGAATAAACAAGAAAGAACATATGGCTTTTTTCGTGGAACCCTGCTCCCTAAGAAGCAGGATGAATTCACAAAAGAATGCCTCAGAGGGTGGATATGTTCATTTACTTTTCTCATCTGATACAAGAGGTCTGGGGCTTCTTATATAGCCTCCACTTCTTATATAGCCTCCACAGACCCTCCAAGTCCCAACACTGGTAGATGCGAGACTAAACATTGGATGTGGTAAATGGATCATACCCATCTACACAAGTGACGTATATACTCCAACAAGAGAGATGGAGCAGTTGCGAGACAGAGTTCTCCAAGTGGAGGCTCATTCTAGTTTCAGTGACTCTGACAGATACAATACAAAGCGCATGTTCTCTGACGAGGAGACCTAGTTCAGTTCACACTCCAACCCTTCAGTTCCTCCTCACCAGCACGTCATGAGAAGCAACATCCACAGCAGACAGCCATCAGAGTTTGTGTTGAGTTGATATTATATGTAGTGTCCTGTAGTGTGTGAGTGAATGATTTATTTCTATTTGTCCAAGTTGAGCATTGCATGCTCCAGCTTGAGGGGGAGTGTTAGAGTATGCGCCACATATGTAGATGGGTATTCTCATCCCTCCAGGGTCTAAATTACCAGATCCATTGGTTTAGTTCCACATCTACTGTGAGTGGGACTCGGTCTCACTGGTGGGGCTATATAGGAAGCCCCACACCACATGTAACAGATGAGAGAATTCAATATACACATACAACCCTTGAGAGGCCTTCTCCTGTGGTTTCATCCCTCTCCTCATGGAGTAGTGCTCCACATAAAGTCCCATTGTTCTTCCATGTTCTTTGTTGTTTATATGTGACATGCTTCCACATTATCGTTTTCTACATCTTCCAATATGTATTTGAAACTAAATAGAAAGTTTATTAGTGACTACATAGAAAATGTGAGATGAAATACAATAGCAATTAAAGAAATTAGGAATCATTATATGTTTTATGTTGACCCTATATATGGGAACATGACATACATAATGTTATATGTAATCATAGTACGTTGATATGATGTTTAGAATGGTATTGAAGTAGTTTTCTCATAGTCAATTGTGGTTTATTTAATATTTTCACCTTAAAAGTGAGTCGAGCTTAGACCGTCCCGAGGCTTACGCCTGTTTCGCCTCGACGATAGAGTAATGGCCTCATTACACCTCACATTTTTTAATACTTTGCATGGGAGCAATCATTTCTAGTCAATTTCTCGAAGGATCAATTTTCTCTCCATATGCTAGCATGTTGATTTACATGTTTATTAATGACCCCATGATACATCATAGTTGGTGTCACCTATTGTCATCTTAGATTTTTTGGATGTAGGAATTCCAATTATTGCAAGCTCAACATCATGGTTTTAAAAAACGTGAGGCGGATCAAGGTTTTTGTTTCCCGTAAATGAGGCGAGGCGTAAGCCTCGAGGCGGTCGAGGCATAAGCCTCAGTTTTAGGTTAAAAACTATACAAATCTAGAACTTTGTATAAAAATGCTAGAAATAAGATTGCATTAAAGCCACTGGCATTAAAGTTACAATATTGATTAACGAAATAAGAAAGTTTCTAAAGTCCAGCATATGAAAATAAAAAGGAGACAAGTTTCAAATCCAAAAATGACTGAAAGTATTAATCTAGCTAAATATCGTCACTCGTCAGGAGCAATTTCCGCCTCAATATCATCTTGCCCATCATCATCATCATTGTTGCTTATTGGGTCCTCCAGTGAGTCGTCATTATATTGCATGATCACATCCTCATCATCGTCTTCATCAGTATGTCCCTCACTTTCTTCGAATTCATCTTCATCAACATCCACAACACTTTTTCCTATTTGAAAGTAATAAAATAAAAAATAAGATTTGTCCTTAAATTGTCATCAAAGAAGCAACAACAAAATAAGATTTGTGTTACGGTACCTTTTCCATGATGGTTCTTTTGCTTCTTCTTTTGTCGTCTCCTTCCGCCTTGTTCCTCTACAATATCTTCATTTAACGTGTCACTTCAAGAGGAATGTTTCCATCAAGTTCATGAAAAGCTTCAACTTCACTTTCAGTTAGTTGGAGTTCAGAAATCAATTCATCATCCGAATCGACATCATTCAAGCAAAGGGGATCTTCCAAAGTCTTTTTTCTCACTTCCTTTTGCTTCAGCTTTAAGTTGAACATGCAGAAGACCAGGTCATTGAGTTTTTCTTGTCTCAAGTTATTTCTTCTTTTGGTGTGGACCTATCATTGAGCAATGAAATGTTACGTGATACATCTATTGTAAATTTAGCATGCGAATGTAAGCTATACCAAGCTTGAGTAATCACCTGATTGAAGGAGCTACAATTACGCTCACATCCAAATGCACTACATGTCAAGCTTAAAATGCGCATTGCAAATTTCTTCAGTTCATGAGTTAAATCGCCATAGACTTGCCAGCAATCCGCTATAATTGATTGCAAAGTTATTGTTAAGACAAATCTGAAATGAACTTAACATATAGATATGAAAAAAGTTAAATACCAGGACTTCTTTTCTTTCGTGTCTCGATGGCACCTGACCAGCCAAATAATCCTCTTGCATTGATGAAAGAACTTATTTGCAAATCAATTTTCATCCTTTCCTCCCTGTCAGCAACCAATCTTTCCACACAAGACAACCATCCAACTTTCACTTCATAATCATCTCTAAATGATGGATCATATTGGCATTGAGGGAGGGTTGACAAAGTATGCGGCTGCATGTAAATGGGTATGTAGTTGCTTGTCCCACCTCATGTTAATAACTTCCCATATTGGCTTGTATTTCCCCTCATTATTATCCAAGTTTCGAGAAATTTCTTTTTTGGCCCTATCCATGGCCTCATAAATGAACCCCATCGGTGGATACCTTTCAGAGTCTACCATTCTAAGCACCATTACCAATGGCTTTGTTATCCGGATCACATACGCCATACTAGACCAGCATAATCTACTTTTCATGATAATGTTTTTTACACTTTTACCTGGAGCTTCCGTGGCGTAGGAGCTGCTTTTCCATGTTTTTGAAGTGAAAAATGACTCAAGAGGATCTTTGGCATCAAACAACCTCTGCAGTGTAAGGAAAGCTGTAGCAAAGTGAGTGACAACAGGTTGAACCAGATCTCCATCAACATGTTTCCTCACCATTGCTAAAACCCAACCATGAACGTAAATGTAGTTGATAATCTTTTTTGCCTTTTTAAAGACGGACTCATGCAAGGGCAATTTCAAGATATCCTCCAGCATGAGATCGATGCAATGAGCTGCACTCCAATATAAGTGCTTTCTTTTCTGCATCAACATCTCTCCGGCTGCCTTGTAAGCAGCAACATTATCAGTGATGACTTGTATGATATTGCTTTCTCCAACCTCCTCAACAATCTCATCAAGCAAATTGAACAGGAACGTGGCATTCTTGATTTCTTCGGACGCATCAATGGATTTCAAGAACCATGTTCCCTAAGGGTTATTCACTAAGAAGTTAATCAAAGTGCGCCCTTTAACATCTGTCCAACCATCCGACATAGTGCTGCAACCTACCTCTCTCCAGGATGCATTAGCATCATCCATCAGTGACTTTATAGTGCTAACTTCTTCCCTTAAGATCCAAGTTCTCAATTCATGCATAGTTGGAGGTTTCAAACCCCTTCCAAAGTTGCCAATATCTTGCATCATTGTCGCATATGAAGGACTAGTGGCAACGTTGAAAGGGAGCCCATTTTCTATGAAAAATCTCCCTATGCTTTGGCAACACCTCTTCCTTTCTTCCTTTCTCCAAGACGCATTCAATGTAATCTGTGATGCATTATCTGGAGTAGTTGCACATCCACCACTTCCGCTTGTCGTTCCAGCTCCCCGTCCTCCCACAAAAAGATCCATAGGACCTCTTGCTTGTTGAGCTCCACTTGATCCGGTAGGTACATGCTCACCAAAAGCAGATCCTCCTTGCATGGCATATGCTCCCACTCGATGAACCTCCTGTATCTCTTCAAGTGATCTTTTTTTATCCAACTCTTTCTTCATCAAAAACAACTTGATTTCATTCTCCACTTCTGACGGTACATTTGGGCAACCACTAACATTCTTGTGACTTCTCGCCAAATGTTCTTTTAATCTTGCAATACCACCTATGATGATCTTGGTACAAAAGTTACAACTCACGTATTTGTATCCTTTCTTCTTTTGTTCTCCCTCTAACTCAACCTCTTTACAATATTTCCATGCAATATCCGATCTATCACGTCCACCATCATGTCCCTTTTTCAATCTTGGAGCCATTTCTGAAATAGGACAATGTCATAGACTATAGAGCATTACATCATACATGTATAAAGAATAAACCTCATCCGTTGGCACATTCTACAGAAGTTTCAATGTATGTAGTTCAACTCCATACGACAGTTTTCAAGGATGCTTGGTGTTTCCTAAAGAATATCATGATCAGGGAAAAACAATACCTTCAACGGATGCGGGCTGCGGCACCACTGCTTGGGGATAGAGGCGACGGCGAGCCGGCGGCGTGCCAACTACAGAATCCAGTGTAAAGGGCGAAGAGGATCAACCGAAATCTTTGGGAGAGAGGATATAAAGTGCTATGTGGGGAAAAAAGGGGAGAAAGTCGAGTTCGCATACCCAGGTCCTCCGCCGGGCTAGGGTTCCAGGCTTCAGCGTTTCGTGCCCTGGAATTTTTCGGGCTTTTGGGGCTTTAAAATATTTCCAGATGAGGTGTACGCCTCAAATACGCCTCGACGCCTCACCGCCTCGTGGAACGCCTCGTACATTCGAGGCGTAAGTTGCCATTTCCAGTAATGCCTCTTGCGCCTCAAGGCGGTTTTTTGTGAAAAGCGCCTCGAGGCGTACGCCTCAGCGCCTCGAGGCGCGTTTTTTAAAACCTTGCTCAACATTACATGCTCAACGTAAGAGTAAGCAAATTGATCACGCGAAGATCCATTTATTGTATGAAACAGTGTAGTCGTGTGTTTCATGTCACCTATTGGGAAAAACAGCGAGTAAATGGAATTTTATGGTTATGCACTTATGTTTCAGGGAGATGAAAATGTTATAGTTTGGACTTTTATACTTGCATGGGGGCCTCTAGTGTGGAGTAGAGTACTTTCTACCATCACAAAATGTTGTACTTTGGACTTTATGTTGTCAGCATCAAACATAACCGTATTATAAAGCTGCAGAAATAAGAAATAGATCATTTGCAGAATCTGACGACAATACCTCAACCAAAGACTGGTCCTTCTGCAGATCTCTTTCAAGGACTTTAACTATACTGAGAGCTGGCTTACCTAGATAACATTAGATGGTTTGTTAGAAAATTCAGCAGTAATCAACAAAAAAAAACTAACAAATCAATTGTAAACAACTGAATTGATTAAAAAAATCGGCCTTATGACGGGTGGGTTATCACAAATAGATGGTATAATTATTATCTTTGGCACAAATCTATTCACATAGAAGGTATATAGAATATTTTTTGGAAAAATAGTTTCTCGGAAAATGATACTACATAATTATTGAGGTGTTTGACGTTGATTAAACCTGATGATGATGCGACATAGAGTCCAGTAGCAACACCTGGATAATGGATCACTCCAATGGGATGCCTAATTATAACCTTAAATAGAAACACAAGAGAATCAGAGTTGCTTTTTTGCAGCTTCAGACGGGAGGAGATGCATACAAATCAAAGTGTCGAAATATTGTCTCTACTTTCTAACAGATAAACTGTAATCTTGTTTATTTATTTTTGGGCATTTTTTTAAAGTCAAAGGTTAGTAATCATTCAAAAGAACCAAAGCAACAAATATATGAATTCGGACAAGGCAACACAGATCGCCACCACCACCTCCCAAAGTGCATAATGCAATCAAGTTACGACATAAGGTAATCATGTTTGCTTGGTTCAGCCCACCACGACATAAAGCAATCACATTTGCTTGGTACAGTCCCCGTCCCCCCATTCCAATATCCTATCATTCTTTTGCAACCAAATAGCTCAGTCTAACACTGTTGAGAGAATTGTACAATTGGCCCACACACACACAAACACACACAGATAGGGACCCTTCAAATGGGACGTGGCCACTCATTAGAAAATAGATTCCATGTAAAATAATGTTTCTTCTTATTCTCCGATTCAACATTTTTATATTTTATATTTCTAGATGATATCCAAGCAGATCTAGATTTTGTTGTTATTGAAGTTCAGATTTGTTTCAGTTTTTACTTCAACTTTTGTATGCAACTTTCAAAGATCGTGCAGTAACTATAGTTCTTGGAGACCGTGCGTAAAAAAGGTGAAATGCAACGACGATTGCCGCACCTGCTGAAAGCGATGTGAAAAAGAAGCATGTCTCCCCATATTCAGGCAAACCCTAACGACGACATTGGAAATTTATTGCAGATACCCCTCAATTAAGAAGGTCGATATGCAAGGATTGTCAACGATGCAGATCCTCATGTCTGCCACCATGAACGTCATCAACGAGATCTATAAGATCTCCATCCCTAGACACGTATTGCACTCTGCGACGCCATTTCTCGGCTATGGCATCCAACTCTCTGGCTTTCTGCTCATGACCCTCTTCATGTTCATCTGCGCTGGCACCAACCACCATTGGTTGTTTCCTGCCAATGTGATCTACTTCATCATTACCAACAACTACAGATTCTATGTCCACCAATGCTCCTTTGACAATCCAGCTCCAGCAACAACAGTGTCGCAAATCACACTCGTTGCCTTTGGGTTCTTCGAATCATAGAATGAAGGTGATGGGTTAAGGGGAAGAATACATGTGATAAAGACGAAGAGGGGCAGTATGTACCCTAATGATAAGTTGCTTTAGGCACCACAATAACGGCCACCACTTCCATAAATTGGGACAAAACATCCATAATGATACAATGGGTCATATTTCACGAAAAGAATTTAAAAAGCAAAGAAAACAACAAAAGAAAGGTTGCTGTGAAAAAATGCAAAAGAACACAACCGAAGAAAGAGAAGTATTGGGTCTGTAATAAAAAATAACAAAAACAAGAAGAAGAAAAAAGAAACATCCTATAAACAAAGGATGGGCTTTAAAAAAGAGAAATTGAATAAATGATACACCAAAAAAATGGAATGAAAAGCTGCAAAAAAGGAAAAAAAGATGAAAATGATATTGAAAAAAGGGGAAGTTAACAGAAAGGGATTGTTACATCACGACCTATTAACTTTTTCAATTACACGATAACACTTGCAATCTTCATATTTACCCCACAATCCACGCTAACTTACTCCGTCTTAACACCACGACCCTTACCGTTAATTTAACTATTCTTGAGTTAATCTTCTCAAGTTCATCTAACCAGATCAAGAATCTACTGGAGCATATTTGTTCTTCCTTAGCTCCTCCCTTCCACACCTCATCCACGTATCCCCCTCCACCTATCTTCCCTGCCTTCGCCTCCCTAAGCGTCGCTGGGACCACCTCCGGCCCCAGCACCATCTCTTCCACCCTATAGTGGTGGCGGTTTACCCGAGGACATGTAATGTTTATAGAGGCTTCGATCTAGCCAATGCGCAAACGGTGAGTAGATTATGCGAGGAAATTTCATTTCCACGATCCATCATTCCATCCTTCTCTAACCTCCGGAAGCAAATTCAGTGACCTTTGTCGGCACCTTCTCCGCAAGCTCTAAATTCCAAAGTTCAAAAAAGAGTACCGTGGTGGACTTCCATGACCAGCAAGTCCTTCACAACTTTTTTCTCCAATGCATAAATATAGATGGATCAAATAATTAGTGTTATAAAATATAATGCGGAAGCGGAATCAGAGAAAAAAATGAAAACAACGAGGAATGTGGGATTATATGTGGAACCATACTCCTTAAGGAGCCGGATGAAACCACGGGAGAATGCCTCAAAGGGTTGATGTGTTCACTGAACTTTCTCACTGAATACAGGAGGTCTAGGCTTCTTATATAGCCTCCACAGGCCCTCCAAGTCCCACTACTGGTAGATGTAGGACTAAACACTGGGATGTTGTAAATGGATCCTATAGTGATCCATTTACTCATCTACACCATAAGTGACGCATAACACATATACTCCAACACTCCCCCTCAAGCTGGAACATGCAATGCTCAGCTTGGACAAACAGAAAGAAATCTCAAACTCACGCTACAGGACACTACGTACAATATCAACTCAACACGTACAATTGTCGGCTGTTGTCGAGGACGTTACTTCTCATGCCGTGCAGGTGAGGAGGACCAAATAGGTTGGAGTGGGAGTCAAACTAAGTGTGCTCTGTATTGCGCCTGTCAGAGCCACTGAAACTGAAAAATGAGTCTCCACCTGGAGAACTCTGGCCCACCACATGTAAAAGACCGGATCATGTGGATAACTGCTCCATCTTTGAAAGGGCCGAACTGAAAAACCATGGAGACATACTCGTCAGAGTCCACGGTCGCTGGAGAATGGAGTCTGAAAAAGTATCCTCGTCGGAGAAATGAGTCTCTACCCTTACTGACTCAGAGAATGGGATCTCTATGGAGTCCCTATGAAACCACATGAAAACCCTAGCCCACATGGCATATGGAATGAGATCTCTACTCTGGAGTTCCTATGGAATACATGAAAGCTCTGAGCCTACCATAAAAGATGGGGACCTCACAACTGATCACAGACATGTGTGAATCAAAACTGAAGGACTCGGAACCAAACATCGAGTCTGAAACTGACATCTGTAGATTCTGAAAAAACTGGCTGGTCTGGAGAATCTGAATCTGAAGAATCCGAATCCGACCTGTGACTACATAATACTCCCCCTTTCCCCCATACTGGTCGGAATAACAAACATTGACCAAGTTGGGAGAAGACCAAAAAATGGGGAGAAAACAAAAAACATCACATAGTCGATAATCATCAAATTTTTTCCGGCTTTTCAAACATTTTTTTAATCATTTTTTCTTTTCTTTTTCTTTTCTTTTTTTTGCAAATAGGTCGGACATTATTTTTTCCCAGACTCTCTTCTCTCCCTTTTTTAAAATTTTCTTTTGGCCAGTTTGGGCCCTTACAGAAGCAACAGAGGAAGAACATTTTTTTAAAAAGCTGACAACCATCTATAGAGCTAGTTAAAGCTGGGTTTTTCCAGCAATGTCTGACACGTGTGCAAACTATCCTGCCTCCATCGTATAAGTCTACCTATTTCCGTTTTTTGCCATGTGTTGCCCTCCCTCTTGCTTCGAACAGAGTTGCACGCCTTTCCCCTACTATTATCGTCGTCCTTACGAAATTCTCGAAATGCCCTCACTATCTTTCAAAAACGTGTCCCCATCTCTACCCCTTCTTGCACCACCGCATGTTGCCACCCCTCTCTCCCTACATGCGTCCCACACGTCCCCGTCAATATCTTGATATCTCCCCACTGCCTGCCTCTCAAACCCAACCACAGTTAACACAACCAGACCCTTCACTGCCTTTATAAAGCACGCACCTCTCGGTTAATTATGTCTTTCTCCCAACTTCCCTTCCTCTCCTCCTCCTCTATCCCAAAAAAATAATAACCCATCAGATTCAACTCAAGGAAAGATGATGCTCGGCGACAGGCACCGGATCCACCCCATCCCGACGATCGAGGTGTCTCCATTCCATGACATCTTTACAATGAACCCACATCACCATTTTCACCTCTACCAATCTCTGGTATCAACGGCCCTTACCACCTATTTGGCAACACAACCCTCGCCGCCCTCTTTTGCTTCCTCCCTTCCTCATCTGACCCGGAAGAGCCACCGGTTGAAGCCTTCTCCTGCGATGAGTTCCGCATGTCTTAGTTCAAGGTTCGTCGTTGTCCGGATGGGCGGTCGCAAGACTGGACCAAGTGCCCTTTTGCATATAAGTAAAAGATTAAAAAAATGATGCATGCAGATGGAAAGGGTTGCGTTTGCATTATCCAAGGTTGATTCGAAGGAAAACGAATTGGAATAGATTAAAAAGAGTGGTGTGTTCTTTTCATGGATACTTCCATCTTTATATTTACAATTATGCCTTCTGTGGTACAAAAAGGAAAGCACTCTCAATTTATTTCAGATACATTAAACCCTTTCAATCATAAAGTTAAGAGAAATCCTCCTCCATCTTGTGATTGTATTATATTTGTAGAGGTTTATATTATGTTATGATGTACTGTTACGTATTTCCTATTTATATCATGTACATCTATGTAATTTACCCAAGGGTTTTCTCTCTATATAAGAGACCCGAGGGCTCTATGGAATAACACAGAAGAGTATCATTTTTACTCTAACATGGTATCAGAGCCAAAACCCTAGCCTAGGGTTTTCTCCACCCGCCCCACCTCCCCCCCCCCCCCCCCCGCCTCCCCTTCCCGCCGGGACCCCCCCTTGCCGCCGCCGGGTCCCCTCCCGCCTTCCCTTGCCGTCGAGAGCCCCCCCTTGCCGTCGGGGTTCACCCCCTGCCCCTCACTCGCCGCCGAGCTCCGTCTACCGCTGATGGGTTCAAGTGCATAAGTCTACATATGCACTTGGATCCTAACATGTCTTTGTAGACACCGGTTCTATTGTCTCTCATCCCTTGGTCCTCCTCTCCGACGATATGTCAGACCAAAAGATTGATATGCCCGCCATAGGTGCCTTCAAAGGCTCGACACCAATAGTCAAGATGGACGGGACGAACTACGAACTCTGGGCTATGCAGTTCATGAGCCTTATGAAGTCGTCTGGTAAGAAACATATTCTTACCGAAGAGGAGCCGGCAGAGAAGACGGGAATTTATGCCTCATGGGAGGCGGACGATGCGTATGCCAAAGTTTGGCTGTCAGGAACGCTCACGATGGAGATAGCCAACGACGTCCTTCATCAACCCACCGCCAAGGCGATGTGGGATATTCTGGCAACTACATACTCTCAAGTGCGGAACGAGACGAAGATGTTGCAGTTGCAACATGATATTTTTACCACGAAGCAAAATGGGAGGCCTCTTCATTCTCTGTACACGTCTCTTCGTGGAATGTTCGAGAAGTTATATAGCACCATCCTGCCCACAGACACACCAGAACAGCAGAAGACGTTCTGCAACGCCACTATGGTTGGCGTATTACTTGCTGCCCTTGACCCAGAGTACGAGGCAGCACGCTCTCAGATCCTTGCCGATGCCACCATTCCACCGATGGAAGAAGTCTACAGGAGGCTCAGTCGTGTCCCAGTTCCATCAAATACAGCGACTCCACCTCCCTCGGCAATGGCAGTCTCCAGAGGACGAGGTAGTTCGTCTTCATTTCGTGACAGAGGAAGTGGTGGACGTGGCCGAGGAGGTCGTGTACGTTCTACGTGCTCATTCTGTCGTCGTACTGGTCATTCTGAGGATACATGCTATTCCAAGCATGGCTTCCCTCCTTCTGCACGTGTCGCTGATCATGTTCAGGGTCCACCAGCATCTTCTCCAGATCACAGGTTCGAGGAGCTAGTGGCACGGCTTCATGATATTATGCCACAGTCATCTTCAGAGGGTGCTGACACTTCCGACGTTGCGGCTTCGGCGTCAGCTAGTACATCTGCTACTGCCAGTACCTCAAGTAGCACTTCAGTCTCCTACCATAGCCATGATCTCACAGATTGGATTGTTGATTCTGGAGCCACCCATCATCTCTGTCGTGATAGAGATAACCTGCAGTCCTATAGAGCTGTTCAGTCTGGTCGCTCCGTACTCATTGCTGATGGAACTCATTCCCCTATTGTCGGTCAGGGGGAGACGGCTTTGCTGCCCTCTATGCACTTACAGAATGTTCTACATGCACCAGAGTTCTCTATGAATTTATTATCAATTAGTCAGATTACAAGAGATTTACACTGTCGTGCTATATTTGATCCATCTTCTGTCATTTTTCAGGACATACTAATGGGCAGGGTGATTGGCTGTGGTTCTGAGCACAATGGCCTCTATGCTGGCGTATCACTACACTCTCAGGGTTCCGTCTCTCCATATACCTGGCATCTTCGATTTGGTCACCTGTCGCTACAGAAAATGCGTCACCTCCTGCCTCAGATCTCTCCGAATTCGTAATTTCGTTGTGAAGCGTGTCAGTTAGGGAAGCACCATCGGTCTAGCTTCCCCAGTCGTCAGGGTCGGAGCAGTCGCTCCATATTTGAGTTATTTCATATAGATATTTGGGGTCCCAGTCGTGTCCCAGATCATCAGGGGCACAGGTTCTATCTAGTTGTAGTTGATGATTTCTCTCGAGTGTCTTGGACTTTTCTTCTTAAAAATAAATCCGAAGCAGGAAGTGTTATTCAAAACCTTATCAATGAAGTGCAAAATGTTTTTTCATTTACTGTTAAGTATGTGCGTACTGACAATGCATTGGAGTTCTGTACTCGTTCCCTTGCTCAATTTCTTTCCTCTAAGGGCATTATCCACCAAACCACATGTGCATACACATCTCAACAAAATGGTGTTGCAGAACGTAAGCATCGACACTTTCTTGATATTGCTCGCACATTACTTATTCAGAGTTGTGCCCCATTAGCCTTTTGGGGGGATGCTATACTTACAGCATGCTATCTGGTCAACCGCATGCCTGCTACTGTTCTTGGGGAAAAGTCTCCTATCTCTGTTCTCTTTCTTGACAAGGACTTGTTTTCACTTACACCTCGGTCTTTGGCACAGTTGCGTTTGTTCAACGGTTATCTCCAGGACTTGATAAGCTCTCTCATAGAGCTATCAAGTGTGTTTTTGTGGGCTACTCGAGGACACAGAAAGGATATCGTTGCTATGACCCCATTCATGACAAGTACTATGTGAGTGTTGATGTTACATTTTTCGAACCAGTCATGTACTTCTCTCCTGCAGGTGACAGATTGGTCTCCTCCACACCCATGGATACTAATGTCTATGTGCCTCCGCCTCCAAGCCTGGGTCAATCCGACTCCACTACACCACCAATACCACCACCACCACCACCTCCTCCGATTGTACCATTTCCTAAGTTCTATACAAGGCGATCAGGCTCTGCTCAAGCTACATGCCAACCATCCAGCACGCCTCAGGTATGTTCTGATGTTATCACTAATGATGGGTTAGATAATGCACCAGTGCAGGAGCCTTTACTACAGGAGGAGGATCCGCCAGTCACCACAGTGATAGATGATCTTGATCGGCCTATTGCTCAAAGGAAGTAGAGAAGACAATGTGCATCATGTCCTCTTGCGTCTCAAGTATCATTTCATCGTCTCAATGGCGATTTCCAGAGATTTGCAGCAGTTGTCTCGTCGGTTGAGATTCCACGGACCTATCAAGAAGCCATGAAGATTGATTGTTGGCGTCTTGCTATGGAAGAGGAGATGCGTGCCTTACAGTCTCGAGGGACGTGGTCTCTAGTTCCCATTCCTCCAGGTGCCTCTGTGGTGAGCTGCAAGTGGGTGTTTACGGTGAAATATCATGCAGATGGGCATCTCGACAGATACAAGGCCAGACTTGTTGCACGTGGATTTACCCAAACTTATGGGGTAGATTATTTGGATACTTTTTCACCAGTGTCTCGACACTCCACTCTTCGCATCCTCCTATCTGTTGTTGTGGTACGTGACTGGACCATTTTTCAGCTTGATGTCAAGAATGCATTCTTGTATGGTGATCTACAGGAGGAAGTCTACATGCAGCAGCCACCAGGGTTTGCTGCTGAGGGGGAGACTCAGATGGTGTGCAGACTTCATAAGGCTATCTATGGCCTCAAACAGAGTCCACGGGCATGGCCTCAAACATGCATTCTTGTGGTCATGATATATGTTGATGACATTCTGGTTACAGGAGATGATGCTCAGGGAATTGAGATAACCAAATCTATGTTGGGAAGTCAGTTTATTACGAAGGATCTAGGCACGATACGATATTTTCTGGGGATAGAGTTTGCAAGAAATGCACAAGGAATGGTAATGACTCAAAGAAAATATGTCACAGACTTGCTAGTTGAAACAGGAATGACCGGATGCAGACCGTCGAGCACGCCTATGGACCCAAGCATGAAGCTGTACGACAATGATACCGAAGAGGTGGACAAAAGAAGATACAGAGAGATGGTGGGTAAGCTCCTATACATTACCATAACTCGACCGGATATTGCCTTTGCAGTAAACCGGGCGAGTCAATTTATGGAGCAGCCTAGGCAAGTTCATATGGATGCCTTGTATATGATATTGAGATATTTAAAGTCTTCCCCAGGCACAGGGTTGCTATTCAAAAAGATACAGATCTGTCTATTTCAGCTTGTGCAGATGCAGACTATGCAGGATGTCCAAAGGATCGTAAATCTACTTCTGGATTTGCTATCTTCATAGGAAGCTCTTTGGTTTCTTGGAAAAGCAAGAAACAGACTGTTGTGGCGAGATCCAGTGCTGAATCCGAATACAGAGCCATGGCACAAGCAAGCACAGAGATGATGTGGGTTAAAGCAGTCTTAGAAGATTTGAATGTAGATGTCTCCTTGCCCATGAATCTTCAATGTGACAATCAGGCAGCATTGTTTATTGCCAATAATCCAGCTTTTCATGAGAGAACAAAGCACATCGAGGTGGATTGTCACTATACTAGAGACATGATCCATAAGGGCTTCATTTCCACTTCTCATGTCAGTTCAGAGGACCAGACTGCTGATATATTTACCAAGCCATTGCTCAGAGGACCTTTCCAGAGATGTTCTTCCAAGCTGAGCATGATTGATATCTATGCTCCATCTTGAGGGGGAGTGTAGAGGTTTATATTATGTTATGATGTACTGTTACGTATTTCCTATTTATATCATGTACATCTATGTAATTTACCCAAGGGTTTTCTCTCTATATAAGAGACCCGAGGGCTCTATGGAATAACAGAGAAGAATATCCTTTTTACTCTAACAATATTCTTAAAAAATTACTTTGATCTTTACAGATCTCTCGGTGGCTATGGACTTTCAGGAAGTTTTCCAGACATTAGTGGACTTTGTGCCCTTGAAAGTATGTAATTCTCCATCTGAAATTTGCAAGATATGATGGAAGACATATAGGAAAACTTCCCTTTTTTCTTCCAAAATTTGCATTCGCGCTTTCCGGATTTTAAAGACTTGCACAACAATAGTCTTGCTAGAGGTACCCCGAATTTCTAAGGAAATTCCCCAACTTAACGAGTCTAATAATTTTCCTATCTCACTACAACCTCACGATTTATACTCAATAGAATTATAAAATTGATTTGGAGAAGGCTTATGATTCCGTCCCACGAGAGATACTGTGGAGAGTTTTGGAGAAGAGACAAGTACATGACCTATATATTAATCTCAAAAAGGATATGTATGATAGGGCTTTATCTTGTGTAAGGACCCCGACGGGGAAGACTGACTATTTTGATATCAACATTGTTTTACATCAAGGTTCAGCTTTGAGTCCATTTCTTTTTACTTTGATTATGGACGAGTTGACAAGTCACATTCAAGATGAGTTACCTTGGTGTATGTTATTTGCTGATGATATTGTGTTGATTGATGAGACTAGAGATGGAGTAAATGAGAAGCTTGAGGTTTGGAGACATGCATTGGAGACTAAAGGTTTTCGTATAAGTAGGGCTAAGACGGAATATATGGAATGCACCTTTGATGGAAGCAATGGTGAAGGAATCGAGGTGAAGATTGGTGACGATAACATTCAGAAGAGAGATTCTTTCAGATATATGGGATCTATTTTGCAACATTATGGGGAAATTGATGGAGATGTTACTAATAGAATAAATACAGGCTGGCTAAAGTGGAGAGGAGTCTCCGTTGTTCTCTGTGATAAGAAAATTCCTTTAAAAATTAAAGGAAACTTTTACAAAGCAGCCGTGAGACCTGCTATGCTTTATGGTTCTGAATGTTGGCCTGTGAACCATAGACATGTGCAGAGAATGGTTGTAGCAGAAATGAAAATGCTAAGATGGATGTGTGGACATACACGTAAAGATCGGATTCGGAATGATGCAATCAGAAAGAACGTTGGTGTAGCTCCGATCGAGGATAAGATGCGAGAAAACCGCTTAAGATGGTTTGGTCATTTGCAAAGAAGGTCAACTGATGCACCAGTTAGGAGATGCGAGTGTTGGGATGTTGAGCCGACTAAGAGAGAGCGAGGACGGCCCAAGAAGTGTTGGAAAGATACTATACGAAGGGATCTTACTTTTTTGGATATAAGTCCGAGATTGACCCAAGATAGATCTGAATGGAGGCGAAGAATCCATGTAGCCGACCCTACTTAATTGTGGGAAAAGGCTTTGTTGTTGTTGTTGTAGAATAATAAAATTGTGCTTTTAAAATTTACTTCTATGAATATTGCTTTAAGTAATCTGGTTGACAACAACTCAGTAGCATACTGCCCTCCATGGTCAACAATCTAAAATTAAATCATTCAAGTAAGTTGATCATGAAAAATAGTATAATAATATTAAACTCTGTTTTTGTTATGATTCCATAGCATCAAATTGTTATAACATCATGCACTCAACTGGTTTTTTATTTGAAGTATTATAAGAAATCCACTATTGGAATGTAAAGATGCATTGCCATCCGAGTCCCCAATAGAAACAATACATCACCATATGATGGAGACGGATGTAGTAGATTCTCTTGCTTAGTTTTTAGGGATTTTATCACTTGTGCCCCTTCGAGATATCGCAATATCAGTTATGCCCCTATCTTTTTGGTAATATCAGTTGTGCCCCTCACTTCTTTCTCCGTCATCAGTTGTGCCCTTCCGTCAGATTGACCGTCAAAAAATTGAAATAACCATAGTTTACTCAAACCATGGTGTGGTTAACAGGGGTATTATGGTCAGAATAAAATCAAATGAGGAGGTGCGGGCTGGCGGCAGGGGTCGGGGGAGGTGTGTGGCTGTGGTATGAGGTCGGCTTCACGACGTGGCTGCGGGTGGCGGTGCGGGGCAGGGGGAGGGGGAGCAGGGGGCGACGCCGGGGAGGGGAGGAGGTGCGGGGCTGGGAGGGGCCGCAGCCCAGGGGGGAGGCAGAGTAGGAAGCAGGAATTTTTATATACAAAAGGTACCACACGGATCACAGATTCTTTCCAACTGATCTATATATGGCAGTTGTTGATAGATAGTTTGGCGAGTGCGACCGGCGCAGCAGCAAGATCCATATCAGATGCAAAATCGAAGAATGGGAGCAACCCGTGCGAACAGTCGCACACCGTTTCCCTGTTAGCGCCAGCATTCAGCTTGTTCACTTCCTCGGTATCTTTCCTTGGGTGCATTGAACTTGATATATTCACATATGCAACGATGATGGTCGTGCCGTGTTGTCTTATTCCTGGATCCGAAAGACAGAGAACTGATAAGAAACCAAGTTGAATTTTGAAAAAAACGAAGCTTAAGATACGACATCGTTATCGAATCACGATATAAAAGATCGTGATGCAAAATTACCTTAACATGGTGATCCTCTGGGTTTAGCTCGACAAAAGTTGAGACCAGACCCCAATTCCCTCCGTTGTTCTTATGATCAGTAGATCTCGAGCCCGGAGAGATAGGTCGACCGACGCACGATTCCGATAGATTGGTATTGCTATGGGCAACAGAAGCGGATGATCCCATTCTTTCATCAAGCTTGGTGTCTTCTAAAGCGTTAACTTCATCAGGAATCAAATGAACCAATGGAGGATATGTTTTGTCCCAGATATCAGATTTTCGCGGATACGGATGTGTGGATTTCTTCTTAGGTCTGGGAGGAGGGACCTCGATGATGGAATCCATATTGCCATTAGTCAATTCGCGCACCACCTACAAGTTGAAAGGCGCCGGGGAGGGGAGGAGGTGGTGGGGGGAGGAGGTGCGGGGCTGGGAGGGGTCGTAGCCCAGGGGGGAGGTGGAGCAGGGGGGCGACGCCGGGGAGGGGAGGAGGTGTGGGGCTGGGAGGGGTGCAGCCCAGGGGGGAGGGGGAGCAGGGGACGGCGCCGGGGAGGGGAGGGGGCGGCGGGCTGGGAGGAGGTGCGGGGGGGAGGAGGCGTGGCGCGGGGCTGGGCAGTGGGCTGGGAGGAGGTGCAGGGAGCTCAGGACGGAGCTGGGCGGCGCGGGGCAGGGGCGGGGGCGGGGGCGGAGAGGGAGGAGGAGGAAGAGGATGGGGAAGAGGAGGAAGAAGAAGAGGATGAGGAAGAGGGTATAAAATGACACATAACCTTTTTTAAAAAAATTAATTCCGCTTATGTCCTCAAAGTTAACGTCCGTTTGCACTGCGGATGGACGGTCACTAACCCGAGGGGCACAAGTGATAAAATAGCAAGAAGTGAGGGGCACAACTGATATTACCAAAAAGATAGGGGCATAACTGATATTGCGACATCTTAGAGGGGCACAAGTGATAAAATCCCTAGTTTTTATTAGCATGCCATTGCTATTCTCAGGCTCAACAGAACATGATTCAAATGCAATGGTTAAATCATGTTCGGTTGGATTGTATGCATCATTTTTTTTATTTGTAACAAAGATTGGACAACGGACTTTTAGTTGTATTTTTATCATTCACATTTGGTTTTCATAATTGTGTTAACTAAATGGTAGTATTTCTAATATGAGTTTATAATGCCCTCCCGATTACAATTGCAATGTTATGCAAGGGGATGGGTATCAAGTTTATCCATGAATAATATATATATATGTGTGTGTGTGTGTGTGTGTTTTCTTTCACAATGCAAATCAAGGATATGGTGTTTGCCTGACCAAATTACCATCAACGTGGAAACATGTATAAGATGGTGCAAACATTATTGTCCGTCAGTATTAACTTCTATAGCTTTTCATCACGGCAAGAAGTTATTACTTCATAGATATCAAGAAGATCCTCTATTGTTACAACAAACATATCAAATTTGCAATCCAACGAAACCAAGATCTTTAGATTAGACCATATTGACCAATCTATAATTATTTCCACAAGATATACTGGGCGTAGGTAATACAACACTCGAATATGTGATTCACCCTTCAAGCTGCACCTCTTCCTTACCCCCTCCTCCTCAAGACACATGTTTTCAAAAGGCCATGGATATCAAGAAGTTATTACTTCATAGATATCAAGAAGATCCTCTATTGTTACAACAAACATATCAAATTTGCAATCCAACAAAACCAAGATCTTTAGGATAGACCATATTGACCAATCTATAACTATTTCCACAAGATATATTGGGTGTGGGTAATACAACACCTGAATATGTGATTTACCCTTCAAGCTCCACCTCTTCCTTACCCCCTCCCCCACAAGACACATGTTTTCACAAAGGCCATGGATGAAATATAATTTTTATTACTTATGCTTACATTTGATTTGCCTATGTTGGATGCAAATAGGAAACACATAGCTCTTCGGATGCTTAAAAGAAGTTTATGGTAGTAACTATCACGCATTCCCTCTGACCAAGTTAGTCCCAGTGGTCGAAGATGTGAGAGAACAAAATCTAGGGATCCAATCGAGACCAAAGGATGAGATCATGAACCATCAATTCAGCTCCAAATACCACCTTTGAGGAGAGGTACATGAACGAATTGCATTGTCAAAATTTGCAATACTTTTTAGAGCATTAATGCATTTTGAAACTTTAGTTATGACTTAGCATTGAACATAAACATTGTAGGATCGTGCAAGTTCATGACCGTAACAAAGAGGTGCAAAAAGTTGACTCTTTCTGCAAGTTTTACAGGTAATAGACAGATGAGAGAGAACCAATTAAATAATTCTAAGAAAAATACTATTAGTACATTGGGGATGGAGGTGTATCCATGTTGACATTTATCCGTTCTGACCTTTTCAGGGTCTCTTGGGCATCATATGTAAATGGTCAAAGGCAGGTAAGATTCTCGAGAGGCCACTCTTGCTAGCAAAAAGCTTAACAAGAGAGATGCTTTCTTCCATCCTCCAAGGATCCCCCTCTTGGTTTGGATGTTGAGGCAGAGATGAAGTTGGATTTTGATTCTATAAGTATATCCGATGGTAACTTGCAAGTTTCAAAAATTAAGGGAGATGGGTATGTAAGAACTTAGCCTTCTTCTTTTATATAATAAGGACATAAAATCAAGTAGGATATATAACCTTAGTTGCCCATCATTATGATTTCTTTAAATAAAACTGGTTTCTTGGAATAAAAATGATATCAAAAGGTCATGGCAATCATCCTTTCCAGTCATTAGTTAGGATATGAAACGAGATGTTTTGGACAACATTATTTCATGCAAAGCTATTTTGCCTACCATGGCAACTTGAACTAGTAATTGTGCAAGACATATATATTCACAAATGTCATGGGTGATATGCATATCTGCTCCAAATGCCTCCAACCCTTCGTGCGCCACTCCTACCACCTCCGCCCCTCTGCCCCCTCCCTCACCCTTCAACTCCTCTCATGCCGCTGCGACACTGTCTTTACTGCCTCTCCCTTCGCATCGTCCACCACCTCCTCACCTTCCTCGACAACTTCAACAAGCTCATGCGGATCAAGCCCTGCAGCAAGAATGACTTCCTCACCGATGTGGTCCTTGACCTTGCCCATGCTTGTTGCCCCGCCCCGTTGAGGTCGACCTCACCCCGAGCACCATAAATTTCGTTGTCGATGGCTGAGAGGAACGTCACCGCCATCAGCATCACCGTCGATGATAAGATGTACGCCTTTGTGTATGTAACTATTTAACGCTTATATCATTTTTTCATGTGAAGTTTTACTAGACTTACCTATAATCAGATATATATTATCAAACTGAGTTGCAGTTATTATGTATATAGTTTTCATTCATTCTATTTTTTATTACTCGGTTATCTGATAAAGCATGAAGCATATTCCTGAAACCATTGTATGTTATATCGTTAGTATGTTGCTAATTTTTGATAAATCATGCATGCACTGTGTTGGATTCTTCCTTCTACATGCTAATTCAATACCTGGCATCCGTAATTTTGTTGTTTTTTCTTTAATTATGATAAGTAATCAAAATTTATAGTGTTGGTTTTTCCTTCATTATGATGACTATTCAGAATTTATAGTATTTCTTTCATTATAATCCTATGGTGACACAATTAAAAATATATAAGACAATCATTAATCTCCATGTTTGAAATAACAATGGTATGCATGAGAGGAGAGATAAATACATGTAGATGTTAGTGAAAATAAAATTATTAAATTTATTTTAACATTGTATTATACAAGGCTTAATAAAAATAAATACCACTATGTTGATTTTTTAAGGTGTTTGCATTGTCGTGCTAGATCGATAATAAAACTATTGACGTCAATTTTTTTATAGAATTATGTCATATTTTAGCCCCATGTATTTGCTAATATATAAAATGATAATAATAATAATAATGAAGATGAATACATCATTATATATGAATCAATAATGCTATGTTTTTTTATTTTGTGTATAATATTCTCTTTTTTATTTAGATTAATCTTCTATGCCAACCTAGGGATAATAGCTATTGTTTGACATACTTTATCAACATTATTACAAATTTATACGGCTCGTCGCGGAGCACAGGTATACTCCCTAGTTTTTTTTAAAACCGGCCCTAACATTAGGCCCTACCCTCTTTAGGGTTCCCTCCTGGAACTTTTCTCGAAGGAACCTGCCTCCTTCTGGACTTCGTTGCCGCCAACAAGAGGATCGTAATCCCCTGGATCTTCTTCAATGCGTCGAGGTGCACCGCCTGCGCGAGATCGCAGCCTAGATGTGCGCCGCTTGTACGAGAGAGGAAGGGGCTCGTGTGAGAGAGGAGTGTTGCCTACGGCAGCCGTCGACCGATGTTGCAGCTCCGCCTGGAGGTCGCCTGGATGTTGCGGCGACGATGGAGGTGCTGCCTGGAGGTTGCGTCGAACAGGGGGCCCATACGCCTGTGATAGGAGGCAGCTCCACCGAGCGCATGGGATGCCATCGCTTGAGAAAGGAGTGCTCCGTCGACTAAGCTATTGCACCGTCATATGCGGCTGGAGGGCAGATGGTTGAGGTTGTGCTGAGGGCTGAGAGGAGCAACGTCGCTGGGGCCTTGGATGTCGTTTGGAGCACCACCACGGAGGAGTCGCAGCCTTTGCCGCCTGGAGAGGGAGGCGACGCATGGAGCTCATGCTGGAGAGGCAGCACCGCCGGAGGTTGGCGGGATTCACTACCTCGAGATGAACAGAGGGCTGGCGGCGCCTTACTTGCCAGATTCGCGCTGCTTGGAGATACAGCTGGGTTGGAGATCACCGCCTAGGGTTCCCAGTTGGAACCTCGATGCCGGCACTGAAGTTCGACAGAAGATACGCCCGCTTGAATCGGCTGGAAGGGGAGACAAGGCCGATCAGATATGGATTTGGCGCCGCCACCTCTTTTCTCAAATATGTTGCCTCTACGTTAGGGTTTTGAACCCCAGAACTAGAGGATGATCATGAGCAATAATAATCCACAAGAACGAATCTCCAAGAACAAACAAGAATGGAATCTCGACTAAATCAAAAATATAAAATAATTCCTCGAGAATCAAACCCGCTCTGATACCATGTTAGAGAATATAATGCGGAAGCGAAATTAGAGAAAAGAATAAAACCAAAGAGGAACGCGGGATTTGATGTGGAACCCTACACCTTAAGGAGCGGGATGAAACCATGGGAGAATGTCTCAAAGGGTTGATGTGTTCATTGAAGTTTCTCACTGAATACAGGAAGTTTGGGGCTTCTTATATAGCCTCCACAGATCCTCTAAGTCCCATCACTGGTAGATGTGCGACTATACACTGGGATGTGGTAAATGGATCTTGGAGTGATCCATTTACCCATCTACACCATAAGTGACACATAACACATATACTCCAACAAATAGCAAAGTAAGAAATGGGTCAATCTGGGAAAGTAAAACCCAAGAACCTATTTGGATGGAGGTACAGTTTAGTTTCTGGCCTAGTCGTTGAGAGGTTTGGGGTCGTATGAGTCTCCTACTCCACATCAGCAACCATAGGAGCAGCAACAATGGACCATAATCAAAGAAGCAAGGTGAGGATGCATATGATCCATAAAGGGGCATAGAAAAAATTAAGAAGGTAGCAGTTGGTGTGATAATCGCGTGGAGGTCGTTGAACATGGGTGATTGTGGCTTAAGAGGTGTGCAAGTCATGTAGTCGAGTATTACTATTGTGGAGGGAGGTCATTGTATACATTCGTCGATGAACACGAGGTTGCACATTAAAGGAGGAGAACGACTAGCTTGGCAGGACGTCCGGAGGTGTGAGCTGGATGGTGGTCGTCGGTGAAGGAAGAGCGGACTCGCCAGCTTTATGCGTAAACTAGTGTACAACTGCTAGAAAGATGGGTTGTTGGGGACGCGGACTGCTATTGTTGGTTGCACTCATCGACGACTGCTTAAAGGCAAGATCGGTGCCAATAGAATGGATCAGAGTGTTCGAAGGGAAGACGAGGAGGATGGCAATGTAGTGATTTGTAATTCAACTTGAACGGTAGATATGCCATCTTTTTGGCAGATTCTAACGGCCAACTGAATGGAAGTTAACCACATGGGTCGAGGTATAAAAGTAAGTTTACAGGGGTTGTCATGTAATTGCAAAAGTTTATAGGGGTTATAGTGTAAAAATCTTGAAGATAAAACTGTGGAGGTATCAATAGAAAGAGTTTTATTCATGGGATAGGTTTCTTATAAAGGGTGAAACCCTAGGGCCCACTAGGTGGCAATAAAATAACAGGCCCCGAAGGGTTACAAATAGAAATAGAGAACACGGAAATAAACTAAAACAGAAACCATGCAATTGGCTACATTTTCCAAATGATATTTCTTATTGAAAGATGGAAGCAAACTCGATAATCGAAATAAGAACATAAAAAATATAGCGAAGAACAATCATGATTTTACATAGAGCCTTACTCTGATAGGAGCAGGATGAAACCACGGGAGGAAGGCCTCAAAGAGCCAGTTCTTCTCTTAAGAATATCTCAATGAATATGAGGGGTGTGGGGCTTCTTAATATAGCCCTACAGACAGACCAGACTCCCACTTATAGATGATGTGGGATTGAACATGAGAATAGGATAATTGGATCTTGGAGAGATCCAATTATCCTCTTTTTATATATTCTAACAATGTCAACACCGCATGTTGGAGCATATCTATCAATCATGCCCAACTTGAAAGTCAATAGCGATACGTGTTTCCTTGAAAGTGCTATGGTAAATCTATCCACAAGTTGGAATTTAGTGGAAATGTGTGGAGTAATGATCTTCCCTCCCTGTACCACGTCTCGAATAAAGTGGGAATCCACCTCAATATGTTTGGCTCGCTCATGAAAAACAGAATTGATGACTATCTACATCGTGTACTTATTGTCACTGTAGAGAGAAACTGTAATTGTAATAGGGAGTCCAAGTTCCTGTAAGAAAGGAGACAAACCAATTAATCTCGCATGTATCTTGAGACATCGATCTGTATTCTACATCTGTTGATCCAGAGAAACTATGATATGTTTCTTGCTTCTCCATGTAACAAGGGTTCCACCAACAAATATGGCAAAACTAGTGTGTATCACATGTCCTCGAGAGAACTAGCATAGCTAGCATTTACATAGGAGGAGATATCAGTATGGCTATAAGCCCTATAGAAGAGGCATTCTCCTATATCATCGAAAGATCAAAAGAACATCACGTCGATGGCTATAGCGAGGCTTCTCCATGTGCTAGTCAGTACATGGAGACAATGATATATCAGACCTAGCGACAATGAGATAGTGTTTGCCTACAAGGTTCTATATCGCATGGTATCTTCAAATACTGGATCGGTAGAGGTTGTTGGAGCATTCGTTGTATGCGTCCATTGTGTTGTAGCAGGGTAAATGGATCCTGGAGGAGATCCATTTACCCCATCCAGTGTTTAGTCCCACATCGTCCAGTGGTGGGACTTGGAGGCTCTGGAGAGGCTATATAAGGAGCCCCAGACCTCCTGTATCCATTGAGAAAAAGCAATGCATAGCATGCCCCGTTGAGGGCTTCTCCCGTGGTTTCATCCCGCTCCTCACGGAGTAGGGTTCCACGTTAAAATCCCGCTGTTCTTTTCGTTATTTATCTTTTATCCATGTTATCACTTCCGCTTGCGATTTTCTAACATGGTATCAGAGCGGGTCGATTCTCGAGGATTTCAGATTTTTTTATGTTCGAGATTCGTTGTTTTTTTTTTAAGTTGAAGATCTGTTGTTCAGTTCTGGAAATCTCGGTCTTCATTTAGATCGACGGAGAACTGTTCATATTCATGTTTGAGGGTTTTCTGAAACCCTAGATATGTTGTCAAGAAATCCTCTGTATCAAGGCATCTTCCTGCCGACAAAGCCGCAAGCCCAGGCAGGAGTTTCTCCTACATTCTTCCTGCAGGAGGAGGTGCCCTAGCTGCATGAGATGGCATCTTATCTCAATCCAGATCTGCGCAAGTTGCAAGATCCATTCTCCGATTACGATAACACCGAGTGGGTTCGTCGTCTGCCATCAGCGCCACCTCCTGGACCTCCGTCTCAGCATCACGACGTCAGATCAGCGATCTTCCTGGAGGCGACCTGCTTCCTCCCCTTGAAAAAGCAACACAGACCTCCTGTAGGATCCGGTGGCGCTCCCAAAAACATCCGGCGGCGAAGCCGTCGCCATCTTCGTGCGCACAGACCGCTGTCAAGAGCTCTCGCGGTGCTCGATCTCCTATTGGGAAAGGGCCCCATGCACTATCGCCAGGTCAGGCACCTTCTCGGGTGTCTCTCTTCGCCCAGCCCAGGCAGGCCTTGTGCTCCAGGCATCGCCGCCCCATCGTCTTCTCCAGCCGCACCAACTCCAAGGCGCTCCAGGCGTTCCAAGCTGGCGATGTTCATCGCGCGCGCCTCTCAGGTGGCAGAGATCCCCCCAGCGCGGTGCTCGCGTACGCCTCTCCTCTGATCCTCTTCCGCCTTGGCTCCCAGTTCGGGGCGGCGGCATCCCCCCTCAACCCGGCTCCAGGGGGCGGCGATCCCAGCAGCCACGAGTCCCAGCAGCGCCCCGCAGCGCCCCTTCCTATCTCGCGCAGGCGGCGCGAGCAATCAAGGCCCTCCAGGTCAGTGGCGGCAGAAGCAAGAAGCCCCGATGGGGGCGGTAACCTTTTGTGAAGGGTTCCCGTTGGAACCCTAAAGAAGGGGGTAGCCAGTTATTAAAAAAATAAGGGAGCTATAGGGCCGGATTAAAAAAGGAGAGGCCATAAAAAAAAGGTGGGCTGATGATAGGAAAAATTATAGCAGAAGAGGCCCCTTTAAAAAATTATATTTTTTGGGTCGATATATTTTGAAAAAAAAAGAAGGGAGAGGAGGCATCCATTTTTAAAAAAAAAAGGTATTCCAGTTTTTTTTCAAAAAAAAAAGTTCGAGAAAAAAAGGCGTGTGCATTAAAAAAAAAGAGCCGCACGAACGGCTTAAAAAAAACGTGTGACGGCTTAAAAAAAGCCGCAAGTAATTTTTGAATGTTCATGTTTTACCCCTATTCATCTTGTCTTCTCCCAACTTTGTCGATGTCATTTTCCGACAAGCATGGGAGAAAGGGGGAGTATATGTAGAGTCACAGGTCTATTCAGATGCTCCAGATTCACATGCAGATTTCCAAACCAATCAGTTGTTCAGACTCTATGGCTTTCAGATGAAGATTCTTCATGCACAGATTCAGACTCGACATTCAGATCGGTTCGAGTCCAAGTTCGAGGCACTCCATGAGAGGCCCATTTTTCAAGATCTCCAGAGAGAGACTCCAGTATCAGACATGCACGAGTTTAAGGTCATTTTCAGATGAGCATATGTTGCCATCATTTGTTCGTGGTCCCCATCATTCTTCTTGTTGTCAGGTCAGAGTTTTCATGTGAGCCATAGGGACTCCAGAGTAGAGGACCATTCCTTATGCCATGTTGGCAAGGGTTTTCATGTGGTATCATAGGTACACCAGAGTAGTGCACCATTCTCTGAGCTAGATGGGAGAGACCCAGTTCTCCGAAGAGGAGACTTTATCAGACTCCACTCTCCAGCGACCGTGGACTCCGACGAGGATTGCACAGCCACGGCCTTTTTCAGTTCGGCCCTTTTCAGAGATGGAGCAGTTGTCCACATGTTGTGGCGGGCCAGAGTACTCCGACGAGGAGACTCATTTTCCAGTTGCAGTGACTCTGACAAGCGCAGTACAGAGCACATGCTCTCCGACGAGGAGATTCAAAAGACTCACACTCCAGCCCATTCGTCCTCCTCACATGCACGACATGAGAAGCAACGTCCTCGACTGCAGCAATGTGCGCGTTGGGTTGATATTGTCTGTAGTGTCCTGTAGCGTTGAGTTGAGTCTTTTTCTGTTTGTCCAAGCTGAGCATTGCATGCTCCAGCTTGAGGGGGAGTGTTGGAGCATCCGTTGTATGCGCTCATTGTGTTGTAGCAGGGTAAATGGATCCTGGAGGAGATCCATTTACCCCATCCAGTGTTTAGTCCCACATCGTCCAGTGGTGGGACTTGGAGGCTCTGGAGAGGCTATATAAGGAGCCCCAGACCTCCTGTATCCATTGAGAAAAAGCAATGCATAGCATGCCCCGTTGAGGGCTTCTCCCGTGGTTTCATCCCGCTCCTCACATAGTAGGGTTCCACGTTAAAATCCCGATGTTCTTTTCGTTAATTATCTTTTATCCATGTTATCGCTTCCGCTTCCGATTTTCTAACAGACACGTTACAGGGATAGATAATGGTTTACATCCAAATAACTAGCTTTCGTAAGGATATCGAAACAGTATTTCCTCAGTGATAAGTGCAATCCTTATGCCATTCATATCACCTCAATACCTATAAAGTATCAGAATTGATCAAAGTTCTTGGTGACAAATATCTTATAAAGGAAGGCCTTGACATAGAAAGCAAGTACCATGGCTCCCGAGGGCCTCTATTTAATGAATATTGAATAGTCAAATGTCGTCCTAGGGAATCCACGATGCTTTAGCACCATTCTTCAACCATTTTCTTACTTCGCCAAATAACATTTAATAAATTTGTGAATTAAGTCAAGCCACGTTCACATAGAACTCTCACTACTTCTATAGGAATTTCACCAGGTCCTACACATTTTCCTTCATATCCTTCAAAGCCTCCTCTATCTTCTTTCTTTGTATTCATCTATATCTCACACGATTCATGTAACTTTCACTACAACCTAGAACTCCCAAAGTGATCTCTTTATTCCCAAGCCCATGAAAAGCTTATGGAAATAATGCTTTCATCTAGCCTCTATATCCTTCTGAGCAACAAGCACATGTCCTTCCTCATTCTTAATGCATCTTCCTTGAGAAAGATCTTTGGTCTTTCTTTCTCTTGCTTTGGAAAATTTGAATATATTCTTCTGACTCTCTTCAGAGTCAAGGCTTTTGTACGAAACTTCATAGGCTTTTTTCTTAGCTTCACTTACAACCTTTTTACTTCCTTCTTCGTTATTTTGTACTTTGTGACAGCTTCCTTTGTTCTATCTTGATATATAGCTTTAAAGCAAATTCTTTTAATTTTAAGCTTCTCTGGCAAACCATTCACTCCACCACCAAGCCTCCTTTTGATATGGAACTCCTCCTTTAGACTGGCCTAGCTTCTTTTAGGCTACTCTTCGAATATAAAATGCTACTGCCTCCCATGTCTTATTTGAACTTTCATTACATTCCTAAGACAAGTCTTCTAAAATCATCTCCTTGAAGATTGATTGCATCACTCGAGGATTCCACCATCCATTTGTAATGGTTTGGGAACCATCATTTTCTTTACCAACTCTTTTATTGGCACATCCACGACTAGCAAATGATGTTGAGAAGCAAAGCCCTCTCATGGGATTACTTTGTCGTCTTTGCAGCACAACCAACGTCTTCTCCTCATTGCAAAGTAATCTATCCGTGTTTTAATTGGACCACTCTTATAAGTAATTAAATGCTCCTCCATCTTCTTGAAGAGAGTGTTTGATATAAAAAGGTCATAAACCATTACAAAATACAGAATGACTTCTCCCTCTTTATTTCTAACCTTAAGCCATTGCCCCCATGAACTCTAGCATACCCTGAAGCATCCTTTCCACATGTCCGTTGAAATCTCCACCTATGGAAATCATATATCTGTGTCAAATTCCTTGCATAATCTTATTCAAATCCTCCAAAAAAATATTGTTTAATCCTTTCTTCTAAACCTATTTGTAGTGCATCAACTGAGATGATATTCATGATTTCTTCGTCAAACAACTACTTAAGCAATAATCCAATCCCTAAATCTTTGCACCTCAACCACAATATCCTTCACATCCTTATGAACAACCACTCCAATCTACCCTTCTTTTTACCTGAATTCCATAATTTAAAGCATGTCTTCTTGATCTTCTGTGTTCTCTCTTTAACCCATTTTGTCTCTTGAAGACACAGTATTCAAATCTCCCTTCTTTCCACTGTATTATCATCTCCATAAATTTGCCGATCAAAGTACTAATATTCCAACTACCTATCCGCAACTTCTTTTGCGATCTTTTTTTGGACTGCCTTCTTTACTCGCACGTATCCATCACACGAAAACCCTCGCAAATTTTGGACCACATCCTGGCGGTGATACAATGAAACTAACTTATTTACTTGCATGTGTTCTTCATGCAAGAGCCCTTGCAAATTTTGAACTACATCAAGGTAGCCAACTTCTCACTACATTCGGACGATGCAACACATTATTAATGGGAACCTCCAATGAAATCTAAATGTTTGCTTAAATCCATGTTGAAAGATCTGACTGATGTATGATGGTCGTCGGCTACCTAATGCGACCTTCCTCATTTACCCAGATTTGGGAATTCAAGAATACGTATTCAAAATATTTTAACTAGAGAATTCAAACATTATTGAATCATGAGTTGGTTTTGTGAATTAGGTTCACTAAATCATGGTTTAAATTTGTGAATTAGATTCACAATTAGGTCAGAGGTTGATTCGGTTTATGGATCATGGTTGATCCTAACCATGTTGGGCACCCACCCTTTCTCTTATAAAAGAATGGTGGATGACCCGAGAGTTTCTATTAGAATCTTGCCGACCACCTCTCTCATCGCTTACTCAAGGACGTCGTCCACTTCTCCCTCTCTATCATCATTAAACAAGCCACCTTCGTATTATGATGGCTTGTGTGCGTACTCTGTGTTTGCGATGGGAAAGCACATTATGTAAGACACAATCCAATATTCGAGATCTCTACAAGGATCTTTGGTTAAGCATGATGAGGACTCTGTTAGAAGTTTTGCTCCACAGTTTGAAAATGGGTCCATTCTGTTATTCTGTTGCTCTTTGTTGTATGAGGGATGAAATCCATTCATCATGTCCTATTCAGTCTTCTAGGTGGGATGCAGATTTCACACCATTTTCAAGAACCTTAAGGCAGGAGCAGTCCGATCGATGCATGGGTGAGGTTAAAAATATGCTCTTTCAAGGCAGACTTTGTTCGAACTATTTATGACTTGTTCCCTTATGTTGGACATATCGTCTAGCCTAACAGTAAATAATTAACTTACTCTTTCAAACTTGGAAAAGCGGTAGGACCTGATGACATTCCTATAGAATTTTGGAGAGTTCTAGGTGAACAAGGTTTGACTTGGCTCACAAATTTATTCACTGTTATTTGACGAAGCAAGAAAATTCCTGAAGAATGGAGGAGAAGCATTGTGGTGGCTTTTATAAAAATAAATGAGACATTTATAATTGTTCGAATTATAGAGGTATCAAATTGATGAGTCATACTACAAAAATTTGGGAATGTGTGATCGAAAGAAGGTTGAGACAAGTTTCCAAAGTAACTGAAAACCAATTCAGTTTAATCATGGTCACTCTATTATTGAAGCTATCCACTTGTTGAGAACAATGGAAATTTATAGAGCTAGAAGAAGAACCTCCATATGATTTTTATTGAGGCTTATGATTCAGTTTCAAGGGAGATTTTTTTTGAAAGGAGAAGGGGTGGTATCATGTGCTGGGACCCACCGCATCTTAAATTAATGGGAAAAAAGATAGTACATTGTGTTACATGATTCCAATAAAACTCACAACGCCCTACATCACATTACATGTCTCCCGGAAATGTACAACGCCCTATAATGTTCAAGAACATTCTCCGAATAGAACATTTGCTCACGAAAAGTGGCTTCGTTCCTGTTGCACCAAATTGTCCATAAGATCGCAAAGGATAAGAGCTATCCTCATGCTCGTTGTTGCAAATCAATCTAATGAATCTCCAGAAGGTGGCACCATCCTCCATCGAGAGCCAAGGAATATTAGCACTACTCCACAGCTGCGCCGAGTGAGGGCAAGAAAAGAAAAGATGATCCATGTCTTCTAATTCATCCCACATCTATCACATATGTAATCATCGACTCATAAGAACTGATTCTGGCGACTTTTGGTAAGAACCCTACCAAGTCTGAACAATCATAAAAATACCTTGACTCTGATTGGCACTCTCCTCCTCTAGATGAGCCCAACATCGAGTCACATATCTTGATGTTCCACACCACCATCCTCGACGAAGAATCGGTACGCCTTCTTCATCGAGAATCTCCCATCCCCCCACATAAAGTGATCTCTGCCAATTGATGGGTCCTCAAGTTGTGCCAACTTGCTCTGTAAACTCAGAAGCTCCTCCAGTCTCTGATCAGATAATGTCGAAGAGAACATAATAGGCCACGAACCGTACTCCCACAAACGACGGATTGAATCCTCCTTGCTACAAGTCAACCTAAAGAGCCGCGAGAAGCGCTCCCACAAGGTCACGTCCCCTGTCCAGTCGTCAAACCATAATCTAAACATCTCCTCGTCCCCAAGGAATAGGACGCAACTTCACAGCCATCTTCGGAAGGACCCTAGTGATAGCCTGCTACAACGAGGACAGAACACGCAGCCGAATGGTTTCCAAGGACCCAAAGATCCCATAAATTCACCAAGGCCCCAGAGTCCCAATGGAAATACTTTGGAGAGTTTTCGAGAAGAGACTAATACATGTCCTATACATTAAACTTATAAAGGATATGTATGATGGGGCTTCATCTTGTGTAAGGATCCAGTCTAGGAAAATTGACTATTTTAACATCAACATCGGTCTGCATCAAGTTTCAGCTTTGAGTCCACTCCTTTATACTTCGATTATGTGTGAGTTGACTAGTCACAATCAGGATGATATACTTTGGTGTATGTTGTTCATCGATGATAATGTGCTGATTGATGAGACGAGAGATGGAGTAAATGAGAAGCTGGAGGTTTGTAGACATGCCTTACAGATTAAAGGATTTCGTATAAGTAGGGCTAAGATTGAATATATAGAGTGCACATTTGATGGAAACAACAATGAAGGACTCAGGGTAAAGATTGGAGACGATAACATTCAGAAGACGGATTCTTTTAGATACTTGGGATCTATTTTGCAAAAGATGGGAAAATTAATGGAGATGTTACTCGTAGAATAAATGCATGTTGGTTAAAGTAGAGAGGAGCCTCTGTGTTCTTTGTGATAAGAAAATCCCTTTGAAAGTCAAGGGAAAGTATTACAAAGCAGCTGTGAGACCTGCTATGCTCTATGGATCAGAATGTTGGCCTGTGAACTATAAACATGTGCAGAGAATGACAGTAGTAGAAATAAAAATGCTAAGGTGGATGTGTGGTCATACACGAAAAGAGTGGATTCAGAATGATGCGATCAAAAGGAAAGTTGGTGTAGCTCCAATATAGGATGAGAGAAAACTGCTTAAGATGGTTTGACCATTTGCAAAGAGGTCGGTCGATGCACCAGTTAGAAGATGCAAGATTTGGGGTGTTGAGCCCGTTAAGAGAGGACGAGGAAGGCCCAAGAAGTGTTGGAATGAAACTATCCGGAGAGATATTAGTTATTCGGATTAAGCCCGACAATGACCCAAAATAGATCTGAATAGAGCTGACCCAACTTAGTAGTAGGAAAAGGCTTTGTTGTTGTGTACTCTTTCAAACTTGGCTCTTATCCGTCTTCCTTATAGTTTACTTCTGTTCTTGATTCCCATCCTCAATCTCGTTCTTCCTCTATTTTACACAATTTGGTATGCTCCTCTCCTCATTCCACATTTCAGGGATTTCCTTCCAAAATTTTGCAACCTCTTTAGCTTTCCTAATTACAATTTTTCCTTCCCAGAGTATTTTTTCCCTTCGAAAAATATGACAACTGCCAAATCCTCATCGTATAGCCAACACAACATAAAATAGGATAATTGCGCTGGATTAATTAAGATCTTTTTATAAGCAGCAATGTTGAATCAACATCAAATCACCTCATCTTTAACAAGTGTTCCTATCACCAATGCCCGGTATAGTTTCAAAATCCTTCTTGAAGTGGCATGTACTGCATCAGTTTTCCTGCATAAACAGAAGTTTAAGAGTCCTGTGCCATCATAAATACTTTAGGAACAAATTCTGATAATAAGAAAATAGACAGATAAAAAATGTATTCCATAGTTACCAAGACTAGAGAAATAGTATGCTTCATAGTTGTACTTATTCTTCATTTGAAGTCCTGCTGGAAAACTCTTAATAGTAGAAGAGAGTGTAGGTAGGGATTGGCTCAGCTCAAATAAAATGTATCTAAAAGAAGTAATACTGCTAGCCTTCAAGAAAACTGCTCGGGTACACACAGATACAAACAAATACAGCTAAAGCAATGACTATCGTCTACCCCAGAATTAAAGGACATCTTCTCGGCATATTTCTAAAAACAAGCAAAATACCAGCAACTATCAAGAGCACTTTCCTTTACATGCCTCATTTCATACACAGGATCAAAATAATATCTTATGACTATTAATTAAATTTAAATATACATCGGCATTAACTACTAATGGGAAATAAATCAAGCACTCAACTGGTTATTTTCGACAGCAGACGCCCCATCAGCAAAATAAGAAGCAAGGCAAATCTTTGCAATCTTTGTTTTGGCACAAAGCAATATTCCTATCATTAGCAGAAAAATAAGGTATCAAATAAGAAAAAAATATCAGAAAACTATTACATGCACCAGACTAAAGGAGAAATGCACAAGTAGATATGTACACATAAAAAAGTTATGATAAAACACATGAAGAGCAACGGAGAAAGGACATTGACCGAGTAAAGACTGAGAGCTTCCTCCAGGTAGTACGAGGAAGTCAAGACACTAATATTCCCACACAAAACTTAATCAAGGGAAGAACAGATTGTTGACGCATATTGAGTTATTGTGTCTCTTTGCTATTTTATTTTCTTGTTATTCTCTTTATGTAATTTACCCATAGGCTACTCTCCTATATAAGAGAGCCTAGGGCTATGGAATAGACATCTCATTCACGTTTCCCAACATGGTATCAGAGCGACGGTCCTAGACCCGAGTTCTCGAAAACCTAACCCTAACCCGCCCCACCCGCCGGCCTCTTCTCTCTCTCCCTTCTCCCTTCTCGGCGCCGCCCCTTCGTCGATCCGATCGACGACTTCTCCGATCACCTGGGGTGCATCTGCGCATAGCGCATCTCGCACGCGTCTAACGCGCATCTCGCGCGCGCCGTTTGTGTGCGCATGTGCGCTTCTAACGCATCCAGCGCCTGCGCCTGTGCGCCTCTAGCGCATCCAGCGCCTCTAGCGCCTGTGCGCACCATTGCAGCGCCTCTAGCGCATCCAGCGCGCACCAGCAACCAGTGCGGCGCATCCAGCGCCTAGCAGCAACAGCGCGCATCGCGCATCTGTAGCGCCTCCAGCAAGCGCGTGTCTCCAGCAACAGTGCATCCAGCCTGATTGTGCGCATCCCGTTGCGTGTGCACGTGCAACTCGCACGTGCCTGCGTGCCCTAAGCCCCAAAACCCTAGGGCACAGATCGTGATATACATGGGGTTAGTTGCTTGACGTCTACACACGCAACTAATCCCATCTATGTCATTGTAGACATAGACTATATCCTCTCAGTTGCTCCAGTCTTCCGTCTCCAACATGTCAGAAAGCAAGGCAGATATTCCATCTATGGACGCATTTCGTGGTCCAGCGCCCATTGTCAAGATGGATGGTACGAACTATGAACTGTGGGCAATGCAGTTCATGAGTATGATGAAGTCTACAGGTAAGAAGCACATTCTTACCGAGCCCGAGCCTGCAGAGAAGACTGGAGTTTATGCCTCATGGGAGGCCGATGATGCATATGCCAAGGTGTGGCTATCCGGTACATTGGCTATTGAAATCGCCAATGACATCTTACATCAACCCACGACGAAAGACATGTGGGATATCCTGGCAGCGACATATTCTCAGGCGAAGAATGAGACGAAGATCCTGCAACTACAACATGATATATTCACAATAAAGCAGAACGGCCGTCCTTTACATTCTCTCTATACATCATTGAGAGGGATGTTTGAGAAGCTTTATAGCTTCATGCCTCTTATCGCCACGCCAGAACAGCAGAAAACTTACAGGAATGCGACGATGGTGGGTGTGTTTCTCGCTGCACTTGATCCAGAGTATGAGGCAGCACGTTCACAGATTTTGGCGGACTCGACTATTCCTCCCATGGAGGAAGCTTTTCACAGATTGAGCAGGATCACAGTACCTTCAGCAGCTGCGAGTCAGAATCCCTCAGCTATGGCGGCCAACAGAGGCCGTGGTTTTCATCACCAGGGCCGTGGACGTGCTCCTCGTGGAAGGGGTGGCCGCACTAGGCCAACATGCTCATATTGTCACCGAGTCGGACATACTGAAGACACATGCTACTCAAAGCATGGATTTCCTGCATCCGCACGAGCAGCTGAGCAGATAGAGCCCCCGTCTGCTGCCACACTGGATCAACGATTTGATGACCTAGTTGCCCGTCTCAGGGGCATTATTCCACCATCTGGTCCAGCACCGACTGCAGAGAACCATACTGATGCTGCTGCTTCCGCCTCGGCCTCTACTAGTACTTCAGGTAGTCCACTTGCACTCCACAGTAGTAGATCTGATACACTGCCATGGATCATGGACTCCGGCGCTACACATCATCTATGTGGCGACCAGAGCCTTCTTACAGGATACACCCAGATTCCTCCAGGACGGACAGTAGTTATTGCCAATGGCACGCATTCTCCTATCACGAGTCAGGGGGAGATCAGATTGACGTCTTCTATGCAGCTCAAGAATGTTTTGCATGCACCGCATTTTTCTATGAATCTGTTGTCAATTAGTCAGATTACGAAGGATCTTCATTGTCGAGCTATTTTTTATTCATCTTCATTGATTTTTCAGGACATCCGTACGGGCAACGTGATTGGTCATGGCTATGAGCAAGGAGGCCTTTATCGTCTGAACCAGACCCCGTTTGCCGGAATCACAGCTTCTCCCCCAGAACAAGTATCTCCTCTCCTGTGGCATCTGCGTTTTGGTCATCTACCGCTTCAGAAGTTGCGTCTTGTCTTACCTTATAGTCTTTCTCACACACCTATCCAGTGTGAGGCGTGTCAGTTGGGAAAACATCACAGGTCATCTTTTCCCAGTAGTCAAGGTCGGAGTAGTAACTCCAAGTTTGAGTTGTTTCATGTCGACGTCTGGGGTCCAAGTCGTGTTCCCGATCATCAGGGGCACAGGTTTTATATTGTATTTGTGGATGACTTCTCTAGAGCATCATGGGTATTTCTAATGAAAAATAAGTCTAAAGCTGGAAATATTATTATTCACTTTCTAAATGAGATTCATAATGTTTTTTCCACAACTGTCAAAATTATGAGAAGTGAGTCAAGTGACAATGCCTTAGAGTTGTGCACCAACAGTCTAGCCAACTACTACTCCTCTAAAGGAATTGTTCACCAAACATCCTGCGCTCATACGTCTCAACAAAATGGGGTTGCAGAAAGAAAACACCGTCACCTACTTGATGTCACAAGGTCACTTCTCATTCAGAGTCATGTTCCGTATTCCTACTGGGGTGATACAGTCCTCACTGCATGTTATCTTATAAATCGTATGCCCTCGTCTGTCTTGAATGAACAGGTTCCTTTCTCACTTATTTATCCTGAGAAGAATCTGTTCACTCTTACCCCTCGTGTGTTTGGGTCAGTCGCATTTGTCCATCAGTTGTCGCCTGGTTCTGACAAGCTCTCTCCTAGGGCTGTCAAGTGCGTCTTTGTGGGGTACTCCAGAACTCAAAAGGGGTACAAGTGTTTTGACCCTGTGCGTCGGCGGTATATGATCAGTGCAGATGTTACATTCTTTGAATCCATTATGTATTTTTCAGAATCCGGGAACATACAGCCACCACCTATATCTCCTGATACCGTATTCATGGCACCACCAACAACACCACCGTCACCACCATCTCCACCACCACCACCACCACCGCCGCCACCAATAGTATCCCCGTTACCATTCCATTACACCCGCAGGCCGCATACAGCTCATGGTCCTGATCAGTCAACTAGCTCGCCTATGGTATGTAATGAAAATATTAATGTTGATGGATCTGACAACATTTCTCAGCAGGATGCATTACAGGAGCATGGGGATACCACAGAGGATCTGGATGTTCCAATCGCTCTACGCAAGCCAAAGAGAAGCTGTGCCAAATATCCAGTATCAGCAGCGGTGTCTTTTGAGAGGCTATCTGGACACTTCAGGACGTTTGCATTGGCACTTTCAGCTACAGACATTCCACGGAACCACCATGAGGCTTTGCAGGATTCTAGATGGCGGCTAGCTATGGAGGAAGAGATGGGGGCACTTCAGTCTAGAGGAACATGGAGCTTGGTTACTATACCTCCAGATGTCAACCCGGTGAGTTGCAAATGGGTGTTTACAGTGAAACATAATGCAGATGGCTCCATTGACAGGTACAAGGCACGCCTTGTTGCAAGGGGATTCACGCAGACATATGGGGTAGATTACCTTGACACGTTCTCCCCGGTGGCTCGTCATTCCACTCTGCGGATCCTCTTATCAGTTGCAGTTACTAGAGACTGGCCACTCTATCAACTGGATGTGAAGAATGCCTTTCTGTATGGCGACTTGCAGGAGGAAGTCTACATGCAACAGCCACCAGGTTTTGCTGTTGAGGGGGAGTGTTCCAAGGTTTGCAGATTACATAAGGCCATCTATGGCCTTAAGCAGAGCCCCAGAGCATGGTTCCAGAAGCTGTCAGACCTCTTTGAGAAACAAGGATATAAACGCTCCAATGCTGATCATTCCTTGTTTGTACAGAAGACGGCAAGAGGTATTGTTGTAATCATGGTTTATGTTGACGATATCTTGATTACAGGTGATGATGACCATGGCATTAAGCAGGCAAAGGAAAGGCTGGGGACCGAGTTTGTCACCAAGGACCTGGGAGTCCTTAGATATTTTCTGGGGCTGGAGTTTGCCAGAAATCCGTATGGATTAGTCATGTCACAGAGGAAGTATGTCACAGATCTACTGAGTGAGACAGGTATGCTAGGGAGTCGACCTGCTACGACACCAATGGACCCCAGCATGAAGCTGTACGATGATGACACAGAGGAGGTTGACAGGAGAAGATACAGAGAACTGGTAGGCAAATTGTTATATGTCACGATCACTAGGCCAGATATACTATTTGCAGTGAGCCGTGTGAGCCAGTTCATGGAGCAGCCACGCCAGGTGCATATGGATGCAATACACATGATACTTAGATATCTCAAATCTTCTCCAGGTAAAGGTCTGCTATTCAAGAAAGGAAAGGGGATTTCTGTCTCAGCATGCGCAGATGCAGACTATGCAGGATGTCCTAAGGATAGGAAGTCCACCTCAGGGTATGCTGTCTATGTTGGAGATGCCCTAGTCTCATGGAGGAGCAAGAAACAAACTGTGGTAGCTAGATCCAGTGCTGAATCCGAATATAGGGCTATGGCCCAGGCTACTACAGAGATGATGTGGGTGAAAGCGGTGCTGACAGATTTATGCTTAGATGTACCACTTCCTATGAACTTGGAGTGTGATAATCAGGCTGCTTTGTTCATTGCAAACAATCCTGCATTCCATGAACGGACCAAGCATATTGAGGTGGATTGTCACTTCATACGTGATATGATTCAGAAAGGATTTATTGCCACATCTCATGTTACTTCAGAGAACCAGACTGCAGATATATTCACCAAGGCATTGTTACGAGGTCCATTTCAGAAGTGTGCTTCCAAGCTGAGCATGATCGACATCTATGCTCCATCTTGAGGGGGAGTGTTGACGCATATTGAGTTATTGTGTCTCTTTGCTATTTTATTTTCTTGTTATTCTCTTTATGTAATTTACCCATAGGCTACTCTCCTATATAAGAGAGCCTAGGGCTATGGAATAGACATCTCATTCACGTTTCCCAACACATACCAACCGGAAAAAATACATCTAATCCTTACAAGCGAGTGAGGAGAAACCTCAACGAAAGTTCAGGCCTATTGACTTTACAGATGAGGATGCACACGAGTACTCTGCTATCCACAGGCATCAGTCAGTATTCACTTCTTACCAGCAGGCCAATGTGCCCATGTTTGAGGGCATCGGTACGTTAGATGTTGCTGAGCACTGGCTAAAGAGGGTGATGAAGGTGTTGAGGATGATTCGCGTGCCACGAGACACGTGGCTATCTTTCATGGAGTATTCACTGACAGACTTCCTTGAGAGATGGTGGGATGCAGTAGTTTTTGAGTTTGACCGCGAGCCTACATGGGATGATTTTGAGACGCGATTCAGATCTCACTTCTTTTCTACGAAGTGGAAGGAGTCCCAGCGCCGTTTGTTCGCAGAGCTTCGACAGGGACGTATGACAGCCAGAGACTACTTCGTCAGATACACCGAGCTATCACGACATACACCAGCAGCTGCTGCATTTCCAGAGGAGATTATGGAAGAGTTCATTAGAGGCATACGAGAGTAAGTACAGGAGAAGCTGGTCGGATTGCACATCACTTCCATCTCCGAGGTTACTGATGCAGCGGAGAAGTTCGAGGACATCATAGAGAGACATTTCGTGGGCTCGTCCGGATCAGCACATAGACCACAACGATCTTTTGGGCCGATTCGTCGACCATTTCAGCAGCAGAGGTCAGCTAGGCGTTTCCGACCTACGGGTTCGACATTCTCAGGCGGTGCTCGCTCATCTCCATCGACTACTTTAGAAGGAGCACTAGTTGGACGTAGCACAGATTCTGCTCGACCATCTGGATCGCGGCGAGCAGACAGACCCCCAGCAGGACCAACTCGGAGCACAGACACGACCACTCCACTTAATCGAGCAGTCCGATGTTACTTGTGCCATGAGTGGGGACATTACCGGCATCGGTGTCCCCAGAGATCGACTGAGCCTTAGCCACAGCCTTCACAGTCGCAGCATCAGGCACAACGTTCAGGGAGTTTCCGTGGTAGGAACTCCAATTTCAGGAGGCCGCAGCAGAGACAGACGTAGAGTGTGGCAGGTTTCAGTACCGCACCTGCCAGACAGGGTCAGCTACACGCAGTGACCGTGGAGCAGGTTCGTTCAACAGCTACTATGGTGAAAGGTATGGTCTCAGTCTTGGGCCGACCTTTTCATGTTTTATTTGATTTTGGAGCGACACATTTTTTCCTTGCTTCGAGACTGCTAGCTTCTTTAGGTAGAGTTGCAGAAACTCTATCTTCTCCATATCACATTCGTGGGCCAGGTGGCCAGTTATTCATCATTTCACTGATAGTCAGGCACTTGCCAGTACTGATTGGCGATCACGAGATGATCGCAGATTGTCTACTTCTACAGCTTAATGAGTTTGACTTGATTCTAGGCATGGATTTGTGATCAACTCATCATGCACTTGTTGATTTCTTTAGGAAAACAGTTGTCTTCAGGATTCCGGATTTACCCGAGTTCACTTTTGAAGGTATATTAGATGACTCCAAAATGGAGTATATTTCAGTGTTGAGAGGAGCTCAGAGACTTGTTGATCAGGGTTGTGATCCTTATCTAGTATTTGTCCGAGAGGTATCTGACCATTAGCCGATTGTACAGGACATCCGAGTAGTATCAGACTACCATGATGTGTTTCCTGATGAGCTACCACGATTACCTCCTGAGAGAAATTCGAGTTCGAGATCACATTACTACCAGATATACAGCCGAACTCGATGGCTCCATACCGCATGGCACCAACTGAGTTGAGAGAGCTGAAGGTGCAGTTGCAGGAGTTGCTTGATTTGGGATTTGTGAGGCAGAGCACTTCACCTTGGGGTGCTCCGGTTCTATTTGTCGGGAAGAAGGATGGATCCATGAGGTTATGCATCGATTACCGGCAGCTAAACAAGAGAACAGTGAAGAGCTGTTATCTATTGCCGCGCATTAATGATTTGTTCGACCAGCTCCAAGGATCTTCGTGTTCTCGAAGATCGACCATCGATCGGGCTATCATCAGCTGAGGATTCGAGAATCTGATATTCCGAATACCGCTTTCAGGACTCGCTATGGACACTACGGGTTTGTGGTGACGCCGTTTGGACTCACCAATGCACCTGCAACTTTCATAAATATGATGAACCGGATATTCCGTCCATATTTGGACAAATTTGTGGTGGTGTTCATTGATGATGTGCTCATATACTCACGGAATGAATGGGATCATGCGAATGATCTGCGGACTGTCTTGGATACATTGCAGGCGCACAAGCTATATGTCAAGTTGAGCAAGTGTGAGTTCTGGTTATCCCAGGTCTCATTTTTAGGGCATATCATTTCTGGACCAGGCATCGCAGTTCATCCTGCGAGGATTGAGGCAGTTATGTCTTGGGAGCAGCCCAAGACAGTTACTCAGATTCGGAGCTTCCTCGGTTTAACGGGCTATTACAGACGCTTTGTCAGCGGATTTTCACGCATTGTTCGACCTCTGACACAATTGATACATAAGGGAGGTCCATTTATTTGGGATGATTCATGCGAGCAGGCCTTCAGGACACTAAAGGAGAGATTGACTACAGTGCCCATTATTGCTCTTCCTTCAGATACTCAGGATTATGCAGTCTATACAGATGCATCTGGAGAAGCTCTAGGAGCAGTACTGATGCAGCAAGACCACGTGATTGCTTACGCATTACGACTGTTGAGACCGCATGTGCGGAACTACCACACACATGACTTGGAGTTGGTAGCAGTTGTCTTTGCCTTGAAGATCTGATGCCACTATCTATATGGGGTGAACTTCGAGATTTTCCCTGATCATAAGAGTTTGAAGTACATCTTTAATCAAAAGGAACTGAACATAAAGCAGCGCAGATGGCTCGAGCTACTGAAGGATTATGACTGCACGATCCCTTACCATCCAGGTAAGGGAAACGTGGTGGTTGATGCACTTAGCAGGAGAGCTCATGCAGAGGGTTCGGCGAAGTGGCTATATACATGGGATATGCTTGTAGCTTTGACTGATTGACATCCTCAGGAGAGTGCATCTACTGTCATACCTCTACGATTCAGCAATTTGTGGGATCGCATTGTCGAAGGCCAGAAGACATATCCATGGATCCGAGATAGATACATGCGCGTCGTCAAGGACGAGGTTGATAATTATGTTGTGGCGGAGTCTATTTTATGGAAGGCAAGTCGAGTCGTTGTGCCCAGCGACGAGCAGTTGCACAGAGACATTCTTGATAAGGCACACAGTTCGCGATTATCCATTCATCCTGGCTGCACAAAGATGTATCGTGATCTGCGTCAACATTTCTGGTGGGATGGGATGAAGCGCGATGTGGCGTAATATATCAGCAGATATATGACCTGTCAGATGGTCAAGGCCGAGCACAGGAGACCACCAGGATTACTGCAGACTCTCCCCATTCCCGAGTGGAAATGAGAAAGTATCTCTATGGATTTTATCACAGGTTTACCGAAGACACCAGGTAGCCATGATTCCATTTGAGTGGTTGTTGAGAGATTGACCAAGTCTGACCATTTCATACCTGTCAACATGACCTATACATCATCCATATTGGCCAGGCTTTATGTGCAGAATATCATTAGACTTTATGGTATGCCACGCGAGATGGTATCTGATAGACTCGAGATTTACGTCACATTATTGGCATTAATTCATGTCAGCACTACAAGCAAAGCTGAAGATGAGTTCTGCTTATCATCTACAGACTGATAGACAGAGTGAGCGCAGCATTCAGACACTTGAGAATTTACTTCGCGTATGCTCTTTGGAGTGGAAAGGGTCATGGAAGAATCATCTGCCATTGGTGGAATTCGCATACAACAACAGTTATCATTCCAATATTGGCATGGCACCATTAGAAGCCCAATATGGGCGGAGACACCTCACACCTCTCAGTTGGCATGAGGTGGGTGATCATGCTCTCTACTCTGTAGATCTTTTGGAGGAGACTGTGAGAGTTGTTGATCTTGTGAGACGGAGGCTTCTGACGGCACATAGCCGTCAGAAAAGCTATGCAGATCGTCGGAGAAGAGACTTAGAGTTTCAGGTAATCCAATTCTTTTCTCTCCATCCATCCAACTATGACTTATCTATATTCAACTTAATCTCACATATAAATAACATTCATGTAAATTACAAGTTGGAGATTGGGTATTTCTCCGACTATCTCCAATGAAGGGAATACAAAGATTCGGTGTTCGTAGCAAACTGGCACCGCGATATGTCGGACCATTCGAGATCCTTGTTAGAGTGGGGAAGGTGGCCTACCGAGTAGCCCTTCCTCCACATCTTTCAGGTATTCACGATGTCTTCCACATATCCAACCTGAGGAAGTATGTGCACGACCCTCGACACGTCATCAGCTACGAGAATCTTGACGTGGAGCCATATTTGACATATGAGGAGAGGTCAATGCAGATACTAGACAGTGCTGTGAAGAAGTTTCGCAGTAAGAAGATTCCATTGGTCAAGGTGTTGTGGCAATGACATGGCATCGAAGAGGCGACATGGGAGACCGAAGCCGATATGTGGGCACGATACCCACAGCTTTTCTGAGGTAATCATCAAAACAAGCATTTGTAATTGGATACATGTTAAAATATATTGCTTGCTTTCTCTTTGAGGTTTTATGGGTTCAAAACCCTTTGAGGTTTTTATGACCATATGAAATCCAAACAAAACACCTAATGGCATTGACTCAAGTCTCGAGGATGAGACTCCCTTCGAGGTTTTTATATTTGTAACATCTGGAATCCGGATAAACCCGAACCTGACCCAAATAGAGTCCGATTAACCCAATAAAGTTATCATACAATATTAAATAGCTTAAAACGATCAATTGATCATGAATTAAAAGTTGTTCAGGCGAAATCAACCAAAAATCGATCGCATCGTAATGTGTGCCCAAAAAAGCTGCGATGTAAATTTGGAAACCATGAAACGAACGAAGACCGTCATTAGATCTGATTCGACGAAACAAGACTAACGGAATCAACCGTTCATCAATCGGAGATTGTTTAATATTTTATATCACAAAATTTAACCCAAAAATCGAAACCGTATCTCGAAAAGTTCAGGGATCCAAACCCAATCAAAAGTATATTAATATTATACTCATATTGACCGCCGTTTAGAGACGATCAAAACGAGATATCTCGCATCAAAATCCGAGACCCGAGGTGCACGTACGATCCATTTCAAGTATGTCAAATAAATAAGAAAAAATAATTTAAAATTAAATATCAGTTTGTAGCTGACTGTCAGTGTTAAAATATATATATATATATAATAATATAAATATTGTTTTCCTGTATAGCAGTCACCTAATCCTAAATTTATCCACTTGGACCTATAAATAATTCCACTTGGCCATATTTAATCCCCTTCTCATCTCTATCTAAACACCTAAAATCCTTTTATTTTCCATTTCCTTCCACATTTCCCCAATTTCAGCCGTAAGAAGCCGTTCTCCCTTTTCTTTCATTCCCAAATTTTCCTAACATTTCTTTTTCCGCAAAACCTCAACCAATTCCAGCTAAAGGAACAATTTTCCTCATCTTCCTGCTGCTGTCCAGCAACTATTCAATCTCCTGCATGCAAGAACTCTCCTTAAATTTGAAGAAATAGGTACAATCCTTAGCTTCTCTTTGCTGACATGCATGTATTTCATGCACCAAATCGACTAATTGGAGGTGGTTCTCATCCATTATAATTAGTTTTAATTTAATCCTTCAAGAACTGCTCTTGCATGTCCATTTATGTTCTCTATTTTAAAAGATTTCAAGTATAAATTAAGCTATCCAGTGTTACCCTTCATATATTCCAAACATTATTTTTTTAGACTGGGTATTGGTTAACAACAATAAGTATATTATGATAAAAGACATTTCCAAATTTGTTTCTCTCTTTGACATGGAGATTCAAATTGTTTAGAGAAAGAATAATATACGAGAGACTCCTTATAGTTGTAATGATTGTTATTTGTTATGTAATTGGACACATGTTGGTGGATTATTAATTTGTCAAAGGAAAGATGGAGGAAGGGGTTGAAAAATCAAAAGAAGGGTTTGGGTGAAGTTTGGCAGGAAACAAACTAACGAAGACAATGACGTTTAAACAAAATAAAATTTTAAATTTAAGTTCTGTATTCTATTTTCTGGAACTGATGTTAAAAAAATTAATTAAATTTAAGGTATGAATTATGTTTTGGAACTGATGTAAAAAAAATAAATTTTTATTCTGCAGTAAAATTATGAAGTTTAAATTATGTATGTATACTGTTATTTAATATATTTATTTATTTATATATAGTAAGAATTGGTTGAATGAAACCTTCTGATTTCATATTGCTGTAATTTCAGATTGCTGGAAATTAGAATATTCAAAATTTTATCTAATTTAGATTTAAAGTTTGAAGCAAAGTTAATGTTATAGTTAATACAACTTTCCAAGAGCTGGTTGTAGAAATGATATGTTGATAACTTCCTAAAAAAACTAAGAATAGAATAGAGGATGGAAGAAATGTCATACTGGTTCTTGTGAGATACAAAGAAAACATGAGAACGGTACTTTGGAAATAAGAAGACTTAGAAGTCTATGGGACTTAGTGGCACTCGAAATTTTAAAAAAAAATATTAGAATATTAATACCATTCTCTTAGGAAGCCATGAAATGATTGTTTAGATCATCATGCCAAATTAACCTTATCGAGTCATTCATCATTTCGGTCTACCAATCATATATTAAAAGACATAGTTGGTTCAGTATCATAAAGTGATATCAATAAAATCATTGATTAAGAGATCTAGATCTGCATGGTTAACTACAAAAGAAATGAGGAAGAGATGAAAAGACAAGCAAGTGAAGATATTGAAGATCAGTAATGATTTACAAATATTAGTGCCGGTCATGGTGATCCTTACATCTGATCGTGCGAGAGCATGATGACTCTCAACTGAGCGGGAGATAGGAAGCCCAGTTAAGGCAGCGGCCGCCAAGTGCGCGGGTCTAGGATCCCAGTCCTTTCACGGTTTTACGCGAGCTCGCAGTGTTTTTACGTCTCGTTGGAATCCCGAATTTTGACCAGCTCCGCTGACCCTCTGTTTTTAGGATACCCATGCGGGGGATCCTCGGTTCTCAGTTTTTCGTACGAGCTTGTTTGTCCGTTACCGGTCGGGCCCGTTTAGAGTGACTTTTCCGGAGAGTCTCTCTCACCCATCTCTGGGACGTAGTATTGGAGTAGATCTTTCCCTCTATTAGACCGCACTTCCAATTAAAGGGCAAGACGGAAGAGCCTCATAAGAGGCTACCTCACCGCTTGAGTTTTAATTACTTTTTCGCCAATAGGTTTGGCGATGCTACATCTGAAATCATCTGTGGTTACATTTGGGGGAGTTTCAGTTGAACTCAGAGAGAAGTATTATAAGAGAGGAAGTTAAGTGTAAGTTATGTTGACTAAAGTTGACTTTAATTAAGTTAAGCAGACGTATTGGGAACTTAGTTATGATGCATTATACAACACCGCATGCCTACGGAGGTACCCCAACCCTAAGGCACTTTTTCACGCCTTAGATTCATAGTGTGAGGTCACACACCGACCAAGACCACAGATTATCTACTTAACATAAGAACTTAAATAAAACTCAAGAGTCGTTCAAAATCTAAATCTTCCTCATTATAAAAAATACATATTTAAACATTCTAAATAAAAAGACATTATTAGTTATATGTATATATATACATATGAGTCATCAACTATTGCATGAATATATATAACGTTATAAAGCAATTGGGAAATTATTACATATATCATTAACTACTATATAATAATGTGACATATGGGAGGTAATGAGAAAACTTGAAGCATCCATCACAGTAGCATGAAAACTTCTTTTTCAAAACAAATAGTTGTAACTTTTGGTTGTTATGCCTTTTTACTTGTTTCTTTTGTATTCATATTAAATGCCTGCTTATTTTATAAGTTTTTCGGAGGTACCAGCGCTCGCTGACGCCTCTTCTTCCCACATGTTTTGGCAGGCAAGGAGCCTACAACACAGTAGTAGGTTGATGACTTCTGGAGATCATGTTTATACGAGACGGTACAGTCTCTTTTGGCTCAGCTTCTTTTGTTCAGATATAATGTAAAATGCATTTTCTTTCTCTTCTGAATATGTTGGGATATATGAATGTAATGTCAGCTCTCAAGTACATGTTGTAAATACTTATGAGAATTAATGAAAAGATTTATTGATGGCACTTATTGGTGTTTTGTTCTTTGGTTGATACAATAGTTATTGAATGTGAATGTCATATGCAAGAGCAATAGAAGCGCGAAAAATTTCTCCTGATTTTCATAACTTAGTGAGGTCGCTTGTAATTGTAATAGTGCAAAATGCGGCGTAAACGGGTGCCGGATCCTAAGAGGGCGTCACATCCGAGCATTTGAAGCTCGAAGGCGATGGCCTTCTTATGAGTTCTTCCAATGCACTTCAGCACTGTTCGATCGAGAGGAACCCACTAGCTATAATCCTAGCCACCTCCTCGCATCCAATCTTAAGCCATTACATAAAATATGGAGGCACATCTGAGCCATCCACATGCTACCTCCAGTGCCTCACGTGCGATGCACAAGCGCCTTGATGAAATTGCTACTCTTTCCTGAGCCATGTTGCGCATTGCTTCCTCTTCCAGAAGATCATTCTCTGGACTGACAAATGCCTCAACGCCTGTCAAACTTTTCTTCTCTAGCATGCCAAACTTTCCTTCCCGAGGATCCTTCTCGAGCATGCCAAACTTTTCGTTTTAAACTTTTGTTGATGGACGTCTTTAATAATGTAAATCAACTTATCTCTCACGATAGAGATATATATTTTCCAATGTTCTATTAGTATTTTATTTCTTAAACAATGATGCCAGCATCAGGCATCTTTCAAGAGATCCCAAGTTCCACGATCAATTGAAAGTTCGATTATATCTGAATTGCTCAATTTCAAACGATGCCCACTTGTTCACAAATATTCATTTTTATCTATTTTTTAATCTTAAATTATTTACAAGAGATTCCGATTGCACACAAATCACTAAATCTGGTCAGGCTCCATCCATGAATACCAGAAGGAAGTCCGGAATGTACAAAGAATAACAGTAAATACAGCCGCAAAAGAAAAAACATCTGGAGATAGCGAATCTATAAAAAGCAAACCTGATGTGCCCCTTCCCAAACGATGAACAGGTGCAGGAATAAAGCTTTCACATTCTGTAAAGGATTGGCACATGGAACTCTTTCCTCGTGCTAGCCATCGGAGCTGTGTTAAAACTGTCCTCTGCTGGAAAAGCCCTCCTGGTAATACTTGCAAGCCAGAAGGTTTATTGATAGCAACCTAAGTAGAGAGACTTAATACATCACAAAACTGATAAAAAAATATGCATACTTAAAGGAAAATAATGGAAGGACTGCCTTGTTTTCAAAAGGTGGAATAGTTCACTGCTCATGGTCTATAATCAACATAGATCCATCACATTCAAAAATCAGACGCCTTATATCAACCGCAACACCCACCCAGCTACATCTAGAACCATGTTAAACAAATGTCAGGGCATACAACATTCTCAACCAAAAATCTACCTTTTCCGAATACGCTCTTTCCTTTCTTCAAACAATCCATAGAAGGCTACAAGGCATCCCTGCCCCCACATTTATATAAAATTAATGCAGATTCAAGATGTCCCTTACAAAGGCCGTCTAAGGAGCATCATTAGGACTGCTCGATCCAGTCAATCTCTCACCCGTCATGCAAATGGACATTAAAAAAGTCCATACAAATAGTAAAGTAGAACTTGGTGCACATCACGAGGATCATGGGATAATATGTAAGAATAGAAATCGACATTATTAAAGGAGTCCTGGCAAATGTTTCCACTACAAAATGGGTCATAAAAAATCTCATTTAAGAGGGGTGATGGCAAGAGGACATTAAACTTTCAAGAAAATCTTCCTTATTCGATGTCAGTTTATAGACCCACTTTAGGACAATCCCTTTGCCATCCATGACGTAATAACATATTTGAAGCTATCTACATTCTCGATGAATTCCAACTTCTCCTTATAAATGCCTAAAGATGACAATTATGGCATTAAGTGGGAAAGAAATACAACGATAATATTACTTACATACACATTCTTACCATGTCACCATCATCATAGAGTACTTCAAGCAAATGTTGAGCATCCGGTTCTTGCCAAGGAAGACGATGGTAAACTATTGTAGACCCAATCCTGTCCATAATGGTAAAATGTTAGGAGAAGAAAAACTTTGGTTGATCAAAAATAATAATCGCAAATACCAAGTGAGATGCCAAAATTGAGCAGGTCAAGCATAAAAACAAATACATAGATTATGAAGGTGACTTACAAAATCAACATAGAAAACATAACTTTCTTCCATGTATTCTTTTGCGAGGCTAAAGGATGATGACTACAATATGGTAGTAGTCATCCAAATATATTAATATCAAACTAAAATGCAGTACCTTTCTTATGCAGATCTTATAGGAGGAATTTTAAGAAAAATTAACACTGCTAGAACACACACGTAAAGATGTGCAGAGAATGGTTGTTGCAGAAATGAAAATGCTAAGGTGGATGTGTAGACACACACGTAAAGATCGGATTCGGAATGATGCAATCAGAAAGAAAGTTGGTGTAGCTCCGATCGAGGATAGAAAATCGCTTGGTTTGGTCATTTACAAAGAAGATCAGCGGATGCACCGGTTAGGAGATGCGAGTGTTGGGATGTTGAGCCGGCTAAGAGAGGGCGAGGACGGCCCAAGAAGTGTTGGAAAGAGACTATACGAAGGGATCTTAATTTTTTGGATATAAGCTTGGAATTGACCCAAGATAGATCTGAAGGGAGGCAAAGAATCCATGTAGCCGACCTTACTTAATTGTGGGAAAAGGCTTTGTTGTTGTTGTTGTTGTATTAACACTGCTAGAACACAGTAAACATGCAGAAGGTTATTTTATGAGAAGGACACCTCAATTAAGTAAAACAGGGTAGATTGGTTGAGGTAGAAACTCTAAATTTGTTTCTAGCCGCTGCCACAAAGAATAAGGGACCCCGAAATCAGAACCAAATGTTGAGTTGTTATTTAAAAAAAATACAGAGGTATATGGAGCACACTTATAAACAAGGAAACCTACATTATCAACATGATTGTAAAAGGGAATAGGGCAGAAATCATTATCTCTATTTAGTAGTCCATCTCTTAAATAGAAGAGACGGTTCAAAAAGAAGGGAAACAGTATGAGCAACATAAAAGAGTAATAAGCAAAACAAAAACAATCAATAATTTTCTCTAACAATTTCTAACACCCCCCTCAAGTTGGAGCATATCCATTGATCATGCCCAACTTGGAAGAAAGAAGATTGATCCTTTTGCGTGGGAGAGCTTTGGTAAGAATATCCGCTAGTTGGTCAGCATTGGAGATATGCGTAGTGGCAATCTTCCCTTGACAAACTGCATCCCGAATAAAGTGGCAATCCACCTCAATATGCTTTGTACGTTCATGAAAAACTGGATTGGATATAATATGAGTTGCAGATTTATTGCCACGATATAGGGGAAGCAGTAAAGCAGTAGAAAACCCCAGTTCCTGCAGAAAAGTTACAAGCCAACTAATCTCACAAGTGGCTTGTGCCATAGCTCTATACCCTGCTTCTGCACTAGATCTAGAAACGACTCATTGTTTCTTTCTTAGCCACGTAACGATATTGCCCCCAACAAACATAGTAAAACCAGATGTAGATCTCCTGTCCTCTGTGAGCTAGCATAGTCTGCATCTGCATATGCTATTAGATCAGTATGACCTGATGGAGAGTAAGGAGGACCCTTGCCAGGAGAACCTTTGAGATATTTGAGGATCAAAAGAACATCATTCCAGTGAGTGTAAGTTGGTTTCTCCATATATTGACTGGCTCCGTTAACGGCATAGGAAATATCTAGGCGAGTAACTGTAAGATAGTGGAGTTTACCTACCAGACTTCTGTACCTAGTAGTGTCCTCAAAAGGAATGTCATCAGAAAAAAGGTCGAGCTTGTGCCTCTGCAGGTATATACGATGGTTTACAACCTAAAAGTCCATCCTCTCTAAGAATATCCAAACAATATTTCCTTTGAGAGAGTAGCAGTCCAGACTTGTGCCTTGTCATATCTATGCCCAAGAAGTAACGCATTGACCCAAGGTCTTTAGTGACAAAGACCTTCTGTAAAAATAGTTTAGTGTCGTTGATTCCTTCCCTGTCATTGCCAGTGATAATCATATCATCAACATATACTGCAAGAATAATTATAACTTTGAGACCTTTCTTCACAAATACTGAATATTCAACAGAAGTCCTCTGAAAGCCTATTGAGCCAATTTCTGTGGTTTATCTGTTGAACCATGCTCTAGGACGTTGTTTGAGTCCATAAATAGCTTTCTTCAGTTTGCAAACATACTCCCCCTCGACAGAGTAACCAGGAGGCTAGGACATGTATACCTCTTCTGCAAGATCACCATGAAGGAATGCATTTTTGACATCTAGCTGGTGGATAGGCCAGTGCTGATTAACTGCAATGGAAATAATAGTCCGGATTGAGCCCATCCTGGTGACAGGAGAAAAGGTCACAAAGTAGTCAACAACAAAGGTCTGTGTAAAGCCTTTAGCAACCAACCGTGCCTTCAATCTATCCAAGGAACCGTCAGCAGCATATTTAGTCATAAAGACCTATCGACAAGCAACCAAAGTAACACCTGGGGGACAAGAAACAAGTTCCCAGGTATTACGAGAGAGCAGCGCATCCATCTCTTCATCCAGAGCCTTCTTCCATCCCTTATCCTATAAAGCAGTATGATAATCTTGAGGTACTGAAGCTGCCATAAAAGCATCTGTAAACTGTCTGTCACTAGCCACAAGACCATCAGAAGAGGTATACCGAGATAAAGGATGCAAAGTACACTGTCTTACCGATTTCCGTAAGGCAATAGGTAAATTGCCTAGGGAGAGGACATCCTCAGAAGCAGCAGATGAGGGGTCACTTGAAGAAGGATCTGTACCGGCAGAAGTATCAGGCATTATAGTGATAGGAAGTGGAGGAGGTAGTTGCCTCCGTTAGTAAACCCGTAGAGGAGGTATATACTTAAGAGGAACTTCGCCAGTATGAGTGGTGAAGTAACTAGTATGTTCAAAGAAGGTCATATCAGCAGTGACATAATACCTTTTTCCCAATCAGATCATAACAACGGTAACCCTTTTAAATTCTGGAGTACCCAAGGAAGACAAAGCGAATGGAGCGAGCACTGAGCTTATCGGGAGTATGAAAATTGTGAACAAAGGCAGTACATCCAAAAATCCTCAACGGAACTGGAAATGGATCTTCTGTAGGGTAGAGCAGAGAAAACGGGAACACATTTCCCGACCGAAGTAGATGAAGGAACCCTACTGATAAGAAAAGTAGCAGTCAGAACAACGTCCCCCCAAAGATGTTTAGGCACCTTCATACGAGTCAACAGAGTCTGAGATATGTCAAGGAGATGATGAATCTTCCCTTCAGCTACTCCATTTTGCTGTGACGTGTAAGGACAAGAAGTGTGATGGATAGTCCCTGATTTCCAAAGAAATTTTTAAGTTCAGTTTGAATAAACTCCAAAGCATTGTCAAAACAAAAAAATTTAATTGGACTGAGTGTGTACTAAGGCAAAAAATTGTTTGATAACGGACTTCAGACCTTTCTTTGAGCAAGAATACCCAAGAACAACGACTATAATCATCAACAAAAACCAGCAAAATACCGATGATCAGGATGGGACAGGGACCCCAAACATCACAATGAACAAGCTCAAAAGGAAAAGACCGGCACGACATAGTGGGAGGAAAACTAGATCCATGATGTTTCCCGAGCTGGCATGCATCACACTGAAAAGGCTGAATAACAAATAAATCTATGAACATCTGAGACATGGCTTAGCAGAAGGATGCCCAAGACGAAAGTGCCACAGAAAAGGGTTTTCAGCGACAGAAACAGCGCCAGCAAAGATGGTGTTGGTGGAAATATCAAGGTACTAGAGTCCATTCTTCTCATGCCCCCCACCAAAAATCTGCATCGTCTGGATGTCTTGAAAATAACAAGAATGCTTATCAAAAATCACTCTACAATTCAGATCTGAGCAGAGTCTACATACAGACAATAAACTCATAGGAAAGGCAGGGGCACATAAAGACACCCCTGAGACGAATATCCGAAGAAATAGGCACATTACTGTAAACATATATTATCTACTTATGTACTCTTTTATAATTTTCCGTTCTTGTCGTACTCTTTATGTAATTTACCCATAGGCTACTCTCCTATATAAGAGAGCCAAGGGCTGATGGAATAAACAAGTTCTTTCATTTTCCCAACATGGTATCAAAGCGACGGTCCTAGACCGGAGTTCTCGAACCAAAGAAACCCTAACCCCACCGTCGAGCCCCTCTCCCTCCGAGCACTGCTGACCTTGCGCCTCGGCTTCCAGCACTCGCGCCTGCGCCTCCTACACGCGCTTCGCCTGCACCAGCATCTCCCACGCGCATCACCTGCACGCATGCGCATCTCGCGCGCGCCTGCTCTGCGTGCGCTGTGAGCCTCATGCGCGCTCCTTCTCCTGTACGCCTCACGCCTGCTTCGCGTGATCTGCGCATTCCGCGAGCGCGTGCTCCTAGCGCCATTTCTTAGGGCTGAGTTCTGTGAGCCCTAGTTCAAGACTTGCGCGTGTGTTCTAGGTTTTGGATCTGCACCTAATCTCCTAGGATCTCGATTCTCATGCAGACAGGACCCTAAGTCAAGCAAGCGCGACTCCAAAGTAATGGGTTTGGTTGCCTGAAGTCTACACAAACAACCAAACCCGTCTATGTCCGTGTAGACGATCATATCTCCAATCTACTACTTCAGTCTTCTGTTATCAGTATGTCAGAAAACGAGGCAGATATTCCATCTATAGGCGCCTTCCGAGGTCCAGCGCCGATTGTGAAGATGGATGGTTCGAACTATGAACTGTGGGCTATGCAGTTCATGAGTATGATGAAGTCAACCGGTAAGAAACACATTCTTACCGAAGAAGAGCCTGCTGAGAAGACTGGGGTCAATGCCTCATGGGAGGCAGATGATGCATATGCCAAAGTATGGCTATCTGGAACTCTGGCAATCGAGATTGCCAATGATATTCTTCATCAATCCACAGCCAAAGCAATGTGGGATATTCTGGCCGCTACATATTCTCAAGCGAAGAATGAGACAAAGATTCTGCAACTCCAGCATGACATATTTACTATCAAGCAGAATGGACGTCCTCTACACTCATTGTACACATCTCTGGAGGAATGTTTGAGAAGCTTTATAGCTTCATGTCCCTGACAGCCACACCAGAGCAACAGAAGACCTACCAAAATGCTACTATGGTAGGAGTTTTCCTCGCTGCCCTTGATATCGAGTATGAGGCAGCACGGTCCCAGATCTTGGCAAACTCTATTATTCCTCCGATGGAGGAAGCCTTTCACAGATTGAGCCAGATCACTGTTCCTTCTACGGCCACGAATCAGACTGCTTCAGCCATGGCTGCCAACAGAGGCCGTGGAGGTCACCATCATCAGACCCGTGGTCGTGGTCCTCGTGGTAGAGGAGGCTGTGTTCGGCCAACGTGTACCTACTGCCATCGCACCGGACATACTGAACACACATGCTACTCTAAGCATGGATTTCCCGCATCTGCACAAGTCGCTGAGCAGATAGAGCCTCCATCTGTTGCCTCTTTAGATCAGCGCTTTGATGATCTTGTTGCCCGTCTAAGGGGTATTATTCCTCCATCTGGCCCAGCACCCACTACTGAGAACCACTCTGATGTTGTTGCATCCGCCTCTGCATCTGCAAGTACATCAGGTAGCACACATGCCTTTACTAGTAGTGGATCAGATCCTTTAGCATGGATTATGGACTCTGGCGCCACACATCATCTATGTGGCGATCAAAGTCTACTTACAAGGTACAGACAGATCCCTCCAGGTCGAACAGTGGTCATTGCCAATGGTACACATTCCCCGATTACTGGTCAGGGGGAGATTAGACTGACACCATCTATGCAGCTCCAGAATGTGTTACACGCACCTGATTTTTCAATGAATTTATTGTCTATCAGCCAAATTACAAAGGATTTACAATGTCGGGCGATTTTTGATCCATCTTCTCTTATTTTTCAGAACATCCTTACGGGCAACGTGATTGGGTGTGGCTATGAGCAAGAAGGCCTCTATCGCCTCAGTCAGACTTCTTTTGCTGGAACCTCATCTCTACCCATTGGACCCGTCTCCCCTCTGCTATGGCATCTGCACTTTGGACATCTACCGCTTCAGAAACTGCGTCGTGTGTTACCCCAGGTTTTGCCTCACACATCTATCCAATGTGAGGCGTGTCAGTTGGGAAAGCATCATCGGTCTACCTTTCCCAGTCGTCGGTGTCGAAGTAGTACCTCCAAGTTTGAGTTATTTCACATTGATATCTGGGGTCCGAGTCGTGTTCCTGATCATCAGGGACACAGGTTTTATATAGTTATTATGGATGACTTCTCTCGTGTGTCATGGGTGTTTTTGTTAAAGAATAAATCTGAAGCAGGGAATATTACCATCAATTTACTTAATGGGATTCGTAATGTCTTTTCTGCATCTGTTAAAATAGTGAGAAGTGATAATGCCCTGGAATTGTGTACTCATGTCCTATCCAGTTATTTCTCATCCCAAAGGATTATCCACCAGACATCTTGTGCCTATACCTCCCAACAGAATGGGATCGCTGAAAGGAAACATCGCCACTTACTAGATGTCACCAGGTCACTCCTTATACAGAGTCATGCTCCTCATTCTTACTGGGGTGATGCGGTTCTTACAGCATGCTACCTAATCAATTGTATGCCGTCATCTGTTCTAGGTGAAAAGATTCCTTTCTCCCTTATCTTCCCTGAAAAAGATCTATTTTCCCTTACTCCTCGTGTGTTTGGTTCGGTTGCCTTTGTCTACCAGTTGTCTCCTGGTACTGACAAGCTCTCTCCTAGGGCTGTCAAGTGTGTGTTTGTTGGGTACTCCAGAACTCAGAAGGGGTACAAGTGCTATGATCCCTTGCGCAGACGGTATCTTGTTAGTGCAGATGTTACATTTTTTGAATTCGTTATGTATTTTTCATCATCAGGTGATCAGTCGATACCTCCAGCTAATACTGATGCCATTTACATGTCGCCACCACCACCATCACCACTACCATTACCACCAGAACCATTACCATCATCTGCACCTCCTATTACTATACATGTTTCACCACTACCATTTCATTATACCCGCAGGCCTGCTTCAGCTCATGGTCATTGCTCATCACCTAGCTCGCCTAAGGTATGTTCTGAAGATATTACTATTGATGGATCTGATGGTGTTTCTGAGCAGGATGTGTTACAGAGAACAGATGAGGACATAGCTGATTTAGATGTTCCTGTTGCTATACGAAAGTCAAAGCGAAGCTGCGCTTCATATCCCTTAGCAGCTTCTGTGTCATTTGAACGACTAAGTGCAGATTTCAGGAATTTTGTAGTCGCATTATCAGCTGTAGATATTCCACGGAATTACCAAGACGCTCTGAAGGATAGTAGATGGCGTCTAGCAATGGAGGAAGAAATGGCAGCACTTCAGTCTAGAGGAACTTGGAGTCTGGTTCCTATACCTGCAGATGTGTCATCAGTGAGCTGCAAGTGGGTATTTATAGTCAAGCAGAATGAAGATGGCAGTATTGACAGATACAAGGCTTGTCTTGTTGCTCGTGGCTTTACACAGACATACGGAGTGGACTATCTTGATACATTCTCGCCAGTAGCCCGCCATTCCACTTTACGGATCTTGCTGTCAGTTGCGGTTACTCGTGAGTGGCCACTATATCAGATGGATGTGAAAAATGCGTTCCTATATGATGACTTACAGGAGGAAGTCTGCATGCAACCGCCACCTGGTTTTGTTGTAGAGGGGGAGTGTTCCAAGGTGTGCAGACTTCATAAGGCTATCTATGGCCTTAAGCAGAGCCTCAGAGCGTGGTTTCAGAAGCTCTCAGACCTCTTTGAAAAACAGGGATACAAATGTTCTAATGTTGATCATTCCTTGTTTGTACAAAAGACTTCCAGAGGTATTATTGCAATCATGGTCTATGTGGATGACATCTTAATTACAAGAGATGATGTACAAGGGATAAAGGAGGCGAAAGAAATGCTGGGTTGTGAATTTGTCACCAAGGACCTTGGAGTTCTTAGATATTTTCTGAGACTGGAGTTCGCCAGAAATCCGTATGGGTTGGTAATGTCTCAGAGAAAATATGTCACTGACCTGTTGAGTGAAACAGGAATGCTTGGTTACCGACCTACTACCACACCAATGGACCTTAGTATGAAACTATATGATGATGATACAGAGGAGGTGGATAGAAGAAGATACAAAGAACTAGTGGGCAAACTTCTAAATGTCACTATCATTAGGCTCGATATATCCTTTGCTGTGAGTCGAGTGAGCCAGTTCATGGAGCAACCACGTCAGGTTCACATGGATGCCATACATATGATACTCAGGTACATCAAGTCATCTCCAGGTGCGGGTCTGATGTTCAAGAAAGGCAAGGTGATCTCTATCTCAGCCTGTGTAGATGCAGATTATGCAGGGTGTCCCAAGGATAGGAAGTCTACCTCGGGGTTTGCTGTATATGTTGGAGATTCCCTAATCTCATAGAGGAGCAAGAAACAAACTGTGGTAGCAAGGTCTAGTGCTGAATCTGAATATAGGGCAATGGCCCAGGTTAGCACAGAAATGATGTGGGTAAAGGTTGTGCTTACAGATTTACATATAGAAGTCTCACTTCCTATGGGCTATGGCTTTAGAATGTGACAATCAGGAGGCCTTGTTCATTGCAAACAATCCAGCATTCCATAAACGAACCAAGTACATTGAAGTTGACTGTCACTTTATACGTGACATGATCCAGAAGGGATTCATTGCTACATCCCATGTTAGTTCAGAAAATCAAACTGCAGATATTTTTACCAAGGCATTACTGAGAGGCCCATTTCAGAAGTGTGCATCCAAGCTGAGCATGATTGATATCTATGCTCCATCTTAAGGGGGAGTGTAAACATATATTATCTACTTATGTACTCTTTTATAATTTTCCGTTCCTGTCATACTCTTTATGTAATTTACCCATAGGCTACTCTCTTATATAAGAGAGCCTAGGGCTGATGGAATAAACAAGTTCTTTCATTTTCCCAACAATTACCAACAGTTGTGACTGGTGAGTGAGATCCATTTGCCAATCTCACTGTGTTAATATGCATAGAAGGCTGAGAAGAAATCAACATACCACCTTCACCAATCAGATGGTGTGTAGCCCCGAGTCAATGACCCACTTGGTAGTGAGTGTAGTAGCCACAGCAGTTTTACCTGTGGTAGTCAAACCTGCAGTTGCAAAAGTTGATCCTTCTTGTGTAGAGTGCAAGTGCAGCATATTCATCAACCTCAAGTAATCTGCAGACGACAACCGAACATACTGCCTTGTGTCAGACTCAGAGTGTAGTGAATCGGTCTGTACGGGAGTATCGACAGATGAGACAAAACTGGCAGACAATGGGCAGCCAAAAGTAAACCAACACCTATCAAACGAATGAGTGGTCTTTTGGCAATGAACACAAGGAGGCCATCCACGACCTCGAGCACGTCCTACATCACGACCGTGTCCCATATCACGACCTCGAGTGCGTCCTCTTGAGTAAGATCCTCGACCTCTGGTAGCAAAGTAAGCAAACGTATCCGCAGATCTATCTGGACTGGAACTAATGGTATGTATCTCCATTTATTAAAGGCGACTGAAGATGGTATGAAGTTGAGGAAAAGAATCGACAGTCAGGAACTGATCTCTAGCCTCCTGATACCTAGGATGTAATCATGAGAGAAAACGATAGGCCTGCCATTCAGCTCTTTCTGAAACCTGTTTGGCACAACAAGCAAGTTGAAAAACGGCAAGCTCTTCGTAGAGCCTGAGATCAGTGTAAAGTAATGTAAAAGAGTCATATCTCCCTAAGAGATTGACCATATCTTCATGTAGATATCAACCAGTCTGAACTTGGTAGTCTGTTGAGAGTATGTAAGTGCAAGATCATCCCACATCTCCTTGGTTGTTGCTTTGTAAAGTAGATTTGTTGCAATAGATGGTTCCACAGTATTTGCCATCAGATTCATCACTTGATAGTTTGCTTGTAACCAAGTGTCATAATCCTTGTCACCCTCCTTGAGGGGATCCTTGAGTAAGATATGTAGCTTTTGTTGGCCATCAACAAAGACTTTGAAGGACCGAGACAAAAGTACATAGTTCTCTACACCTTGTAATTTAATCATTGTCCCTTGAAAGACCAAAGATAAAGTAGCCATAAGAAGTTTACTCTCGGTCGAAGAAGAAGCCATAGATGACCAACAAAAGAACAAGAACGAGGACCCTAACAAAGCATCAATCACATACATCAAACCTCAACCAAGCATCAAACAGAACAAGAACAATAACGGGTCTTCAAACCTCAACCAAGCATCAACCACCGTACCGGCCGAAGCCAGACAAGGACAACATGGGACGTAGACCTAGGTGAGGGGACCCCAGATCACCTCTTGCATCGGCCGAAAACTTACCGGAACGCCGCCAGGAGGGCCCACAGCCACCGGCGGTGTCGCCCGCAGCAGTCGCTCGCGGGGATTTTCCGGACCATCGGAGGGGCTGGTCTGGGATCAGAAAGCAGGAGGTAGTGCGGGACCCCCTGCCTTCTCTCCTTGGACCCTTGGGCCGAAGCCTCAAGGAGCGAAGCTCCGGCTATCACCGACTCAAGGGTGGCAGCACTGTAGCAATCAAACTGGCGAAGTTTTCTTCGAGAATTAGGGTTAGGTTTCGAGAGGGTACAGGGCTCTGCTCTGATACCATGTAAAAGGGAATAGGGCAAAAATCATAATCTCTATTTAGTAGTCCATCTCTTAAATAGAAGAGACGGTTCAAAAAGAAGGAAAACAGTACAAACAAAATAAAAGGGTAATAAGCAAAACAGGTGACACAGGTCCGGTCGGGCGTGCTCAAATCAAAGGGGTGCTAATCCTTCCTTTCCATAATATATAATCTTGTCGTTTTTTTTATATGTATTTGTCAGAAAAGTTCAACCACTGAGTCTAAGCTTCCACTGCGATATAGGTAGAAGGCGGGAATGGATCTGAGACTGATGGCTGACCGGCCTACACCCCCTTCTCAATAGTCTCCCTTAGCCCTTTGCTTCAATTAGAGCAACATAGGAGCAGAAGCTTCGGAACGGAGCTAGACTTTTTCTTCCCGCCCGCTTAGCTTCCGTGCCCAGATAGACTTGGACTATAAAAGAGAGCTAGATGATCTCAAGTCAGAAGAGGCACTATCTCAATCTGCAGACTTCTTCCATCTTTCTTTCCCGGAAAGCAAATACAAATAATTGTCTCTAACCATTTCTAACAATGATCACATATGAGCTCCACGTAATTTGCTATTTAGCACACCATTGGTCTCGTTATAAGAACAGATATCGTTCTCCAGAAAAAAGGAAGCATTACTCAAGAAAGAAGACTTTAAAGTTCAACTCTCTCAAATTTCAATCCCTAATCTTCACTAGTTTCCATCATATCGGATATGAACTACAGATAGATGTTATGATAAGTTAACCAAAGTTCAAGAAAGCGGTATGCGTATGCGTTCGGACTGATCACCGAATACTAATTAAGCGGTATGCAGGGGCATATGCGGGGTATATGCGGTTCTATGCGGTTTTCTTATTTTTAATTTAAAAATAAATAAATATCTATGAATAACATTACCACTTAATTTATGTATTTAAGTAGAGTTAAAGAAGATCTAAGAAAAACAGTCGATGTTAAATGGGTGTGTATATATGCTTTTAATTGCCTCATACTTAATCACAAAAAAACATTTACCATAAAAACTTCACACATTATATGATTTGTAATAACAAAACTTCAATATGCATACATGCACTACATGAGTAGAACATCAATCGACATATATAAAAAATATTCGGCGATACATTGCATATACTCGTGAAATCAATACATGAGATAAACATAAACATTGCATATACATAACGGTGTAATGCATTGCAGTTGTATAGAAATGCATGCCATAGTCTTACCATTGAATGAAGGAAGAGACAGAGTTACAGAATTTAAGGACTTGAATGAGAAGATTGAAAAGTTGGAGCTGCTGGAGCAGTATGCGGGGCATATGCGGGATATGTGGGGCATATGTGGGACATATGCGGGGCATATGCGGGCTACATATGCGGAGAGGGCGCTTATTGCACTGATTCATGTAATCGGTGCAGTCTGCATGCCGTGCAGGCATATGCGGCCGCATATGCGGACCGTGCGGCTGATTTAGTGAACACTAAATTAACTATGACCTAAATTGCATAATGAGAAATTGAATATCCAGTAGTCCTTTAATGGGCCCACTACGAATTTTTGTGGATACATGGGTGGATGAGGTACCCACTTAAATGGACCGGTGGTAGTGCAGTGTGCCTACCACCCAAAAGACCAGAGTTCAAATCCCCCTTGTGGGGGTTGCGTTAGGTAGCCGACAGCAAGCATAAAAAATAGAATAGTCGAATCTTTCAATATGGATTTGAGCAAGAATCCATGTCGCAGACCCTACTTATAGTGGGAGAAGGCTTACCCATTTTTACATGGGTGGATGAGCATGAAATAAGCTCCCTAGTCATATCCTGAAAGATCACGAAATCATGCTGATATTTGTCTCCTTTGCCCATCTCCCTGCACTTGCAAGTGCATCTATGTTAGTTTAAGGCTTTCAAAGTATTGATGAGGGTTTTCTGAGGGAGCCGACAAGGGTGTGAGTCGTGCTCCACAGAAGAATGAGAAGGCAAGAGAGAGGACCCAAGTAGAGAGGTTCACAATGAGTGCAGGGCAAGGGGAAGAAGAGGCCATGTCCTGAGAAGGGGAAGGAAGCGCTCGTGGTACCAAGTAGAGAGGTTCACAATGAGTACAGGGCAAGGGGAAGAAGAGGCCATGTCCTGAGAAGGGGAAGGAGCCGCTCGTGGTATCGCTAGAAGTGAGGGAGATCCCTCCATATGAGGGTCAAGGCAATGAGGTCTGGAGGCAGACTAGGCTGCAACCACTCATCGGTTGGGGTTGACATAACGCTCGTCAAGGTGCTTATGGTGCAGGAAAGAGTGTCATTATGTGAAAAATTGCATTGGTAACATGATTTGCTTTGATTGTGGAGCTACAGGTCATTGCAGAGAGGCGTGCTCTTCGACGGAGTATGGTGTCGTTTGGTTCAAGAGGAAGGTGCCTCTACCAATGAGCAACAACATAGGTTGGTTGATATATCTGGTGGTGGTTTGGATCGCATCCAAATTAGAAACGGCTCGTGGAAGGCATGGCTTCAGCGGTGGAGTGGTTCAATGGTGAAACAACCCAAACCAATTTGTGGCAATGAAATCAAGCTAGGGGGTGCACGCCATCTACGGAAGGGGCCTCCCCGAGGGGAAGAAAGCTTGTCTGATGCAGGGTTTTTTCGGATTTGCCCAGTGGCCACGTGAAAATGCTCGTTGTTGCAAGATAGGGTTCTCCCACTTTGACCGGATTCAATGATCCAAGTGAAGGGGCTTCACATGTGTTGTCGGAATTTTCCAATGTGAAGGAGGTGTTCGCTTCAGTTGGAGAGGTGATTGGGTGGTGAGGGATGGCCTCCATCTTGTTAAGCCCCTCGACCTGATGGTATATCTTAGGAGACCTAATGGTTCTCTCTTGTCGAGCATGATGTTCAAGGTAGGTTGTACGGTTTTCACACTTCGGCTCTCTCAAATGTTAGCCACTAGAGCATTGTCAGTGGTATTGTCCCCAAAGTTCGAGGCCAACCATGTGGAGTCAAAGGGGAGAGTACGTAGGGTGCATTCACTTGGAGGTTTACCCTTCCAAAAAAGGGTTACCCATCAGGTTACCCTCCCTCAAATCCTTTACCCCACTCATGGGCCCCACTAACTCTTTTTATTCTTTCAATCAGATCTCCATTAAAATTCCTTTCTCTTTAAATGAAATCCATATTAATACCCATTTTCTCTCTCTCTCTCTTCTTTCAATCAAATCCTCATTAATATCATATTTCTCCATCTTCTATTAAACCAAAAAAATACACTATCACATCTTATCATGTAAAAATTACAAAATAATCAACAATCAAGCATTCTTCCAAACACCAATAAAAGTCACATCACATTTACCCCTCTCAACAACTACCCCACTATCCAAACAATAAAACAAACAAACAACTTACCCACCAGCTTACCCCTCTAAAAAATGGTTACCCTTCTGTCAAGTTATCCCTGCATCCAAACGTAGACTTAGGGAATCAGAACTCGACTGTGGATAGAAGTACCATTTCAAATCCTCGAATTCGCAGGGTTTTATGTATTAAAGACACTCTTAAGGAAGATGGATCAAATACGGGGTCCGGCATTAGGTCCGGATCTGTTTTCATCAGTGGACCCTTAATACATTTTGGAGCCAGCATAGGTGCCCTTATTGTTGTTGTTGTTGTTGCTGTCAAGTTTTAGAACGTGAATGAGATTAAATCACATTTTTACTTCTCCCTCAATTGAAAAGGCAAAAGGTGGTGATGGCTTGCAATGAGGCGTATATGGCGAAGTTGGTGTTGGTGTCCTGCTTAAAGGTACGCCGAACGATATCTCCTTGCATCTACATCTAGCATTGGCAAGGCACATATGTGATGGCCTTGGGAATATTTGAGCAACCTTGGTATTAGGGCAGGCAGAGCAGTGACATCATCGAAGGAAGGTTATGGGGAAGATGAAGGCAGTGGTGGATCACATGGAGGGCGTAACAAGCATGTCTACAAGTGCAAAATGCTCAAAGAAAGGGATGTGAGCTGGGATGTAAGGGATCTTGAAGAGGGTGGTCACATAGCAGCGAAAAAGATGACCTCCTCATTAGGGGCGATGGAGGTAGAGTGCCCATTTCGAGGCCAAGTGGCCCAATGCATTAAAGGGGAGTTGACAAGGGTAGCTCCCTCAGTGTCCAAATGAAGTACATCTCCTTGAATGTCAGAGGTTTGGGGTAACCGAATAGACCGGGAGCGGCTGGATACTTGTTAGATGCATCACAATCGATATGATTTGTTTACATAAGACGGTGATTGAAAATTGGGATCGCTTAGTGTAGAGGTTGATTTCAAGCATCGGACTCACTTGAAAGAGTATGTTTCTATTGGGCATCTGATGGTTTGTTGCTTGGATGGAATGATGACTTTTTGAAGTTGGAGGATTTTGTTGTAGTCCGTTACTCGCTCTCTATAACTCTGGTCCAAAGTTTGGATGGTATGCATGTGAGGTTCTTTTTGCTCTATGGCCCATTGGAGGCTACTTCAGATGTGGAGTTGCGGGATGTGCTTCATTTAACGTGTGCTCATTTTCATGCTCTCTCGTGGATCGTGGGTGGTATTTTCAATGTCGACATGTTTGTCAATGGTCGAACCAGGGCAGGGGGTGGTCTAGATCCTAGTCCTTCAATTTTATTGGGTTCATTTATGATATTTCTTTGGAGATTTTCAATGCGACAAATTCTAGTTATATGCGGCTGAACTCTTTGTCGTGTTCTCGTATTGACAGCTATCGTGTTTTAATGGAGTTCTTAGAAAGGATTTTCCATAGTGTCAATATGCTTTATATCGTAGTCTCACTCGGATGACACTTCTATCAACTAGTATTCTATGGAGGGTTGTCATCTTGACAACGTCTTTCATTTTAAGCGCTCTTGGATACTGGAGTAGGGTTTTCGAGATCATGTGGCATTCTGCTAATGTAGGCACCAGGGCTCTGACTCAATGCCCCAAGGGATTGTCGTGAAACTCAAAGCTTTGTTGGAAGATAATGATTGCATTCAAGAGAGAGATTTAGAATTTTTTTTGAGAATGAAAAGGGTGAGTTCCCAGGCTGGGGCTCACCTCATGCTTTCATTAATACTAAGAAAAAAGTATTACAAAGTACCAAGATTAGACGCAAATTACGCAAAGACCAACTCACACTTTTAAAATCGGTTTGCCAACAATCTTCTAAAATAACCCAACACATTCTCAGGATAAAAGTGTTGCCCCTCTGAGGATGTCCTCGTTCCTCGCACACCAGATAGACCAAAGTAGCAGGTATGTCGTGGAGACATCCCCTCAGAATTACCGGCAACCACTCTAATCGATGCCCAAAACTCCTCGGTGATGTTCACAGTAAGCCATCGAATTCCAACCTCCTCCCAAATTTGAGTCGAAGTCCTGCATCCGAAGAATATATGCTCTAAGTCCTCTTCTTTACACCTCGAGCAAATGATGTCTTCTGTATTAATAATATGGGTGTACCTTATCTTTGTCATAACACGACCGTGCCTTGTAAACCAGAGAAAAAAAATTGATTTTTTGTTGGATCTTCAATTTCCAACTAATTGTAAGCAGGAGCAGTGGCCACTGGCTCGGGTAGTGCTGGTCAGGTTGGATGAGTTGGAGGATACTATGGAGTTACCTAAAGAGGAATGGTCGCCAAGTGGAGGAAGCATAAGGTACTCTTAGAGGATGATTATGAAGAGAAAGGGGATGCAAACAAATATTTCTCCCTTAAAGTGCCTAAAGGTATGAAAAGATGCAACATGATCGATTCCATTATTGTGGGGGTTGAGTTGGTTGAGGGGGACGGTGTGACATCTGGATTCGAATAAATTAAATCTGAGTTGATTAAGAATCCGAAAGTTTATTTAATATTCGATAATATCAAATAAATTCAGTTCCATCTGTAGATTGCAGTTCGAATCTCATTTGGACACAATCGACCAAAAGTCGATCGCATCGTAATGCGTGCCATCGGAAAAGCCGCGACACAAAATCAGAAACCGCAAAACAAATCGAGACCATCAGAAAATTCTTCTCGATGAAATAAGACCAACGAAATTGATCGTTTCGTCGATCGGAGGTCGTTTAATAAATTAAAATCATAAAATTTGATCAAAAGTCAAGACCATATTTTGTCGATTTATGCATCCATCTTGGATCAGAAAAACTATGAAATTTACATCGTTTGATCACCATGTATAGACGGTCAAGACGAGACATTGATCATCTGAATCCGAGATTCAGTATGCAAATGCGGATGACTTTGACATCTCAAATAAGTAAAAGAAAATGATTTAAAAAAATAATTAATTAAAATTTTTATTTCAGCTCAGTACACAGTAGCCTCTCCAGGCTACTCCACTTGGCTTTCTTCCCTCTTAACACCTCTCTCTCTCTCTCCACTTGGCAAGACCTTAGGGTCGGCACCTTAGGGAAGGAAAAATACCATTTTCCCCTTGTGTCATCGTGCATTCCTTCTACTTGTAGAAACAGAAGCTTCTGCATCTGTCTATTTCACTGCCTTGATATCTCTGAGCAAATTACATAAAAGATCCAAAATTTAGGGTCTATATAAAAAGAATCCAGATAAAAGGAGTATTATTCACACGTAAACAGTAGAGTTTGTAGAAAATTTCCTAGTTGTACAAAGAAAAATTACAGAATTTTGACTAGATATGGGTGTTTCTTGTTCACAAAAACAAATTTGGAGGATAGCAAAAATAAAACGTAAATACAAATAATTATATGCTTGTCTATGACATTATTGACATAGAGTACCATCAGTGAAGAGTTCATGTCGGTCTGACATATAATGCAAGTGTCCAACTCCACACGGTGATGACTCGGGGGTAAAAGGTGGTTGTGTGGTGTAGTCATTCTGTCACTCAGTAGAAGAGCCCTGAGATGACACTGAAAGATTGTCCTGAATTTCGTATATGAAAAATGTATGCACGTTAAATTATATGCTAAATCACTTAGATATATAAAGATGCATAGGGGATGTTGGAAATAAAACTTTTACCTTGAGAGTAAATAAGGAAGCTAGACAGATAACTTACCGCCTAAGTGAAATATTCCTGAAATGGAGTATAGACTAATAATGTTTGTGTATTATGTGATGGTGTTGCCTAATAACTCATGTTGAAATCTAAAATGTGGAAGCAATTCCATAAACAGAGCAATAAGATAAGAAATATGAACTTACTCCCAAAGGAGCAGGATGAAACCACAAGAGAATGCCTCAAAGGCTATGACCTAGCCCCCATGGTGGCGGCGATCAAGCCTCTTCCTCCCAAACATTAGGCGACGGCAGTGGTTGTAGGATGGAGTATTGTTATTGGTGGTGCCGCAGATTTTGTAGAGGGTGGCGCCCAAAGATCGTGCAAGAGGTGGAGCTGCAGGAATCTGGTATCGAATATACAAATGCTCATCCCAGAATATAGAGCCATTCTGTGCAAGACATACCGACCTTAGGATAGCTGCCACTCAAACCTTGGTAGGACTACTCCCATGTCCTAGAGCGTCCAGGAAGTCCCAGACACCAACTCACTCAAAGGTACAGACCATGTCCACAAGTGTCGTGGTCCACACATCCTTCGTAACAAAACCCCCAAAGAAAAGGCACTCAACACTCTCCTTTGGAGTGGTAGGATTTCTTACATATATATGAAATCCTAACCCCAAAGGTGAAAAAAACATAGGCATTCTCAACCGTAATAATAACTAAAAAATGACAACAGTAAAATATCAATAGCACGATGTCCCCAAAGTTGGGTTAGTGGAGGAGGAGGAGGAGGTTGGGCCGAAGGAGGAGGGGGAGGGGGAGGGGGAGGGGAGGAGGGGGAGGGTGAGGAGGGAAGGAAAGAACTTTCAGTCCTTTTTAAATTTAACCCTCCTTGTGTCCCCAAAGTTAACGTCAGTTTGCATTAGGAATGGACGGCAACTAACCCGAGGGGTGCGAGTGATAGAACGACAAGAAGTCAGGGGCACAACTGATAATCCAAAAAAGGGAGAGGCATAACTGTTATTGCAATATCTTAGAGGGGCGCAACTGATAAAAATCCTTTTTAATGAAAAAAGTGCGGTATCCCATGATGGGATCCACCGCCAAGCTTCTTTATAAGGTTGCTTTATATTAGAATTTAATCCATAATAAAGCACCATTTCACCCAAAAGATACACCCAAACCAAAAGACGCATCCCAAGATTGTTACTTTGGTTATTTTACAACAAAACATGTCATAAAAAAATTACAACACTATATTTTATATTGTATCACACACCTCCTCTATCGTCGCTCACACCTCATCATGCCTCCTCCTCCAACGTTGCCCCCACCCACTCTATCCTCCACCCACCCTTCATCCGCAACCACCTCTTGTAGCCCTCTCCTCCACTGCCCACACTTCCTTCCGCCTCCTCCTCCGTCGTCCATACCTCCTCCCGCCTCCACCTCCGGTCCCACACCTCCTCCTGCCTCCTCCGTCACCGCCCCGCCCTCCTCCAGCTCTCTCCTCTGCCTCCCAAACCTCCTCCTGCCTCCTCCATTGTCTACACCCCCTCCCGCCTCCTCCTAGGTCGTCGGCCTCACCTCCTTTGTCGCCATTCCCCCCACCCCACCTCTTCCAACCCTCTCCTCTACCACCCTGACCTCCTCTTGCCTCCTCCTCTGTCGTTGCACACCTCGCCCCCCCCCTTGACTCCAGGTCATGGGGGTGCTTTCCCCAGATCAAACCATCGACGCTCTCCTCCTCGTCGGCGCCCCTCCTTACTTCATAGAAGTGTCGCACTACTTCATCGCCCACGACCTCCCCATGCCGAACGCTCTCACAGCCCTCATGACACCAAACATCAAGCTGATCAATAAGGTCCCGGTTGACATGGATGTGAAGACGCTAATAACACTCGACCTCAACTTCATGCCTTGTGACGAGGGGCAGACGAGCAGACCTCTGATGATAGAGAAGCAGGTGGTGGGTTCCATGAACAACGTCTCCTTCAAGCATCCCATGTCGATGTCGATGTTGGAGACGCACTACCATGTCGTAGATGGTGTGTTTACTATGGACTTCCCTAACAGGCCGCTAGTGGAGTTCGACTACGTGGATCCAAATGTGAGGGAGGGCCAGTGAAAGGGCCGAGGGTGAAGCGACTCAAGCACGGGTCGAGGGTAGAGGTGGCACTACAAGAGATAGGCATCCTAGGTGTGGAGAAACCATCCCATACACTTCCACGGGTACAAGTTCATGGTGGTGCAGGGGATCGAGGGCAGAGGAGTTTGAAGGAGGAGGTCAGGGCGGACGAGTTGGGGGAGGAGGAGATCAGGGGCAGAGGAGTTGAGAGGAGGAGGAGGAGGTCGGGATGGATGGGTTGGGAGGAGGATGGATAAGGGTGTGTTTTTACACGTATGCCCTTGTTAACCAAACATTGATTTGTGTGAACCATGATTTAGTTCAAATCATTGACAATGAAGCTAACGGAAGGACACAAGTGATAAAGGTGCAAGAAGTCAAGGACACCGTTGATATTCCAAAAATGGGAGGAGTATAACTGATATTGCAATATCTAAGAGGGACACAACTGATAAAAACTCAATTATAACAGTCTTCCCAACTGTCTTTTTACAATTTTTAATTTCATTTTAGCTTTATAGACAACTATAACAGTTAGACTTACAAAGTTAAAAGTAAAGGTCCACACTGTAAGACGGAGCAAGATTACATGTCATGATTTAAATTTGAAGATTATAGGGGTTGTGTAATCGGACAATACTATGGAGATTATGAGGTAAAAATGCATTTTGTAAAAGATATTCTAATTGAAAATATCTTGAGAACATAGCTAACTGGTTGCAATCATTGTGCACTTGGAAGCAAGGTTAAACTAATAGTGAAGTGAACTGCTTTTGATTGGGTAAGCTGATGGGTAGCATTTTTGTATGTTAGTGTTTGGATGATGGGTTTGTTATTTGACGGGTTTATAATGATTTGAGTTTTTTTAGAAGTTCGGGAATATGAATGATTTTTTAGTGTGTTATGATAAGATAATAAATATTAAATATTATTTTATTACTTTATTTGCCTATAAAATATTGTTTTATTTTGATGGCAGTTTTAATTTGATGATATATGGAGAGACGGGGGGAGAGGGGTTGGCGTTGGAAAGAGAGGTATGGAGAAGTGTGTGAAAAGAAAGGGATAAATTGTTTAACGAGACAGAGATAGAACAGAGCATTTAATGCACGAAAACAGGGTAAGAAGAGAGAACATGTGGGTTTTCTGTCAAAACTATCCTTGTGAGATTTGGGAGCTACCTAAAATTAGCAAGGATACACCTCAAACTGAACACACGCTCGATATTAAGTCTCCGTAAATTATGATGTGTTTTTTAACGTACAAGTTTCGGTAAAAAAAATCCTTCAACATGACCAATCCAGATGCATAGGGGCGAAACAGAAACAAAAGGGGCCACGGAAAAAGCATCAGGGATTCAAGAACTGACAGAGAACCTGATCTCAAAATGCGGATCGGTCACCACATCACCATCCACCGATATCTGCAAACACGAGCAAAGCATCTCAGAGCCCGTAACTCCGCATGAACAGAAACCCCACAAAAAAAGCCAACTCAACACGAGAGCATCAGATCACCTGCCCATTCCGAATCCTCTGGATCCAACTTCACCACACAGAAAAAAAAGGCTCGCACCGATCAAGAAGTTGATCAAATAGAAAATGAGGGAAGAAGGTGGGTCGCTTACCCCTGCGGCGGCGCGGAGTGGGCGTACTTTGTGGAGTAGAACTCGATCAGAGTAGAGGCTGCAATGGATAGAGGGGATTTAAGTTAGGGTTCTATCGGCGAGGGGACGGGAAGGGAGGGCGTGGCGAAGAAAATGACCGGTGTTTGGGGGCTTGATGACGTCTGTATAGACGAGGCCTTCGTTGAGGTCCGGCCACGGCACGCCGAAGGTGTAGGGCACCGTTCGCACGTGCGAAGTCGCTCCGGTGGCAGTGACGGCGGCCATCGCGCGTGCGAGGAGACGTAGTCGTAAGCCGAGGTGGTGGATGCTTCTTTTTCAGAAACCATCATTTCAACTAATAGGGGATGATTCATATAAAATCCAACACTTTTTTTGTATGCAAGTATTCAATATATTTCAAAGCAAAAGAGAGTATATAAGAACGAGTTAGCTGGTGTAACACCCCAACCCCAAACATAGTGACATACCTAAAACTCACGAAGTGTGGGTGTGGTTTATAAGTGATGGGGATTACTACTTTACAACTTGGGCTTAAGCATTTTGGGTGGTTGTCAACGGGTCCATGTGGGCTCGTACCCAACAAGTTGTCAGGGCCAGTTTTCCTCGATAACGGGTCGGGGGCCTAAGCTAGGGACGTTACACTCTTATCCAAGTCAAAGTATCCAGGAGCGGCAGGGCGGCAGCGAGGGCAAGCCAAACGCCGAGCAGACACCCAACCAAACAATCGAAGAGAAGGGGCAGTTGAAGAGTAGATGGGCATGGGACTCCTGAACATCAGAGCAGATGTAGCAAGTGGAATTAGCACAAATTCTAAATTTAGCGAGCATGTCAGAGGTAGGGAGGCGTTCCAGGACCGCCTTGTGGAGAGTGCAAGAGAAGTTAGGGGTACCATTCACCCAGGCACCGGCAGCCCACGAGGTGATCTGCAACTATGCCGAAGGAGATCAAATGCATCAGAGAAGGAGAAGCCCTTGGACGAGTGCGTCCACGAGTAGGGCGGAGGAGGGCATCACCGGTAATATCCGCACAGAGAGCATCTCTACCCCTCAGGATTGCTTTCCAAATTCTAGGGTTATAATTAGAAGGTTGGACTTCTTATAAGGAACAAGCATATAGGTATTTCTGCCGCATGAATAGAGCCTAAATGGAGGAGTCATATGAAAGTAACATCCAAGTCCAAGAGGCAACCATGGCATCGCAGAGAGTAGCCAACGATCTTAGGCCAAGCCCCCTTCCAATTTAGGAAGGCAGACGGTAGCCCAAGCGATGTCATGTCGCCAGCGCCCCCCACAGAAAATCGCATAAAGCATGTCGATCTTGTGGACAGGGCAAAGGGGAATAAGAGTGTCGGCAACCCAATAAAGTGTGACACCAGGGATGACGGATTTCAATAGTTGCACTAGGTGGCCATAGAATGGGTCGTTGCCTTCTAACCACCAAGCAAGTCCCTCACCCTATCCTCCAATGCCCTAGTGTTGTTACTCCTCCCATAGGATGAGACGAGAGGGAGCCCCAAATAGGTTGTCGCCAAATCATAACATTCTCATGATTGTAAATTTCATCGAATCAAATCAAAGTAGTACAGTGTGAGCGAATTGGAGAATATTAACCAGAATTCAAGCTCTTAGATATAAAAGAAGGAAAAAAAGCTAAGAAAAAGTCTCTTTTGTACCCTAGTATGCTCTCTTATATTGCTCCTTTCAAATCCATCACCAAGTTGTTGATGCCAACATCCTTTAATATGAGGATGGGTCTCTTATATGTCTTCCGTCCATTAAAACAAAAATCTTTTACAGTAGGAGAATGAAAGTTCGGAGTATGTATATGTAAAGTATCGAGTATTGCATCAGTGTATTGACATTAACAAAAATATGCTCCATTGATTTTGAGTTTTTTTGTTATCAGGATCAACATGGCATACATTAAAGAATAATTATCCGTATTAACAAGAATGGAATTAACAGTGTCACACATCGGCAAATATATATACACCCGTAATAGACTCATAATCCAAATACAATGTGCACACAGGAACCAATAAAACCCTAGATACACCAATTTAGGGTGAGATCCAGGAAAGACAATGTAATAAACAAATTGAGGCAAACAAAATAGTAAATGAATTAGATAAGAGATCATCGAAGTGTCCATGAAATGGACTGTCGAGAGTATATCACCCCCACAATACCAGTGCGAAGGGTACTGATGATATGCTCCCAAGATACAACGGCACACGATCTACGTCCGTGCACATTGATTAGATCGTCCTCGATTGTACCCCAGAGAACTCGCAACTGAGAGAAGGAAAAAGAACATTGCTACAGGAAGAGAATCAGAGAGCAACGACGACTGGAATGTTTTCGTGCGAGTGAAGAAAATGGTGTCCAGAGGAGGGTATAAGTAGACCTAGCGGCTTTCCATCTTCCAAAAACGTCATCCAACGGGCTTCTCTTCATATTTTGAAATGGGTACTAGAAAAAAGTCATTGGAGTCAAGTCGAGTCGAATTTTCTTAATGTGATTGAATCGCAATTAATCCATGGATTTAATTTATTCGACCCGCTAATGAAATCGGCAGCAAAAGTATCGAGATCTAAGATCCGAATTGACTCTCCCTAGCCCAAGCCGGAGTGGAGCACTCACGCACGTGTATGGTCCTTAATTGCTCCTCTCTGCTATTTGTTACAAGAGCTTGAGTTATGAACTCATATACAAGTCCAATATTTTTAGAATTACAAGATGTTGTACTAAAAATCCATCCAAAACTTACATTGTTTCAAATTTGATAATTCCCAACTTTCCTCCAACACAATGGGTTTCCATTTGAAACCAATTTCTTACCTAAAGTAATTATGTATGTTTTACCAAATTAAATCCTAATTACAAAGGAAACAAATACAACAATCCCCTTCATTAATTTGAAAAGGAGATTCAAAGAGGGTCAAAAGACATCTTTCAGCTGCCACACTGCTTTTAGTAAAGGTATCTTCCATTTTGAATCTCTACATGAGTTTACTACTTTCACCTTAACAGGAACGAAGTGAAGTGCATCTTGAACTTCATACCTTATTGTTGAAGTATAAGATAGAAACACAAAGTGTTGTTCTTGGCTACAATCTTCGGGGTTTATACTCTTAAATGTCATGCACCTCTATCTCATTTCATGAGTGTAGTCAATTTTCCTTTAACAGCGGTCCACAGTAACACTCACATAGGTGGCGTTCTCCAAGGATGCACTACTAACATCTTGCCCAAAGGCTTGAACACATTCAAAGCCTACGCTCTTCCTATCTTGTAGCTTAAATAGCACTCAGGCTTCCAGGGATAAGACACTCATGCATAAGCATTGAAAATAAGAGTGCCAAGCAGTACTCTCTAGATAGCTCGTTATTACCATATTGAAGCTACTTTGTGTGATCTCCACACAGATAAGTTAGATTACTACTGTAGAAGAATTCCCAATGGGTCTCGGTTCCATCCCAAGCCTAGACTTAGGGCTTAAGATCTTTCAAGTCCTTAGTCAACAGATATGTCATCTTGTCTTTGGATCCAATAAAATCCACAGCCAACACTCCTCAAGACACCAAATCCCTTAACGTCTTAAGATTGATTTGTATGCGTCTCTTTGTTTTCTAATTAAACTTTAAACTCTTGATATTGGCAATTGCGGTCATGTTTTCACAATGTACCGAGATCGCAGGAACTGGCTGACCTACCATGGGAATTTCAAGAAGAAGTTTACTTAGACATTCAACCTCAATTCCACTGGTATCCAAAGCATACAGCTCGGCCTCAAAGGTAGATCGAGCTAGAATGGTCTGCTTTACAGACCTCCATGAGACTGCAACGCCTCTAGGGTAAAAACATACCCTATAACACCATTACTCCCATACTATTATATTTTCCCTATCCAACATGCATCACAATATCCTTCTAGTACAGATGGATGTTTACCATAATGCAAACTAAGGGAAATAGTTCCCTTCAAGTACTACATTACTCGATCCAGAGCCTCTTAATGAGTACGATTAGGACAACTATTGTATCTACTCAGCTTTGCAACTGAGAATGAAATATCAGGTCTCGTGCAATTTGCAAAAACAGTAAGCTTCCAACGACTTGTGAATACCTTAGTTGAGCTATAGGTACTTGTTTAGACAAAATTTGAGAAGAGCGAGACGATCGTACGCTCCACACAAGGTAGGAGCGCAGTCGATGTGACGACCGCTCACTAAACCTGAGTGACTAAGCAACAACCGACACACACAATAATATGAATCAATGCAAGCTGAGGTGTGAATCAAAATTTATTACAACCCTACAAACAAGTCTGTATAGTACGAGCAGATTAGGGTGTCGAATACAAGGAGAGAAGTCGGTGTAGCAGGTATATTATTTATAAAAATATAATGAATAAATAATATATGTATTTGTACAATATTTACTTAATGAATTAATGTCTTTCTGGGTTTTTTATTAAATAAAATAATTTTCTTTTTTATTTATTTTATTTATCAATAATTTTTATAATATTATTTTATTTATTTATACATTTTTGAATTTGTATTTTCTTTTTCTTTTTAATATATAATAAATGTATATATACAACTATATATATGTGTGGTATGTATAATACCAATAATAGGTTATAATAAATATATAATAATTATACAAAAATAAAAAAAATACCTAGAGAACGATTCTTTTATTTTTTAGTATTTAATATATTTATAAGGTATTTAATATAAAATATAAATATAATTGTATATGGATGTTTTATACAATATAAGGTATTATATTTATAAATATAGTATAAATAATCCAAAAATTACATAATAAAATGTTTTTTTGGGTTTTTTGTATTTTTCTAATATTTTTGTGATTTTCAGTGATTTTTGCTAATTTTCTAGGCATATTTAAAAGTCAAAAATAGTCAAAAACAATGACTATTTAAACATGTCAGATTGTTTTAACATATAAAAATACTAATTAAAGTTAAAAATTCTCAAAACTAATTTTAACATGTAATAATATACATAAACTTCAGAGACAGAAATACATTTTTGGATTTTTAAAAGATTTTTTATAATTTTAATAAGGATTTTGGAGCTTTTTAATTTTTTATGATTTTCTTTTTTATTTTTAGTGATTTTTGGTCCGGAGTTAAATACAATAGTAAGCAACTACTATTTTTTGAATTTTTAGAGTTGTTTTTTTTATAATTTTCTTTATGGACAGTAAATAAATAGGTACCGTTTGATTTTTAATGAGTAATAAAATGCTTAAAATTTAAGATAAAAATGTGGCGTGAAAGTGTATCATTGCATGCAGCATTAATTTTTGCAAAATAAAAAGCAAACATGAGCTATTTTTAATAAAAAGAAACATAAGAATAAAAATACATCGGAGGCAGGGACCTGTTGATAATTAAAAATAAGTTAAAATGTATTTAATAACAAAATACAAAATCCAAGAGCACTGGAGCAAAATTTCCAATATATATATATTATACGTTCCCTAGTAGGGGTATGTTTATCATTAAAATAAACGGTAGGGTGCACAATGCAAAATACCCAAAATTTTATAACTGAAATTCAGATTCTATAAATTAAACTTTAATTACAAAAACCCGTAAGGTATATGTGCAAAATGCCCAGCTCACGTGGGGGACACGTGAGCTGAGCTATTAGTGACATAAATGTGAATATCCAAAAGCTTGAGGGTCATCTTGCAATTATAACAAAATTTATACAACTCAAGATGAAAGTTTAAATACTAATATAAATGTACAGAAGAGGGGCTACTTAGATATTTACCCCACACGCGCGAACGGACGACCAAGAGTGTGCCACATAGGCGCACTTAATTGGATCAATGGCTAAGACGAGGCACCGTTTCGTTTGATCTCAATGGCCCATATTAGATCTGAGTCGCGCATGGCATCCAATGGATCTGAAGGGCGAAGGAAGAACATGGAAGAACATCTCCCTGTCCCCCCTTCGATGGGGAATTCCTCCTCATCTCGGCCACCTGGGGCATCGTTGATAGGCTCCTAAGCTTCATGGAATTGTTTCATGTCGACACCATCAGGAAGGTCTAGGCCTTGCGGGGGAGAAGCCTGGAGCTTGATGCAGCACAAGGCACCTGTGGACCTCCTCCTTCTCCAGAATCAACCCTCCTCGGGTCTTTGGTGTGATGTACCTGCAGAGGAAGGTTCAGGGGCTCGAGGTGACTCGCCTCGACCTGAATTGAAGCTATTGTGCATAGAAATGAGGGTGAGCGGAGGAGTTTCGGCGAAGGGCAGATTAGGAACTCCGATTCGTTGATCTTGGAAGGATCGGGTTGGATCGAGGGGCGTAAAAGATGCAGCAATTGATGGAGAACGACATGGACGTGGATTAGGGAGGTCAGAACGATCGAGAATACGACGAAACATGGCCGGAGCAGAGAGCCATCGATCGAAGATGTTGAAATCTAAGCGAAAATAGGATGCGATTAAAGAAACCTAATCTACGATTACACTACGGAATAAAAAAACAACACAAAAATTAAAAAGAACAGCTTGCACCTAGGTATTCTAGGGAGCAAGGACCCTCGTCGGAGCTACAAAGCTTCAGCGGTGGTAGACCACCTCTCCTCCCCCTTTCTTCTCGCCGACACCTCATGGGTACTCTTGTTGTCATCAGGAAGCACACACACACACAGGATCAGGACCGCATGGCTCGTAGAGGGATCAAATCAGGCAAGGAGGGAGTTGGGTTTTATTTATAGACAAGGTGGAGGAAGCTCTTTGATCGAAGGTTCTGGCTAACTCAAGGAGTGGATTGGATCTTTGGCCATGGCATGATTTAGGGGAGTTCAATCTCCATAAATCAGGATGCACACCATGGCAGATCATCAAGAAATCAACAGGAAAAATGGAGCAACTTCTTGAGTCGGATGATAGATATTAGAATATGGTGTCTTCACTTCTTCTTTCTGCTTTGCAGTTGTTACTACTAGGTTGTTTGTTGTTAGAGTCAGCTTTGATTCATGTTCTGTCCCCTAGGGGATTTCCGAAGGCTTAGGCGATATCAGAATAAATAGCCCCTCTCACTTCACTCTGGTAGGCCATTGCGGCTTCGGACGAGGCTCTTCTTAGCTTCTTCCCTTCTACCCCGCCTATGAAGTGATGAGTGCAAACACATATTCTCATAGCTCGAGGAAGAGAGGGGGATGTTGGCCCAGGTCAACACGGAAAACGATCTGGTTGGTCCACGTGGACCGACCAGATAAATGCAAGGCAAAATACCTTGTAAATTGAATAATAATTGGTAAATTAATAATTAATTTTAGATTATAAAATAAAAAATATTTATTATTTTATGAGGTATTTAATTCTTATTTTTATTTATTTCTATGGGATTATTTATTATGAGTTAATATTTACATGTAAATCATATGTATAAATACATATATTTTTGATATTTTTATTTTTATTTTGTAATATGCATTTTATTATTTTATACACACAATTTATATATTTATAATTTATTTAAATACACTCAAATACATTTTTTAAATTTTTCTGAAGTCATGTGTACACTTAAATAAATATGTTTATTTATTATATAGATATATGCATATGTAATTCAGCTATGTATTTGTGCGCATTTATTTATTTTAGTGTATTGTTTATTATTGTATTTTATTTGAATTATGTATATGCACTATAAATAATATTTATAAAATTATAAAGTATAAAATAATGAAAAATATAAATAATAAATAAAATAAATATTTTATTCTGGTATATTGTACAATAGGGGTCCAAAACCTAACTTTTGCATCTTAACTCTGAATCAAATGAAACCACCTTCATTAAATAGCTAATAAAATGTTATATACAATTAATGTGATTTTGATGAATTTTGACTTCGTGTGGAGAAGATATGGGTTGAGGAAGTTTGGATTTTGGATTCTTATTCTGGATGTATAATATACATTATGTATTATTTTTGTGTGAAATCAATTTTGTATTTCTAAATGCATTGTTATCTACAAATTTCATGTACAAAGTTTATTGATTTGATAATAAAGAATAAAATAGGTGCCAAAATTGAATTATTAAAGACTAAAAATTAGGGTTTTTATTGTGTTTATTGGCCCTTATTTGTTGACCCAATCATCATGATGCCTAGATCTCGGAGTTTAGGGTCATAAAATACCTCTAGTATTTTATTTATTTATTTTTCTTTTCTTACTCTATTCTTTTATTTTGGCTTTAATTATAGTATTTTTTACAATAAATATAGTAAAAATAATGAATGTTACTTTGTACAAATTAATGCTATTTCCATGTATTTAACTAGGGGTTAAAGGCCAAAATGAAAGAATAGAGGTGATGAATTGGAGATTCATCACCCCCCAATACTTGCCTTTACTAGTCTTTAGCAGACACTTATGTCTATAACTGCAAAAAAGAAAAGAAAATAAAGAAACGAAAAAGAAAAAACTTGGATTGATTTTAACTCAAACTTGTCTTCACAAAATCAAAGTTTGGAGCTTTAGTCAGACCTTTGGATTTTTAAGTTTGGTCGGAACCTTATTAAGAACTTGATTTGAAACACGACAACCTCTAGGACCCACAAGACTCTGCCCAAGTCTCCTCAAAAGTCAGCTCAAAATACTTCACCGTCATACACAGTACCTTATTAATATGAGTCTATCTTGTACAGTGTGTGTGATATATAGCTCCTTTCGGCTGAAGCGGTAAAAGTCTGTCTTCTCCAACATGGTGATCCTAATTCCTTAATCCAACAACTCTTCCCTCGAGAAGCAGGCATTCCCTTCTAAGCTCAAATACAACCGGCTCAAGAAGAGGGGATGGAGAAGAGAATGGACGGTAGCTAGTGTAGCTACCTATCCTAGGATGCTTGACCAGCATATCCAAGTTATCTAGCTGCAGGCTCACATACATTTGACTTTGAATCTCATGCTTGCTTATTGACTATATACATTCTTCGGTGAGAATTGTTTTTTTGGATTTTTGCCCGTCTTTTTTTGGAGTTTTTGAATATGCATTTTTTATTGGTAATACTATGTAATAGTACAACAACATTTACATAAGGACTTTTTTCTCTTGAGCTAGTAGACTATCCCTCTTTTGAAGCATTCTTGCAACCCCCAACTTATGTCATTAAACATCATGGCTACTGGATTGGGTTGGGGTATAATGGCCACAAATGTGTGACTTCCGATGTTTCCATTGGCTTGTGTCTCATGCCGGCAAATCCAGCTCTCTACCACTTCAGTTGAGGTGAGCAAAGTGCAAGGTGCGGAAGTGAAGGCTAGGTCATTATAAATAAGAGTCATGCGTGTGTTCCAAAATATTCTACTTAGTAAGTCAAGACGACGTTGAACTAAGTCTTGTGGTCTCAAAGAATTAAGTCAAGCAGACCTGAAATGCCTCAATTCTAGTTCCTTTGAGGTTCCTGTGATTAAGTGGATTAAGGTCCAACCAAGATCCAATCTTCAACTTTTGTTTAGACTTCTTCAATTATCAATTTCAATCCGAAAAATGCAAATGCTATGTATAATGCAAGGAAATATTTTTGTGGCACTTTTCTGGTTTTGAACTTTTTATGGATTTTGAAAAAGTTTTGCAAATTTTTATGTAATTTTGAAAACATTTTGCAAATTTTTATGGATGTTTAATTTTTACAATTTTTTATTGATTTTTCAAAAACAAAAAGTTTTGGAAAATAATTATATGCATCTATTTACATGGGAGTGCATCTTGTTATTTTCAAGAATTTAGGTGAAGAATTTACACAAGTTAGTTATAAGTTTTATTTATAGGATTTGTAAAGATTTAGTTGCTTGAATTATATACAAGGTTCTCAAAATATTTTTAAAAGGTTTTCACAAACATTTTGAAAACTTTATAAAAAAATAATTTGGAAAATATTTTTTGCAAACATTTACAAAATTTGAAAATAATTTTGCAAAGATTTTTCCAACATTATATATTGATTTTTCAAACTATTTTTGCAACCATTTTCAAAACCATTTGCAGATAGATTTTCAAAACACTTTATTCACAGAGAGAAAAGAAACTTTTGTAATCAAAATATTTTTACAAAGGTTAAAAATAGTTTACAAAATAATTTCCAAACAGTTTTCAAATGACGTTTCAAAGAGGTTTTCCAACTATTTTTCAAACATTTTGCAAAACATTTTTAACATGATTTATTAATTAGTATATACAGAGAGTTGGATGTGTGTTTTAATTTGTATTAATCAGTCATATTATTTGAAAATATGAAAGTACGAGTTATGGCTAAAATATATACAATGTATGTACGACCCCTATACTTAGCTTGAGGTATGTCCTCATAGATCAGAGAGAAAAAGAGAAGACATAACTCGTATTTAGTATAGAAGAGCCTATTCTACAAGGACTAAAGAATAAAGAATGAATCAATGAAAAGTCTATCGCCCCCTATACGTAGGATCAATTAATCCTAAATATAGAAGATTATTATAGAAATAGAGATGATCGAGGATTAGAATTTACTAAATCGACGGCTCGACCTATCTCTCCCCTATACTTAAGTGAAATATCCCTAAGTATAGGTAGAAAACCTAGAGTTGAGGAGACAGGCGAGGGGTCAAAGAATGAACAGCTGGACCCACTCATCCCCCTTACTTAGGATGAAGCATATTCTAAGTCTAGAAGTGATGACTGAGATGAATGAGATAAAGAAAGAAGAAAAATGAAAAGAAGAAAATAATAAAAGAAAAGAAGAAAACTATACACAAAGTTTTAATGTAGCATTGTTTGAATCTTTTGATGATGTTGTAGCAGTGGAGGCTTCTTCGTTAGTCACCACTTGAACTGAGTTGACAATGACCAAGAATGTATCATGCTTGAGATAAGGCTTCAGCAATTGACCGTTGACAACAAAATTCGGTAACAAGTCAGATATCAAGATGCTTCTGTTGTCACGTACTTCTCTTATCGTGAATGAATCTGTCCATTTACTCTTTAATTTACCCGAGAATATCTTCAACTTTGCTTAGAATAACCACACTTTCTACCTAGTCTCGAAGGTCTTTCGTCTGATGTGTCGCTCATGCCAGCATTTATCCTTCTCCGTGTACATCAAGTTGTTATCATGCACGTAGTCTCGAAATTACAAGAGCTTGTTCAGATCCACTTTTCTTTGATGCCCAACTTTCTGTGAGTCAAAATTGCAAATGTTTACTACCCACAATGATTTATGAATTAATTCTACCGGTAAATGGCAAGGTTTCCATATACAAGACGATAGGGTGACATGTCTAAGGGAGACTTGTAAGCGGTTCGGTATGCCCAGAGGACAGAGTCCAAGAGTTGGTACCAATTCTTCCTGTCCGGCTTTACAAGCTTTTGAAAGATAGTCTTGATTTCTCTGTTGGACAACTCAGCCAAGACATTGGTCTGAGAATGATATGGAGAAGCGACACAATGCTCAATGTCGTACTTCTTCGTTAATTTCTTGGCCTCTTTATTGATGAAGTGATTGCCCCATATGATATCATAATCTTCGGTATCCCGAACTATGAAATGATGTACTCTCTTTGAAACCGGCACATTGTGCGGCTATCAATGACTCAGGCGGGGATAGCTTCTACCCAACGACTCACATAATCAACGGCAAGAAGGATATATTCAAAAACTTGACTGTTAGGAAAAGGTCCTATGAAATCAATGCCCATGCATCAAAGACATCTGAAATATGAATGAACTTCAGGGGCATAGAGTTTTTAACAGTGAGGTTTCCTCTCATTTTCTGATAGTTAATGCAGCCTTTGACATATGTTGTGGCATCCTTGAATAGTGTGGGCCATCAAAGGCCACACTGCAATATTTTTGCTACCGTTTGGTCTCCAGAATGGTGTTCACCATATTCGAGCAAGTGACAGTGCTCGAGGACACTATGGTGCTCGTCCTGAGCTATGCACTGACGCCAAATACAGTCTTCCCCTTCTCTGAATAAGTATAGGTCTTCCCATTGGTAGAAATGAATGATGGATAAGAACTTTCCCTTCTTGATTTTTGTCCAATCTTGTGGGACTACACCTAATACGAGGTAGTTCATAATATTGACATACCAAGGGAGAGATGCCACCATGATAATTGATTCATCAGGAAAGGTTTTTGTGATGAGTGTACCGTTCAGTGGATGCTATTGACGTTCAATTCTGGAGAGATGATCTACTAACACATTCTGAACTCCAGGTTTATCCTTGATTTCCAAGTCGAACTCCTGGAGGAGAAGGATCCATCTGATCAATATGGGCTTCGCATCCTTCTTCTGTTAGATATCGGATAGTAGAGTGGTCAGTATAAATTGTGACTTTAGATCCAAGAAGATCAGATCTGAACTTCTCAAGGGCAAAAACCACAACCAACAATTCTTTCTCTTTAACTGTATAGTTTCTTTGAGCTTCATCTAATGTTTTGCTGGCATAGTAAATGGCATAGGGTATCTTATTTCTTGCATCGGTAGCTAGGTCCAAGTAAATGAAAATAAAGGTGAAAAGCTCAAAACACGAGAAACAAAATAAAATATGGTTGAGAAACACAAAAAAATCACAACGAGGCTCCCAGGTGAACAAACACCCGGGCAATAGGTAGAGTAGTATCCAAGTCTAAACTTATTACAAATAATTTATACAAAAAAATAATGGTAATCTCCTTACAAAATAAAACAAAAAAGACTAAGTGTGAGGTTTTCTGCTTCTCTTCTCCTTGCTTTTCCTCTTGCTCTCTCATGGCCAGCTCACAAGTAGAAGAGCTCGCCTCCTCGCAGCTCAGGTGCGTCAACCTCCTAAGAGATGGCCTTTGCTACATGGTCCCTCACGTGAAATACAAATAAAGAAAATTGTTTATAATAGATTAATAAATATCAAAAATAAATAATAGAAAATAAAAAAAGAATAATGTACAAAAATGTTACACTTTGTTGCCTCCCTGACAATGATGCCATTTGTGTAGCCAAAACTCAAGAAGAGCGAGACGATCGTACGCTCCAGACAAGATGGAAGCGCAATCGATGCGATGACCGCTCACTAAACCCAAGTGACTAAGAAACACTCAACCCACACAATAATATGAATCAATGCAAACTGAGGTTTGAATAAAATTTTATTATAACCTTACAAACAAGTGTGTATAATGACAAGTAGAGTACGGTGTCGAACACAAGGAGACAAGTCGGTTTAGCAGGTATATTATTTATAAATGAATAATGAATAAATAATATAGGTATGTTTTGTAAAACATTCACTTAATGAATCGATGAATTAATGCTTTTGTGGGCTTTCTATTAAATAAAACGAATCTATTTATTTATTATTGTTATTTTATACTTTTTATTTTATTTGTTTATATATTTTTGGGTTTTTAATTTCTATTTCCTTTTAATATATAATAAAGGTATATATACAACTATATATATGTAGTATGTACAATACAAATAATAGATTATCATAAATATATATTAATTATAAAAAAATCAGAAAAATACCTAAGGAACGATCCTTTTTATTTTTTAGGTTTTAATATATTTATAATGTATTTAATATGAAATATAAATATAACTATATATGGATGTTTTCTACAATATAAGGTATTATATTTATAAATATGGGTATAAATAATTCAAAAATTGCATAATAAAATGTTTTTTGGGTTTTAAATATTTTTCTAATATTTTTATGATTTTTAGGGATTTTTGCTAATTTTTAGGTATTTTAAAGTCCAAAATAGTAAAAAAATTATGAATAATTGAATAGCTTGAATTGTTTTGAGATATAAAATACTTATTAAAGTCAAAATTTCTCAAAACTAATATTAACATGTAATAATATATATACTTCAGATACGTAAATAAATATTTTTGGATTTTTAGAAGATTTTTTTATAATTTTTATGAGTATTTTGGAGCTTTTTAATTTTTTATGATTTTCTTTTTCTATTTTTCATGGATTTTGGTCTCAAGGTACTTAATATAGTAATAAGCAACTACTATTTTTTTGGAATTTTTAGAGATGTTTTAGTATTTTTTAGTATTTTTCTATTTAGATAATAAATAAATAGCTTATGTTTGTTTTTTAATAAATAATAAAATGTCTCAGAATGCAAAATAAAAATGTGGTGTGAAAGTGTGTCATTGTAAGCATCTTTATTAATTTTTGCAAAATAAAAACCAAACAGGAGCTATTTTTAATAAAAACATAAGAATAAAAATACAACAAAGTTAGGGACTTATTGGCAATAAAAAATATGTTAAAGTGCATTTAATAACAAAAATACAAAAATTCAAGGGTACGAGTGCAAAATTTCTAACATATATATTACACGTGCCTAGCAAGGGTATCTTTGTAATTAAAATAAAAGGAATGATACACAATGTAAAATACCAAAAGTTTATAACTAAAATTCAAATTTTATAAATTTAACTTTAATTACAAAAAACCGACAAGGGTAAATGTGCAAAATTACCAACTCACATGGGGGACCGCATGAGTTAAGCTAGCAAGGACCTAAATGTGAATATCCAAAAGCTTGAGGGGGTATTCTTGTAATTATTACAAATTTTGTACAACTCCAGATGAAAGTTTAAATACTAAATATAAATATACTGAAGGAGGGGGGCTGCTTAGATATTTACCCCCATGTGTGTGCGAATGGACGACCATGAGTGTGCTACTAGGGGCACTTAAGTGGATCTAACAGCTGAGGCAAGGCACTGCTTCGTCTGATCTCAACGGCCTAGATTAGATTCGGGCCGCGCGTGGAATCCAATAGCTCTGAAGGGAGAATGATGAACAGGGAAGAACATCTCCCTGTCCCCCCTTCGATTGGGAATTCCTCCTTGTCTCCGCCACATGGGGCTTCACTGATAGGCTCTTGAGCTTCTTGGAAGTGTTCCTTGTCGATAGGCACCATCAAGAAGGTCCGAGCCTCGCTCTGGAGAGGCCTGGAGCTCGATGCAACACGGGGCACCTAGGGACCTCCTACTCCAGAATTGACCCTCCACGAGGTCTTTGGCATGATGTACCTGCAAAGGAAGGTTCAGGGGCCTGAGGCGACTCGCCTCGACCTAAATTGAAGATGCTTAAAGAAATGAGTTCTGGCAAAGGGTGGAGGACGAACTTTGATTTGATGATCCTAGAAGTATCAGGTTGGATCTAAAGTTGGAAAAGATGCAACAAGTAATGGGGAATGAGATGGACATGGATTGGGAAGTCGGAACGATTGAGGATATGGTGAAACATGGTCGGAGTAGAGAGCTCTAGCGATCGAAGATATTGAAATCTAAGCTAAACTTGGTAAAGAAACCTAAGCTATGATTACACTATGGGATGAAAAATTAACATAAAAAGCTACAAAAAACAGCTCGCACCAGGGTATTCCAGGGAGCAGGGACCCTCGCCAGAGCTTCAAAGCTTCAGTGGTGATGGACCACTTCTCCTCCTCCTTTCTCCTCGTCGACACCTCGGGGGTACTCCTGCTGTCACCAGGAAGCACACACTCACATAGGATTGGGATTACAGGGCTCCTAGAGGGATCAAATCAGGCAAGGAGGGAGTTGGGTTTTATTTATAGACAAGGTGGAGGAAGCTCTGTGATGGAAGATTTTGACCGACTCAAGGATAGTGGATTATATCTTTGGCCATAGCGTAATTTAGGGGAGTTAAATCTCCATAAATTTGGCGGCATGCCATGGCAAATCATCATGAAATCAACGGAAAAATGGAGCAAAATCCAGGTCCTGACGAAATTGCAGCTCGAGGAAGAGAGAGGGGGTGTTGACCCGGGTCAACACGTGAAACGACCTGGTTGGTCCACGTTGACCGACAAGATAAATGCAAGGCAAAAATACCTTGCAAAATGGATTGTTAGTAAATAAATTAACTAATTTTAAGTTGTCAAATATTTTTTTATTATTTTATGCATTATTTAATTCCGATTTTTATTTATTTTTATGGGTTATTTATTACGAGCTAATATTTACATGTAAATCATAGGTATAAATACCTATATTTTGACATTTTATTTTTATTTTGTAAAATGTATTTTATTATTTTATACACATAATTTATGTATTTGCCATTTATTTAAATACACTCAAATATATATTTGTTTTATTCTTCTGAAGTTACTTGCACGCTAAAATAAATATGTTTATTTATTATATAGGTATATGTATAGGTAATTCATCTATGTATTTGTGTGCATTTATTTAATTTAGTGTATTATTTATGGTTTTATTTTATTTGAATTATATATATGCACTATAAATAATATTTACATCATTATAAAAATATAAAATAATGAAAATATAAATAATAAATAAAATGAATATTTTATTTAGGTACATTGTACAATAAGGGTCTAAAACCTAACTTTTGCATCTTACCTCCAAATTAAATGAAACTACCTTTATTAAATAGCTAATAAAAAGTTATATACAATTAAAGTGATTTTAATGAATTTTGAGTTTGTATGGAGAATATACGGGCCTAGAAAGTTTGGATTTTGGATTCTTATTTCGAGTGTATACTGTATATTGTGGATTATTTTTCTGTGAAATCAATTTTGTATTTTTCTATGATTTTTATCTACAACTTTTATGTACAAAGTTTATTTATTTGACATAAAAATAATAAAGAATAAAATATGTGCCAAAACTGATTATTAAAGAATAAAAAATAGGGTTTTTATTGTGTTTATTGGCCCTAATCTCCCCCTACTTTATTCCTTGTCGACCCAGTCATCGTGATGCTTAGGTCTCGGGCTTTAGGGTCATAAAATACCTTTGACATTTTATTTCTTTTTTCTTATCTTCATTTAATCTTTTATTTCGACTTAAATTATTATTTTTATACAATAAATGCCGTACAAATAGTGAATGTTGTTTTATGCAAATTAATGCTATTTACATGCATTTAACTAGGGAATGAAGGCCAAAATGAAAGAATAAAAGTGATGAAATAGAGATTCATCGGTAATCCACTCTTATTCTCAAATAGTGTTTTGGATGAATCAAAAGGAGTGCTTACAGCTTCATAATCTTGATATCCAAATTTCTCAAGTACCATCTCAATGTAATGAGATTGAAAAACTACAATCCATCAAATGACCTAGTTAGTTTGAGACCCAAGATCACATCAGTAACACCCATTTCATCTTAAACTTTCTATTTAAGAATGCTTTAGTCTCATTAATGATACTCACATGTGATCCAAACAACAGTATGTCACTAGCATACATGCATAGAACAATACATTCACCATCTTTCACCTTGGAATAGACACACTTATCGGATTAATGAAACTTAAAGCCACATGACAAAATAGTTTTGTCAAATTTTTCATGCCACTTCTTTGTTGCTTGTTTCAATTCGTAAAGGGATTTAACAAGCTTGCAAACCTTTCCCTTATTCCCAGGAATCACAAGGCCATCAGGTTGATCCATATAGATCTCCTCCTTAATATCGCCATGGAAGAAGGCAGTCTTCACATCCATTTGGTGGAAGCGAAATCATATACAAATGCCAATGCAATAAGCATCCGGATTGTGGTCATCCTAATCACAGGGGAATAGGTATCAAAGTAATTGATACCTTCCTTTTTCCTAAAGCCCTTAGCAACCAATCTGTCCATTAGGTCTAAGATTTCTCTTAAACACCTACTTACATCCAATGGTAGAACACCCTTTGGGTAAATCAACCAATTCCCAAGTTCCATTAGCCATAATGGAATACATCTCAGATTTGATGGCTTCCTTCCATTATTTTGCTTCAGATGAAGCCATGGCTTTCTTGTAACTAGGTGGATCATCCTCGATATGGTAGACAACAAAGTCACTACTAATAAACCACATGGTAGTCATCAGTCATGTGTTCCACACAAGGCAGGAGCATTGTCGTCGAGGTGATCGACGAAAACCTTAGATTTAATCAGCAATTAACCCACAATATCAAATAAAGGCAATAAATATTACATGTTAGGTTAAAATTTATTTTCTCTACCATAAAATGCATAACTAGCAAGCATGCAGTGGTCAAACCACAGAGAGTAATACACGTAGCCTATGATTATTTATGTACAAACCAAATCATTCATCATGTATAGATCCTTTTTGTGAATTTTTATTTTTTTATTTTATTTTACAATTTTATGTTTTGATTTTTTAGTTTTCTGATTTTATATTTTCTTTTTATATTTTACATTTTTTTATTTCTTTGAAAAGAGATATAAAGCTATATAAAGATATGTACACAATGTAAGATAGGGTTAATATAAAAATGAACAAAAATAATCAAAAATAGGAAAATAAAATTATTTTTGGATTTTAAAATTTTTCTAATGTTTATGTAATTTTCCATAATATTTTTTATAATTTTTATGTATTTTTAAAGTAAAAAATATCCCAAATAAGAGATTAATTAAATACCCGTAATTGATTTGGGTTTTAAAAATAGTAAATAATCCCCAAATTACCCAAATCAATTATAATATATAAATATTTATATAAATAAAACTATAAGATTGAAAAAAATATATTTTTGGATTTATTATTATTTTTTTAGATTTTTATAAAAGGTTTCAGGGTTTTTAATTTTTAAGCCTTTTTTCCATTTTTAGTGATTTTTGGTTTGAAATTAAAATAGGATAAAATATACTGTATATAATTTTTTTTGGAATTTTTAGAAACGTTTTTATATTTTTTGGTATTTTATCATTTAAACATAAAAATATTTAGGCTCCTTTTTATTTTTATAAAATAATTAACATGCCCAAAATTTCATAATGGACACGTGGCGTTGAAGTGCAAGGCACAAGGCATTTTAGTCCTATTTTTATACATTTTAGGAGCACACTAGTTATTTTTAATAAATAGAGAAATCAAACAAAAATTAATGGCTTAACCGGGGTATTTTTGTAAATAAAATAAAAGATAGGGGATTCAGTGCAAATTTGCCTGAATAACATTTATTTAACTTTAATAGACTATTACATAATTAACAAAAGTCGCCAGGGTCTCAATGCAATTTTCCCATCACGTCGGACTACACATGACACGACTAGGATGGACCAAAATGTAATTAAAGAAAGTTCATGGGCCTTTTTACAAAAATCCCAATTATCTAATGCTTGACATTTTATTTACAATACTAAATAATAAAATACAAAAGTATGTGGGTGAATATGAAATTTACCCCTCTATTGCACGATCCAACGGCACTGGCTATCTCACGTATCCACGTGGCGTGCATCCAACGGTCGGTGATGCTTCATCCTTGGACAACCTTGATTAGATCAGCGAGGATGATCCGATGGTGCTGGCTTGGCTTCATCCAACGGTTGGGGATCCAACTGGGCCACCATTCTTGATCCGACGGTGGAGAGGTGAAGACGAAGAACAAGAAGGAAGGTTCGCATGGGCGAACTTCCTCCAGCAATATCTCGCTCCTCCAACAGTCTTTGCTGCTCCAAGGGGCCAGATAGATTCCCGGAGAGGTTCTCTACTGGCTGGAGGTCTTAGGATGGGCAGAGGATCACCGGAGCACCCCCACAAGGTCGGGGAAGGTGAGGTGCTCCAGGTACTTCCAGCGAAGTTCGATTTCCCCTCCAAGTGCCTCTTTGGTTCTTGGGGCCTGCAAAACTAAACTCACGGTCGAGGGCAAAGTGTCTCGACCCGATTAGGCGTGGAATGGAACAAGGGGTGGAGCAGGTGGTTCTCTCCGTCGAACGACGAAGCTTGGAGAGCATTTCTCCATATCCATTGGGGATCTGTGGGAACGGGGATGTGCAACGTGATCAGAAGGGGGTCAGGAATGAAGTGGAAACAGAAGGGACGGCGGAGAGGCATTGATGGCACACGGTGGAGCTGACCGGAGCTCAACTCCGGTGAAGTACGTGATTGATGGATTACGCTACTCTAATTAACTAGAATCTAATCTAAGAACTGGAAATTAACGTTAAGACTAATTGCAAGTAAAAGAAATGATCAAAGCACAACTCTTATACCTGGAATGGACCAGGGAGCAGGGTCGTCGGACTTGGCGGTCGTTGGTGCACCCATGCTCCTGAAGCTCGGCCTGGCCTCGACGAAGTACCTCCTGTCACGAGGAACTCCACTAGGCACAGGATCAGGGCTCCTAGACGCTTAATGGTGACCAAACTTGGAAGGAGGATAGAGGAATTTTATTTATAGAATAAACACAACACCCTTATTGACCGGCTGCCAAGAAAGAATCAAAGTGATGTACAATGGATCTAATGGTTCGTGGATTTACAATGATGGTTGATCATTTCGTATGAAGGAAGCGAGGGCGATTGGTCGATGGATCAACCGTGAAAAATGGCGGAAAAATAGGAAGTTGATAGATTTGATAGAGTCGGAGGCGCAGGGGAAATTGACTGGAGGTCAACTAAGGGAGCGACCCTATTGGTCCACACAAGCACACAAGAAAACAAAACAACACTTTTATTAAAGAATTAATAATTCAAAATAGTTAATGATTTTATTATATTTTGAATATAAAATAAAAAATGTTTATTATTTTATTTAGTATTTTTTATGATTTTTAATTATTTTTTGGTGCATTTTATTAGTAGTTAATTTTAATTAGTGTATTTATAGGTATATTTGCCTATATTTTGTACATTTTATTTTTATTCTGTATATTTTATTTTATTATTTTATTTCCTCATTTGATGAATAAATAATAAAGAATAAAATATGTATTAAAATGAATAAATAAATGAGTAAAAGAATTTGGTTTTTATTCTATTTTTGGCCCTTATCTCCCCCTACTTTATTCCTTGTCGACCAACTCAATTCTTGACTTGGTATCGAGGTTCCGGGTCATAAAGTATCTTTGATATTTTATTCCTTTTTCTTTTCTTCTCTTTATTCTATAATTTTGGCAGTGAAAACCTTCTTTTATATACAATTAATGCAATAAAGAATGAATGTTGTTTTGTACAAAGTAATGTTATTTACATGCATTAGCTAGGGATTTAAGCCCAAAATGATAGAATAAAGGTGATGAAATGGAGATTCATCAACTACCCAGATCCTTGGCTATCCGTGGTCGTTTACTTCTCCTTGGCTTAATTTCTTCTGAAATGCCAATGGGTTCAGGTTGAGTCTCAACCCCCACATTCGTTATCCTTTCATCTTGATCTATAAATCCTGATTGGAGGCAACATCATTGGTCAGATTGTCAGGAATTCCGATCTTCATAGGGAAGACATCCTCAAAGAAGGTAGTGTCATGGAGTTCAACAATAGTGTTGACATCTATGCCTGGTATCTCGGACCAAATTACCAAGAGTCTATATGCATAGATATTCTCTAGGTAACCTATGAAGACTGCATCAACAGTTTAGGACCTAACTTCTTTCTCGTGTTCTGGGACTAAAACCTTAGCGAGACAACCCCACATTTTGAGATACTTTAAGCTTGGTTTCCTATTTCTCCAAAGTTCAAAAGGACACTTTTCCATATGCCTTGGAGGGACCCTATTCAAAATATGGCAAGAGGAATTCGAGGCCTCTCTCCACATAGTTTGGAAGTCCAGAACTCTGTAGGAGAGCATTGATCATATCGGTTAAGGTCCTATTTTTTCATTCTCTTATCACATTTGATTGTGGTGAATATGGAGCCGTAACTTCATAAACTATGCCGAATAGCTTGCATTTTTTATCAAACAAGTAAGAAGTATATTCACCCCCTCTATCTAACCTAAGGCATTTAAGCACTTTTCCTATTTGTGTCTCATCTTCATTCTTAAAGGTACAAAATTTCTCTAAAGCTTCATCCTTGGTTTTCATTAGATACATATAGCGGTATCTACTACCATCATCTATAAAGTTGATAAAGTATTTCTTATAGTCTTTGGTCAATACACCTTTAAACTCACGGATATCTATGTGCACTAGATCCAAGATCTCGCTATCTCTAAAGATAGTCTGAAAAGACTTCCTAGGTGTCTTATCTTGCACACAAATCTCACATTTTTTATTTTTATCAACATTAAGTTTATAGATCAAGTCTACATTCATCATTATTTTTATTGAATTTAAGTTCACATGTCCCAATCTACCATACCACAGATCAAGAGATTCTAAATTATTAACAACATGAGACACGAAATTAGAACATTCAGAATTCAAAACATTCACTGAATCAATGTTTACTGAATCACATCTAATTCTAAACAACAAATCAAAGTATATCAAATAGCCCTTTCCATAAAAAATCCATGTCAAGATAACAACTTTATTACATTTAAAGTTTATCTCAAAACTGTTTTTAACTAAAATAGAAATGGATAGAACATTTTTCTCCAAGTCGGGAACATGCAATATCATGTGCAAAGTCCAGATACGTCTAGAGGAGAACCTCAAGTTGACTTGTCCCGGTCCTAACACCCTGGCCGCAAAATCATTCACATCTTCATAGTCTCACCACTACAGGTTTGATAAGAAGAAAATAAGATTCTATCAGAACAAATATGTACATTGGCTCACGTATCCAAAAGCCACTCATTTGGATCATGGATATGGTATAGTTCAAGTTTTACGGAGACATAACCCTTGCTAGCTAAAATACTGAAATACTCTTAGGAGGAGGGTCGTGTCAATCTACAAGGTAAAATGACAGTCATCGAAGTGACCACTCACAAAGATCAATCGATGGTTTTAACAATCAAACCACACAATAATATGAAGCAATCAACAACATGTGCGAATCAGAATTCATTATACCCTACAAATAAATATGTATAGTGAACAAGCAGGTAGGTGTAGAACACATGAAACACATGAAATAACAGAAATTATTTAAATAAATATATAATGTAAGTGTATACAAGTATGCACAATATCAATCAAAGTGTGGTGGATTTTTCATTAAATAAAATAATTATCTTTTTTGTCTTTTTAGAAATATATATTTTTTAAAATTTTTAAAATTTTCTGATTTTTGTTTTCTTTTTAATTTAGTAATATACAAATAATAATAATAATACATAAGGATATATATGTAAAGGTATATAAAGTATATATATAATGTAAGTAATATATAAGAGAATATATATAATATACAAAAATCAGAAAATATCTCTAAGAATAATTCTTTTTATTTTTTATAAGGGATTTTTACCCAGCAGACCTTATAAACTTTTTAAATTACCTCTACGACCTTTTGCACAACGTAATTACCCCATCGACCCCAAAAATTACCCCAAGAACCCCCACGAGATTCAAACAGATTACCCGGAGGGTTCATGGGGTAAGATTTGGCAAGTTTACGGGGTTGAGGGAGGAATTATGTTGTTTCAAAGGTCGTAGAGGTAATTGACAAAGTTTATAGGGTCTGCCGGGTAAAAGTTTCTAAAATATAATTAGGGTACTTATAATATTTATTCGTAATATACACTATATATAATAATATATAAGTATATATATATATGCTATATAGGGTATACTATTTATAAATAGAGATAACAATATGTAAAATGGTCCAAATTAAATCTTTTTATCCTTTTCAAAAGTTTTTCTATTTTATGGATTTTTGGTGGATTTTTTGCAATTTTTTTCATTTTTAAAATCATAAATAGTGCAAAATAAAGTTTGTTTAAATAGGCCGAGTTGACTTAAGAATTAAAAATAGGAAATGGGTTCAAAATTTCTCAAAATTAATTTTAATACATAGAAATAAGTAAATATAAAAATATGGAACAGAAACTAATATTTTTTAGATTTTTGAGAATATTTTATAATTTTTTAAGTTAGCAAGGGTTTGCTAATTTTAAGGGTTTCTTTTGAGTTTTTGTGATTTTTGTTCTAAAGTTGTAAACTATGTTAATAAATAGTAGAGATTTTTTTTTGAATTTTTACAAATGGTTTTATATTCTTTTTGTATTTTTAAAATCAAACTAGGAATAAAACAACTTTAAATATTTTTTAATAAATATTAAATGCATGCATATGGCAAATAAAATGACATAGTGAATCAACAACCAATCAACACAAACATCTATTTTTTGAGAGCACGGGAGCTATTTTTAAGAAAATGAAATGCATAAATAAAATTAAATCAAGCTGGTAGGGGTATTTTTGCAAATAAAATAACCTACAAGGCTCACATGCAAAAAACTCAAAAGTTTGATCTTCAACTTGATTTTTATATACTTAACACAAATTACAAAAGCTGAGGGTGTCTAATTGCAAAATGTCCACTCATGTGGGGGTCCACATGAGGTTACTAGCAGTGGACTTAAACACAATATTAAAAATCACCAAGGCATACATACAAAAAGTATATAAAGTTTTGAACTTAATTAAATAATTACATGCCCTTTACAATTAATACAAATGTGGAGGGATATCTTTGCAAAATTTAGCACTTAACGTACGGTGATCCGACTGCGGTAGACATTCCACGTGGCTGATCCAACAACTGCCCCTATGTAACCCTTCGAATGGATTCAATAGGCTAGATTTGATCCAGGCCATGTTCTTGATCGGACGGTGGGGAAGGTGGATCGAAGAACAACCGAAGAAATGACGACCAGTGAGCTTTGATTTCACATATCTCCTAGCTCTGTCGGTGGATACTCCTTCTGACAGGCCCAACAGCTTGTTGGGCTCTCTCTGCATGTGTTGAATGTCTTCAAAAAGGTCAAAGGTGTCCTGAGAGCTCGGACGACTCCAGACGACCTGTAGCAGCTCCAGATCTTTGACGAACCCCGGAATACCCTATGTTAAAAGTGTTGAAATATTGTAGAATTCGGGAAATCATGATTTATCAAAATGACCACTTAATTAATTATAGCAATTAAAGCGAGAGATCAATTTATATTTTACTTGGGCAAGCCCGAGGTCAAACTCAGGGAGGAAGTTGTCTCCTTAGGTTGATTAATAGGCGACCTAGAATTTAGGTTTTCAAAGAGGTATTTTTAATATTTTTATGCAATTAATAAATGCAATGCAAATTCGATCAAGTTTAGGGGTTAAAATGTAATTTATAAACAAATCAAGTCCAAAAATCCTCAAACTTGGTCGAAAGGTGAAATATGATAAAATTAATGATCTCCAAATTTTTAGAATTTTTTGATGTAGGATGAATTGATTACGAATTAAATATGCATGTCGGGTGATTTTTCACAATTTATTTTTAATAAATATAAAACCTAGTTATTTCTAAGAACTAAAATTATCCTAGATGTATCTAATGAGGATCTATCCAGGAAAAATTCTAAACCCTAAAAATGTTGAGTTTACAATCTATTAAAAATTAATTACTTTAATCACCATTTATTTTATTGCGACCTCGATATGCATGCAAATGTCATGAAATTTAGGCATGGTGTAGAATTAAATTAAATTTACCTATTGCGAGTTTTTGATAATTTTTAAAACAATGGTTAATTTAATATCAATTTAATAGTAAGTAGTGGGAAAAATATGCAAATTTTCACTTAAAGATTTATATTAAATAAACACTATCTCATAAAAATCCAATCAAACATCCACAGTGGTAAACATAAAGTGTTTTACAATGTGATATTTTTGAAATGTAAAATAACAAATAAATGAGACTCAAATAAGGGCACAAACATAAGGTTCTAAATGCAAACAGAAATAAAATAAACAATTAAAATTATGACGGGGGACTAAATTGTAATTACCCAGAACTAGGAGGCTCTTCATGCAATTTTTCGACGAGGACACGCCATGCTCGTGCCTTCTGGCTGGTTGGACCATCTCATAATTTACAGAGGATATGTTTGCAATTACTCTAGAGTGGGGGGGGGGGGCTCAGTGAATAGCTAGATCTGTAGTGGCCTCTGGCTCAATTCTCCCCCTTGCTCACGTTCTCCGCACGTGAGGGATGGTCTGGGAGGCGGGCACACAGGCCGAGGTGGTCTTAGTGGAGTAGGAGCTCGGGGCTCCGAGGCAGTGGAGTTGGCATCGGAGGGCAAGGGAGAGGTGGTGGTGCAGACCGTGGAGCAACAGAAGTCGATGGCGAAGGCGAGGGTTGGCCGCGCGGGGCTCATTGCTCGATAGGGGGTCGATGGCGATGCCCCTCGATGGAGGGGGCGGACTCAAAGGTGGGGTGGGAGCTTGATCATGCATCTGTGGATGGCGGAGTGGGCTGGCTAGGCAATGATGGTGGTTGTCGATGGTGGAGGCACGGACGAAGGTGATTGGTGGGACGGGTTGCCGATGAGCAGTGATCGTAAGGTGTCGATGATGAAGGTGGATGGCAGTTGGGGATGAAGCAAGAAACATAGGTATGTGGAGAAACATAGGAATAACGAGAGGAGGAAGAACAATAATCGAGAAAAAAGAAAGAAGATGAAGAGAAAAGGGGGGAAGAAGAAGGCATGAAAAGGACAGTATACATGGAATTACGCCTGGATTTGGAGGAGGGAAGCCTCAACTCCATTCGTCGCTTCAAGGAGATGGCGAGAAACTTTGAAGATCTAGCATCCATCGTGGAGCTCTGCTACAATGAGAACCAAAAGTCCACGGATCTCGCCGACTCAGAGAAACTGGTTGTCGTCGCTCGACCTCATCCTACTTCAGATGTCACCTTAAGAAGAGGGGGGCTAGGCCTTCTCCCTGGTGGCAGATATCTGCGATGGTGGGCCGTTGGCATGGTTTTATGGGCAGTAGGGAGGGCTGCAGTGATTGTGGTTGACAGTTGCGGTCAATGGCCTGGCGGTTGTCATGGGCGGTTACGAGAGGGTTCCGCGGAGGAGATGGGAGCGGGTCATGGGAGTGTGATTGTGGAAGGGTCGCACCTCCGCGAGAAGTGAGTGGTAGTTGCGATGAAGTGGTGAGCGAAGAGAGAGACAGAGAGAGTCAGTTGATGCAGGAGACGGGGAGGTCGTGCGCCATCGCAAGAGGCGGGGCGGCGGTTGCGGGGTGTGCAGCACAAGTGAGAAGAGAGGGGGTGCCATGTGGCACGCTCAGGCGTGGCCACGTGGCGATGAATAAAAATTAAAATTTTAAAATTAAAATAATAAAATTGAATAATAGATCTAAAACTAATAAATAAATACAGTAAATCAGATACAATAAAAAATAAAAAAATAATGAAATAATAAAATAAATAAATAAAGTTAAATAGATAAATAAAAATAAATAAAAGAAAAGAAATAAAATGGGGTGACACGTGGAGGCTCCAAGAGCTGCCGCGTGTCACTCTTAGAAAATTCGAAAATTAAATTAAGGAAAAATAAAAACAAAACAAAAAGACTCAAATCAAAAAGCGATCAACATAAAAGTTGCTCGCTCGACGAGATCTACAACTTTCATGAGGGACCCAAAATCAAAAGAAATCATTTATATAAAAAAATATTTTTGGTGGTATCATATAGACATAATATACCTCATTTTTGTGTTTTGCATTTTTTTATAATTAGGAAAAATGTAAGATAAATAGTTAAAACTTAATACATATTTTTTAGATTTTTAGTAATTAAGAAATAAAAAGATAAAATAATTAAAAGAGAGGGACATTTGTACAATATACAATGAGGGGCCCAAAACTCATGTTTCATATACGAACTCCGATTCTTTTGAATTTGATCTTGTTTTGAAGGTAATTGGACGTACATTAATTCAAAAGTGAGTAAGGTTCATAGGAGACTATATGAGAGAGATATTCACATTTTAAGCTTTTAGTCTCAAACTGGGTTTTGGGTTTATTGGTCAATTTTACATATTAGTATTTTTTTGTATTTTCCATTTATTAGTGTTAGTAATATGTATACTAGAGAGTTGATTATTCATTTCTGAGTTAGTGAGTAAATAAATAAAATAGAGGAAAATATGGTATCTACAAGGTGATATTTACAAGGGAATTTGGCTTCTTCTTTAATGTAAATACACATGCTAAAATACAGATATTAATTCTAAATGTATGAATGGTAAAAATACAGAATAATTGATGAAATGCAGCTAATTACTTGGGAACAAAGCTCTATTTTCAACTTTTAGAGCGTTGAATCATAGATTCATGAACACCCTATACTTAAACCATGCTCATCCCTGAGAAACTAAAATAAAATGCAAAACTGAAATGACTTTGGGTTCCTTACCAAGGTCACGAACAAAAAGGAAAAAATGGAGCTTGACTCGACCCTTGGATTATTAGTTTGATGAAACCTTATTGGGAATAGGTTTTAAGACCTAACAACCTTTAAGTTCCACAAGTCTCTATCCATGTCGCCTCAACAGTTAGATCAGAACAAATCCTCATAAGCAAATTTTGATGACTATGAATCTTACTTGTACTGTGTAAGTGAAATATATCTCTCCACATCAGAAATGACAAAGAAACAATCTCCTCTAACAAGGTAACCCTGATTCCCTGATCTAACTACTCTTTCCTCGAGGAACGGGGTATTCCTTCTAAGTTCAAGTGCAACCGGTTCAAGAAGAGGGGTAGAGAAGAGAATGGACTGTGACCAATGTAGTCACATGTCTGTGGAGCTTGACCAGTGTAGCCAAGTCTCCAGCTGCAGGCTTCCTTGGTATGAGACTTTGAAGCATATGCCTTGCTTATTCATATTTTTCTCTGACGAGATTTTTTTTGCTTCCTATCCGTCTAACTTTTTTTTGGAGATTTTCTATTTTTTTTCCTTTTTTCAAAGATGTGCAACATGTACATAAGGGGTTTTTCTTCTTGTGCCAGTAGACTATCCCTATTTTAAAGTTTTATTGCAACCCACAACATCCCATCATTAGATCGGCACCACTAAACTAGGTTGAGACACACTGGCCACTTATTGTGACTGCGAATGCTTCCACTCGTGCGTTTCCCCAAGCTAAAGGATTCTACCTCCTCACCACCTTATCAATGAAGAGATACGTGCAAGGTGCTTGTCTAGGTTAGGTCACTGTCTAAAAAAATCATGCCTGTGCATGAAATATTCTACTTAGACCAATCAAGATGACATTTGAACATACACTTGTGGAATCAAAGAACTAAGTCGCTTGATCTTAAAAGTCTTAACTCCAGTTCCTATAAGGTTCCTCTGAAATTAAGTAGACTTGGTCAAATCAAATCCATCCTCGACTTCTATTCATAACTCCGTTCAGAATCCACTAGCTTTCCACTTTGCATATGTTAGATATGCAAATGAAATGCAGATATTATGAAATGCATATGAATGAAGTGCAAAGATGATTTTTTTTAATGAATGCAAGGATGATATGGAAGAGTAAATAAGAAGCTCTCTCTTTTTTCTTTTCAATTTTTTAATTTCCTGCTATACCTCCTACTTTACAACAAATTTTACAAAAGTATTTATTTACAAGAATTTTATAAAGGATATACAAATTTACAGCTTGTATACAATATACATATTATACAATTATACAATAGAAGTATTTTACAAAGCTTACAAAGATTTTTTTTCCAAATTTTACCCAACCCATAATTATCGCATAATATATACAAAAATACGTGAAAGTACGAGCTATGGGTAAAGTATATATACAATATATATGCCCCATGTACTTAGCGTGTGCTATGTCCTCAGAGCACAAGAAGAGAGGAAAAGACATAGCTCGTGCTAAGCGTAGGAGAGGGAAAAGAAGTAGAAGTTGACCTACCCCCTATACTTAGGCTATGGTCAACCTAAGTAGAGAAGAAGAGCAAAAAATGGGGTAGTCGAGGTCAGAAGGAGAAATGGATGAATAAATATATAGGGCGGGCATCGCCCCCCTTATACTTAGGTTATTATCAGCCTAAGTATATGACAAGAGTAAGTGTGAGAACCGATGGGGTTGGGGAATATACAAAGAGAAAATGAAAAAGAGTAGAAGGAGCGACTCGGGTCACTCTCCCCCCATACTTAGGCTCTAGTCAGCATAAGTATAGCCATAAAATAAAATGATATGGAGCCAGGGCAAGTGATACGAGTAAAAGGAGAGGGAGGGATCAAAAAGAAGGAAAATCTATACAAGAAAGAATAAGAATGTAGAAGGATTAAGAAGGTTTGTGACAAACCTTCTTGCATGAAAGAAGAGGGAAGATGAAGTGTGGACCTGTGTCGCTATGTGATTCATCCCTAAAAAAACAGTAGTGAGGAGGATGAAACATCCATCGACTATCGACACAGGGTTGCTTGCTCACACACAATTTAATGACAGTTGATGAATCCGTGATTCATCACTCCAAAAGTTGAAAATCCGTTATTAGCTCAAAATCCTGACCTTTGAACATTAGCTCTAAAAGTTGATGAATCTGTTATTTAATTCCCCTGACCTTTGTAAATTTTGAAAAGCCTCCCACTACCCTTGTTAATTCGAGCAAATAAATGTTCAAATTAATTACTAATGTTCGTTGCAGTCGGATAATGAGAGCAAATCAAAAACCACTTTAAATTATAGTCAAATTAATTTCGAGCGGTAATTTTTTTACTTGGTTGGAAGTCTAAGGTCAAACTCAGGGAGGCAGCTGTCTCCTTAGGTTGATTCGAAGCAAATTTCCCAGGTTTGATTTTCAGAGGAGATATTTTTGGTCTTTTTCGTATATTTTATGCGAGAAGGAAAAGACAAGTGCAAAATTGGGCACGTTTACAAGTTAAATCAAGAATATAGTTAAATTAATTCCAAAAATTATGAAACTTGGCGAGATGATGAAATATGATGAAATTAAGCTATACTAATTTTTTTTTGTAAATTTTAGATGCACGGATAATAAAAAATACAGACTGTAGTGAAAATGACGAAACCAATTTTAATAATTACCAAAGGATGCTATTTCTCAGAAACAAAATTAATCCAAATAGGTCTAATTAAGATCTATCCAAATCAACTTAAATTTCGTTAAAACACTTCACGGTTGATTAATTAACATCGATTAATGTTTTCACTAAATGATTTTTCTAAGACAAACTATATGTGCAAATGGTGTGATTTTCGGATATGTTGTAGCATAGGCTTATATCTACCCATGATGATTTTTCAGAGATTTTTCGATAAGCAGATAATGCACAATCAATTAATCAATCAAAATGGACAAAATATTGCATTTTTTTACCAAATTAAATTCCATAAATATTCTGCGAATCAGAAAAATACAAATAAATAATAAAATGGTAGAACAAGAGTTATGCTACACAATACAATTTTCGGAATTAAAAATTGATGACAGAATGATGACAAAATAAACGTGCAAATGCAGGGGTATGAATGCAATACAGAAAAAGAAATATGAGCTCAAATGAAGAATAAGGACTTACATGCAATTACCGGAAACTTAAAGTTTTTTTAAAAACTTGCAAAGGGTTGCAAGTGTCCCCTTCGTAAATGCCCAATTCTTTATTCTCTGATAGTCTTCCTCTGTTTTTGAAGATGAAACAGAGGAGGTTCTTGGGAGCTTGACGTTGGCGAGGGGGTGCGCCTGGCGGCGTGCCGTTGGCGAGGTGGCGCCCGGCCACGTGCGGCGGGCGTCCAGGAGCTTGGCGAGTTGGTGACGTGGCGGGCGTCCAGGAGCTTGGCGAGTTGGTGGCGTGGCGGGCGTTGGAGGGAATGCCTGCGGCGGAGGTCGGAGGGGCTGCCAGCGCTAGAGTCTGGCAGCGATGTTGACGAGGGCACAGGGTGCTCCAGGAGCGGAGGGGTGCGTGGCGTCGTGCACAACATACGCAAGGCGATGATGCGCGTGATGCGACGTGCGGGGACAGTGGCGCACGGAGCCTGGACCTTAGGCAACACATGCCTGAGGTCAGGGAAGGAGGCTGGTGTGGTCGCGCACGGCGGTGGCTCAAGGAGGTGGCTAGCTGCGGGTTGGTGATGGAGGCTCGGGGCTGGTGGCCGCAAGGAGGCTTGGTTGTCGATGATGAAGCTTCGGCTGTTGTGGTCTTGACGTCAAGGACAAGGCGGTGACCTGGAGATGGACAGATGTATGGGAATCGTGGATGATAGGAGAACGTAGTGGGACGGTTGGCGAGAGGGGAAGAAGTCGGAGATGGTGGAGAAAATGGGAGAGGCGAAGGTGGTGCGCGAGCTGGGGAATTGTGGGAAAGAGGGGGACTGGAGGTAGACGACGGGTCCGTAGCCGTTGGATCAGGTGATCAGACGGCTTGGATCGAGGCGCCTAAGAGCGGCTCTAATGAGATCTCGGGCGATAGGATCGAAGGGTTATAAAGTCGCCACGTGTTGCCCTTGACGATGAAGCGCGAGCAGACGGGCGGGATGTGAAGGTGGTCCGGATCGTATGGTCGAGCTTGAATGGAGGATGGGCGGTGGAGATTTTACACTCCAGGCCTTGATCGGACGGCTTATGATGCGACGTGTGGCGAAAGGAGATTAAGGCGGGAATGAGTGACCGAGATGAGAGCCGGGGATGATCAGACGGTTGAGGATAAAGAGCGGATGTGGAGAGGGTTGGGCCGTTGGATTCAAGATGAAATCCAATGGCCAATGATGCGAGCGACTGATGCAAAGAGGGCGGGCCACGTGGCTCACCCAGAACGGGCCACGTGGCCCAATCAGATTATTCATAAATAAATTTCGATTTTTGAGGGTTTAAACGGCCGAATTTGAGAAAACTCAAAACATGAAAGTTGTAGATCTCGATGAGATCTACAAGTTTCATGTTGACCAAAATTAGAGATGAGGTCATCTGTAGATACAAAATATTTTTGAGGGTATTTTATAGGGCTACAAAATACCACGAATTTTTCTTTTGCCATTTTTGTGTGATTTTTAATTTATTCAAGACTATGATAATTACAGGACATTATCTGGATTTTATTGACACAAGTTTAAGCAAGGGGGTTAATAATGCGGAATTAAGATGATGAAATCGGGTTTCATCACCAGCCTTGCCATGCCCATTTATGATGATCGCAACGTTGGAATCCGAAGAGGAGTCCTCAGAGGAGACCCTCCTAATTGATTTTATAGTATGGAGAGGACGATGAGAGTGATGCACCTTGAGGGGTTCATGGGAACGCCTCAAGGAATCAATGTTCTTCATCTTCTCACTATAAGATCGACTAGAAGAAATGACTTCCTTTTGTGAGATGTTTGCCATCCCTCTTGTTGGTGGTTGTGATAGTGAAGGTATATGAATCGAATTACCTAAATGATCAATGCAATCAGAGAAGATGGTGTCGGGCTCAGAGATAACTTCTATTTGTGAGTCCTCTATAGAAGCTGTCTCAATAGTGGTGATGCGAGCATCAAGAAGTGTGGATGTGTAGGGAGTCTCTAAACCAATGATCAGCTCGAGAGTCAGTATTTCAGGTGTAGTAGAGGGGTAGGACTCATCTATCTCTCGATGGTCATGACTGTTAGTAGCTATGCTAATTGAATTGGGATGGATTGTGTCATCAATGGTCATGTGCAATCGATGAGTACCCAATGCAGGGGAATCGATCTCCTGAGTCTCACAATCTATAGTCACCTTAACCAAGGCTAATAACGACTTCCCAAAAATCATGGGAGACTGGGTGAACTCTCCTCAGTGCTCAATATCAATGACCGTGAAGTCCACTCTGAGTGGAGCATCTCGAAAGCAATGATGACTGGAATGATTCCTCTCGACCGTTTGATGGATTAGTTAGCTAGTTGCACGATCTCTCTTGATTTCCTAAATGGTCTGAGTTTGAGCTTGTCAAACACGGAGGTCGGGAGGATGTTTAGAGAGGAGTCATCATCGATTCGCGCATGGGTAAAGATGGTGTCCTTGATTTAGCATTCAACCCTATACAACAACTTGATGAATCTCAGATACATCATGTTAAAATCTGTTTATTATTTTCATTGCTTACACAATTCAATAAAAACCACAATTAAATCACTAATATTAACTTGTATTATATTGTACATACTCTGTGTATAATTGACCTATATTTTCTAATCCTATTTATTGTATTTTATTACTAACATCTTCTTTATTTTTATATTTTATTAAAAACCCCTAAAAATTAGATTAAATTTTATATATATTTATTTTGGCTATTAAAAGAAATAAAAAACACAAAAAAATCAAAACATCAAAATACAGTGTTTTTAAGTCATTAAAAATGCTTGCAAAAATTCATCTTTGTACAAATGACTTCTTTTGACTTTTTGACCAACATAAAACTTGTAGATGTCATCGAGATCTACAACTTTCATGTTTTGACTTTTTCCTAATTCAATCTCTAACTAATTCTTTTCAAATTATCTTTATTTTCTTATTTTTTATTCTTCTGATTGGGCCACGCGGTGCCCTCTGGGCCACCCATGTGGCTCCTTCCTTCACTAACCACACGACCCTCACAAGAGCCATCTGATCTTCTTCTCCTCGTCTCAATCTCAACCATCCATCGCCCTTCTCCTGTCCACCATCGGATCAGGCCCCTGATCTTATCCAAACCGTACCCTCGTGTCTGCATCTCCTCCGTTAGATGAATCCTCATCTAGCGGCTCTGCTTCGTCTACGTCGCCCATTATAACCCCACCGTGGTATGACATCCCCAACTCCATCCCATCCGCACACCCGCGCCTCAACCTTCACTTCTAGATGAGATCTTATGATCTGATCTAAACTGCTCCTTCGCACCTTGATATCAGTCGTTGGATCACTTGATCCAACGGTGGGGTGCCATCGTCCACCTCCCAAAGGCCTTCACATGCCGTTACTGTTCGCTCCAACTGCTCCCCTTCTTATTCTAACGGCTACCTCCGACCACCTCTCCGCAATCTAACACCCCCTCTTCATAGCCATTAGATATCTCATCCTCACGTGCCACTCCTTCCATCAATTCCAACCTTCCAGGGCCATGGCTAAATCGTTCAAAACTCTACCCTCGCCTCCTGTAACGTTGATCTCCTCCACCTATAACCCCCCTTCGTCCCTCATCATCCACCATTCATAGGGTTAATGCCTGGCTATCCTCCACCTCCCTATGATAGACGGAGGCAGGTGGACTGGCTACGATGGTCCACATACCCCGGTGTTGAACCGTGGTTGTCCGACCATGTTGCGACCGCCCTAGGAATTGCTGAGAACCTCACGGTTGGCTTAGCGAGTCATGCGACGACCCCGAGGATCGCCCAGGACCTCAATCCAAGCCGCATCCTCTACTGATGATTGCCTCTGATCTCCAGGTCATTCTTAGTTGTTTTCTCTTAATTACTCCGATGCTCACACTTCACTTCACCTCCACTTGATCATCCGACGAGCTTCACCACACCGTCACCATCTTTGCCACACCCTCCATCCACCTTTCCTCTCCTCCTGAACCCCTACCATCTTTAGTCCTTCTTCTCCGATCATGGATGGAAAAGAACCCACTAAGGGCACCACCGTCTCCGCTCTGACGCCCTCCACTACATTCACTCCATGCTTCGTCTATAGTTGCTAACCTCTCTTGCAGAACCCTTCATCAATGGCCGGACCTCGTGCCTCCTATCCAACCTCCTCCATCTCCTCAGGCGAGACGCCATCGACAACTCATGACAGTCATCGCCTTCGCCTCCACAACTCGCCAGCATCTTCGCCTGATGACCAGCAAGCTTCCCCAACCCTCAGATGATGCGAAGAAGCTCGGAGGTGTTAAGAAGGTGCTCACCGGAGCCCATAATCACCGCCACTCTTCCGACAGACGAATTACATGTGCTGTTGGATGGCGCCTCGTGACAACCATCCAATGGGCCAGATCAAGCCATGTCCTCAGCATCGAGCCTCTAGGATCAGACGTCACCAAGCCACCAGCCAAAGCACCAGAACACACCACGCGGCCCGGAGCTGAGCCACCTCCCGAGCCTCGCCCCTCGCGTGCCATGCACGTGAGGGGCTGGGTAAATTGTAGGAATGGACCGCTGGTTTTCCAAAATTATAAGGAGGTGCAGGCACGCATGCCACACGTGTGTGCTTGGACAATTAACAACAGGGCCCCACCATGTTTTAGAAATTATAAATAGGTCCCTCCAAGGGCCTATTTGTGATTATTTATCCTTTATTTTTATGCATTTTATTACATTTATGCCCTTTCACTATTTTATTCATATCTTGAGCATCTAGACTCCGATTGAGTTGATTGCATTGTCGTTTTGTTGCTCTTTTCATTCTCTATCTAATAACATCATTTATTTATGCATTGATACCTATTTAAATATGCTAATTTTTGGAAGATCTACAGTGTCTCATGCTCTTTAAGATTAAATGTCATTATTTATCTATATTGCTCCTTCTGACTCTGAAATTGATCCTCATGTTCTTGCTCATTAATTTGATATCTGTAGGGCATATTTACACATCAATGTCTACATTCCTATATGTTTGCATATCATTGCATACTGTGTTCATCAAATCCTATTTTCCATTTTAAAATTAAACAAAAAATGCATGCATCATGTGGACTTGTCTTGCATTATTTTCTCTACGTATTGTTTTGCATATCATATCCGCATGAAGACACAGGTCTATGAAAATACTCAATCTTGAATTAATCAATATTTTTTGATAAATAGACAAAGAGGCCCGTGTCCCTGTGTTCGACCTTGGTATACTTGCCACGTAAAATAATTTCCACATATTTGAAGATGTGGATTTTACTGATTAAAATTTACCTCCTATACTACGGTAATACGACATTGTTAAAGAGGAAAATTTACGACTCATCACTGCTTCTCTTTGCAACTCTTTATTTTTCTCTCCATTACTAAGGTGGTGGCCATAAACACTAGGTGTCATTTTGTCCTTGTTCTCTTATTGCCCAGCCTCTTAGGCATCAATCGACTCCTTACAAATATTATAAGGTTAGTAAAGTGTTATATGGTATTTATTAATGGAAGCTTAAGAATCAGTTGCTTAGAAATGATTTCCCTGAGGGCAAGATCTATTTTTTTAAAATTATTTCCATTTTCTAATTTTAGGAGATTTCCTTTTTTCCAATTTTTTGGTGTTTTTGGGATTTTTTATTTTTTTTTATCTTTTTGATAGAAGAATGGTCAGGACTGGAAGGCAAGTGGTTAGTAGAAGAGGGAGATAGAATAGACTCCAGTTGTACAAAGTGTGGGTTCCCTCGTATCTGCTCGATTTTCAACATTGAATCCACTTATTTCCTTTTTCACTTTCATACCCAAGCTGGCAGAGATTGAATACACTATTTCAGTGACATCTCTCAACTTGTTACCAAATGATTCATTTTTTCTCAATAAGTCCAGAAATGTCATCCTCCATAAAGCTCTCATGAGAAATCATGGGAGAATTCTGCTCAAGTGGAGGATACTGCCGAGATCAGGAAGTCTCATACTCAACATACCTAGACTCTGGCATGTAATGCTGGGTCGAGTATGGACCATCAGGATGGTAGATATTGGTCGGAGCCTCGTATGGTGGAGTTAGTAAAGAGGGGGCTCGTAGATCGAGCTCATGGGTCTAGTCCACTGCCTCTGTATGCTTTCTGAATGTTTGGTATGAGGGATGGTCAATGTAAGCTTGATTACTAAGGTCAATCAAGTCTGGAAACATAATGAGCAGGCCTCTCCATTCGGGTTGTTTGATCGACCAAGTTGTACCCTAAGGTCAAGTCAGGATGTATATGTATGCTTCGTTAACTTATCCACCATTCATATGAAGAGGAGATGAAGTATGTATGGGTAAGTAATTCTACCTGTTATTCATCTCAGCAGTGGCTTACACATCGAATGGTTCTTTAATTCCGACAAGCTCTTGAGAATTGTGAGTCAGCCTAAGATGGAAGTGGATCAGGAGGGTTAGAAAGTGGAGTAGGTGAAAATGCGAAAAAATAGAGAAGTCAGTCGAAGTTCCGACTTCATAATTGGGGTGGAGTGAAACCGACCACGGGTAAGGGTCTCCCGCAGATGGTGGAGGATAGATGAAGAAGGAGAAGGTGAAGATGAATGACATATGGTCGAGGAAGAGTGACCAGAGAAGTTAGGATTTGTTGACCAATATCCCGACATCTTCGAGAGATGAATGTAAGTGGATGGCGGTTGAAAACATGCAATTGAACAGAAGGATACACACACGGACAAACATAAAACAAATGCAAGAGCAAACCCTAGTTTCACCAACTCAACACAATGATGGTCGCAAAGATCTGATCGTTATCTTTTCGATTTTAGTTAAGTGATAAAATAAGATATGAAGTCATTTACGCAAGATTTAGAGGTGGGTTTTGAGTACTATCCTAGGGATGCGTCCTCACCTCTCAATAAGCAATATAAAATGTGTGTAATGACGGGATTTCTCTCCCGCAAATAAGGGTTAATTTTAGTCATTTTTTGGTCAAAGTTGTATTATCAGTCTCGATTTTAAGTTTTATTTTCACTGAATTTAATCCACCACACAAGGCACGCCTAACGAACTGTCTTGATTTCCTTTAATCCTAAGTTGTAAAAACCAAGAGGAAGGGAGTCGAGAAAAGCCGATGCATAGATAGAATATAATGATGCATGCCTAGTTCAGAAGAATTACAGTGATCCTCGCGTTATACATGCATGATGCAATATAGAATTGAAAATTTTTATGTTATATGAAATGCAGATGATTAAATCGCACCTAGAAGAAACTTCTATTAGTCGGGAAGAATGTGATTTTATTTGACTAGATAGAATGTTCTATGGTGCTTATTATTAAATTTGGATATGTGGTTCTAGATTTTACGATCACGAGTAGATGAAAACATATAAAAAGCTCTAAGAGATGCAAGTGTAGGTCTAACCTATGAGCCACTCAAGTCGAGACCCACCCTCACCAAAGTGTGAAACAAGTCTCGGCACACCACAAAATAATGTCCAAAGTCCAGTTACATACACAAGATCCCAAACGAAATCTGCTAGAAATGTGCAATTATTACAAAAATTAAAATGAATACAAGAAATAAAATCCTATGTTCTATGCTCTCTCACGACTCGACTCAATCTTAATTTTATGTATCCTTCAATTAGCTTAACTCCCAGAAAACCCAGCCTCCAATGCTCGTGAGATGCTCGACCACCTAAGCGGCTACTCTGTCGCGTCAGATCCCTCACACAAAAACAAGACGGTGGTCAAAGAGATAGAAACAATAAAATAAAATATGGAAAACAAATAAAAATTTAAAAAATACAGGAAAATAAATAGAGTAATAATTACAAGAAAAACCTTGGATCAGACTACCAGGAGATGGAAAACCTATTGTCAAAATTTTCTAAAAATCAACCTAAGTTGTGCTTCCTCAAAAATAACGCCATTTGAAGAACCCCGGAATACCCTATGTTAAAAGTGTTGAAATATTGTAGTATTAGGGTAATCACGATTTATCAAAATGACCACTTAATTAATTATTACAATTAAAGAAAACTAGTCAATTTATATTTTATGGGGCAAGCCCAAGGTCAAACTCAGGGAGGCAGTTATCTACTTAGATTGATTAATTGGCGATCTTGAATTTATAAAAAGGAGAGAGAAACTGATGGAGAGAGAAAAGTGTGACTCGACCTCAGCTACACTAAGGGCTCGCTTGGTTGTCAGGTTATCTCGAAATAAGTTGGCATACCACACGCTCTATCCTTGCAATCATGGGTTCGAATTAGTTGTAGGGACCACACAATTTTTTTTGTTGTAATATTTTTTAACCACGTTCAAATAAAAAATAACATAAAAAACATATTATAATCATTAAAAAAGTTAACATAACACATAATCAATGTCAAATCATATCACAATTATCATTCTAACCCTTTCCAACCCTCCTAATCATCCAAACATTTACTATTCACATGAAGTTACTCCAACCCAACCCAACCCAACCCAGGTGCCAAACAAGGCCTAATGATTTGTATTTCCTTTCAAAAGTCTCAAAGGAATATAGATATATCCATATATGGTACCTCATTATATTTGTCTTATATAGATTTTTGCATTCATATTCGTATTTGCTTTAAATGGGTATGGATATTGATATCACTTTGATATCCATATTTTCATACACGACAACAAAATTGGGTATAGTGATGCTTTTTAAAATCATTCAATAAATCATCCGATATTAAAAATATAACAATGATATTATTCATTGCAAAAAAATGTTATACTTAAAACTAGCGACGAATATAATATACATCACTAATTTTTGAACTAAAAAATATACCGATGATTAGTTGAAATTTTGAAAAATAGCAATGGATAAGCGTCATTATGTAGATCATCACTAATGATATGTCGATGAATATTATATTAGTCGCTAATTTCAAGTATAAACATTTTTGCAACGAACAATATTTTTGTTATATATTTAACAACAAATGATTTAATAATGGATTTTGAAAAACATCACTATCATCTAATTTTATTTTAGTGATATAGAAAATTAAATTGTAGATTTATTTTTAACCATATTTAACAAAATATATACATTCTTTCGATATATTTCATATACTTATTACGATATAGGCACATTTAGTATATTTAAATCATATATATTCTGTCACTTTGCATTTGTGTCTGTTTTTTAGAACATGTTAACATATCTATAATATCCAACGTAAAAAATAGTCGGATCTTTCAACATGAGGTTGAGCAAGAATCCATGTAGCAGATCCTAGTTAAAGTGGGAGAAGGCTTCACCATTTTACATGTATTTGCATCAATATTTGTATTTAAAAATAGATAAAGATATGATAACACATATATATGTATCTTTATCCATCGCTTTGCATCCCATCCCTAACACTAGCAAATCTGTTGTATTTTTATTGTTGAGAATGGGCTTAATATAATTTGTTTTCTATAGGTGGTGTAAGTGGTTAGGTGTCACGCGTGTGGGTCATATGCCAACATCTTCCCCGCTTTTCAGCTGTGCGTCATGCACCTCTTGATTTGCTTCATAGGAAACCCTAAAAAGCATTATCGTTTTTGCTGTCCTCCCATTTGGTTCGTCCTTCTCAAACCCTAACTTTACGATCTCCATTGTGTTTATTGCCTTCTCTGATGTGTTTGTGAGAGGGGTGAACTATTGCTTTGCGATCTTTGTGGTGTCCTTTACTTCATTTTTATCTTGACTCTTAAGGAAGTCATCCTCTAAGAATCATATCCTTAGAGATGAAATCTTTTAAGAATCTCAAGGTCATAAAGTAGGTATCCAATACCTTCCACTAATTGCTAATGAAGTAGCACCCTCTGGTGCTAGATTACATCATACCTGTATCCATGTTATGCCACGAACCAAGCAACCCTAAATCCTCAAGTGTCTAACGTTGGGCTTGGTTCCAAAGCATAGCTCATGAAGGATTTTGGGCAGATATTTGCTTGGAATCTTATTAAAGATATATATTGCAGTCTTTACTAGCATATACCTGGAAACTAAAATGTAATTATGCTAAGATTGATTATTGATCAAATCATGTCAGATATGATCTAATTTAATCTTTCTACAACTCTGTTGAGTTGAGTTATTTTAGGAGGAGTGAGATAGGAACAATATTCATTTCTCTAAAAGTATTCTTTGAATTTATCTAATAGGTACGGGCTATCTTGGTTAGATTGAATTTTATACATCTTCCTTCTAACTTTGATTCTCAACCAAAATTGTGAAATCTTTGAACAATTCGAAGGTTTCTAATATGAAAGGAAGAAATCTCACACCACAAATAATCATCAATGGATATCACATATCATCAATGTTTATTATGCTATAAATATTTCACATTTATCAATATGTATGAGATCTAGAATACATATGCATTTTACCCTATCCCCAAAGAAGGGTGCATCACACATTAATTTTACTTTATATACTATTCACAAGTATGTAAGGTTTGAATTTTCAGACAACTTAAAGTTATATCTCTTACTAGTCTATTGATCTCATCAACGGATTTATGTCTAAGTCATGATGCTAGATCATTGTTAAATGATCGCCATCCTCCTATTAGTCTTTTAAGTGTACTATCCATTATTAGAAATGTTAACAAACCATTCATTAATATCTTAATTTAGTAGAGTCATCTAGATATTAGATTACTATCTGAGACATATTCATTATAACTCTTTATGATATGTATTTTCTAAAATGTATGTTTATTTCCAACAAATTTAGAAATAAACCATGAATGTATTCTAATATATAGGTCATAGAGACATTCTCTAAGATTCAGGGTTCTCCCACTGAAAGTATGTAGTCTATAAATCCAACAGAGATTGTTGCAACATTTGCATCAACTCCCATGTGGATGACTATTAATATTAAGATCAAGTTTTCTAGTCTTTTAAAACATGTGCAACCGAAGCAAGTGTTAGTAGAAGAATGAGATGCAATTAACTGACTTTAATCTTATCCAATGAGAAGTCATTTTCAATAATGATATGTAGATGTAGAATATCCGGATGCACTATCCGAGTCCTTCTCTAAGGATTGTAAATAGTCAAGATAGTCATACTATCAATATATCGACTTGTTGTAATATTATCATTTATCCAACTCTTTGGATGTCACATGTGCGGAAGTCACTGAAGTACAATCAACTCTTTAACTCTCCTTCTTACTTGGGTTTGACCCATCTTCCGTTGCTCTCCTTGATTTATAAACAACCACTGCTTAGATAATGGATCTCTTGAATTAAATTCAAAAGACTTCTATATAAGAGTATTTCAACATTTATTTATACTTTATCCTATTCATATAATATGAATTATGATGATTCATGAAAGACTATATTATAGATAATATAATGATGACACTCATCATATATACATCCATCTTAACTCTTAAAGACTTTGGTTCAGATAGGTACTCAAACTTTTTGCGTACATCATCTCTTATGGAGTAACCATTCTGCATAATGTATTGAACCATGCCATTCATGACTAAATGTTAAAAGTGCACATGTTTGCCAAAACTTCTTCTTCGATTTATAAGGATCTTGACAATTATGTTCATCATCGACATATTACTTCAAAAAGCACAGTTGTAGAGACATACAAACCCTAGGTTGTTGTCTTCTTGTCTTTTTAATTACCATTACTCATTATTATGGGGAAACTTGCAAATTGCAACCACATACATTATGTGTCAACTGCAGGTATTACATCTTGATCATGGATCTAATCAATGACATTTTACTGGGTATGATTGAGTATAGATTTTGAACGGTTTGATGAAAGTTATCTGAAATAAGAAAATTTGCATAAATATATTTTACTTTGATTTAGGTTATTAATATTTTTAAATTAAGGTTGTCTTGCTTTTTCTTACCTTGAAGTCCATTCACTTTCGAACTTTCAAGACAAAAGTACCTCAAGTGAGATCTAGAATCTCTCTTCCTCATTTATCACACACCAATAATATGAGAAAATACAACTTAGATGAGGGAAGCAGGAACTCATTCCGCCTTGCAAGTCCAACATGCATTTCTCAATTCAGTCTTTAACACCCAAGCCCACCACTCCTAAGATGATATTGACCCATTATTAATTGAACTAACCATCAACATGAATAGCACTCGCTATGCGCAATCCAATGCCACCTCAATTAAATGTAGAACACCGTTGGGGTCACTATGCATAAGGCCTTACTCTTTTGAGAAACAAAGAGTCCGATCCATGTGTGCTTGTACACCGGAGCTATATCTTCGCATAGGCGTCTCAAATGTACATTCCATGGCAATGGAACCCTCTGCCTTGATGGGATGTCATGGATGTTGTTTATATGATCTCCATATCCCATTCAAAATTTTAACTAAACATTATGAATGATATTCTTATGATCAATTCTTCCAATGGAAACCCAATCTATATTAAATGTTTATTATGATTTCTAATTGGATCAAATTAATTTAATCATATTAAATTAATTATTAATGTAATGCAACCAACAAATAATTAGAGCTTGCTTGATGTTACTATATAGTATTAGCTCTCACAAGTACATATTGTTCCGACTTTTAGTAATTAGAGTACAACTTGACTTACTCATATTACCCCTCTTTAAAAATGGATTCGGCCAGACGCTCGAGTATATGATGTGAGGGAGCATTTCCGTGACATGTACAGTGCTAGTTAGGTAACCAAAGCAACATAACTTGGTCTGGACACCTTCACCATCCCAATTCAGAACAATAAGTTGGATCGATGTACTTACGATTTTATCGATCAACTTCGATGATCGGCATGATACTATACACACACACTCAGATATTTAAGCAACTTAAAATATTTTTAAAGATCCTAAATTTCTAGTCATATCAAGCAAATAAGTTTGATTTTGCATGTAAAAGTTGTCTCACAACTATTGTATTAAACTAGGGTTTTCATGTCATGAAACAATCATTCAAGGTTGTTGTTTACCTTATATTTCTCCAAGTAAAGATATAACAACTAATCATGGTTAATTCCAAATTTTCATGTTTTTTATTGAATGATAAATACATTAAAAAAAGTAAAGGTGACGATCTAATTATCTTTCAATCCATCTCCACTAAATATGGAATATCTAGGATAAACGGAGTCAGAATCATACAAAATAAATTTGAGCAATTCAAGGGTTTAATTCTGTACTTAATTATTGTATTTTCAACATATTTTATTTTATAAAAATAGTAACTAAAAATTAATTTATTACAGACCCATGATTACATGCACAAATAATTCATTGCAAGAACTTTTCAAATCTAAATCAATGCATTTTTAATGCCAACATTTGGAAAATATTTTGATACATATTTAAAAATACATTTAAATATCTAAAAAATTTCGTTCAAATAGTGCACTAACAATATCTTTCCATTTTCACGAAAAATGATTTAAAACATGCATATTATGCATAAACTACGAGTCCCTCGCATTTGATATCCAAAGCCTTGTTCCCTAGGTTTGTATCATATCTGAGACCATAAACCTGGCTCTGATACAACTTAGAAGGCATTGTATTAGCTCTCACGTATCATGAAAGTGTATAAATCACATCATATGTGATATAGTCAACTAGTCATACATGTTGACATAGCAAAAAAAAAAACGAAATAATTGTTTAAGATGAAACCACATGGCATGGGAACGTTTCCCATACCGTTTGATCAAGATCACACAGATATTAAGGATACCTCTTGAAGCAAAGTTGTAGTCCTCGATGCTTCTAAAGTAAATAGCCTCCTGACTCAAGTCCGATCCACCGAGAGTGTACTTGCGGGCATGATGATGAATCACGTGGTTCCTGTAATCCCGAGCGATAATCCAAGCAAGTGATCTCCTGATTTTGTATTATGAAATCACTTGTCTTCTTCATGTGCATGGTGCATGGAAGAGGATGGAGTTCCTCAAGTGATCGATCCAGTAGCACGACGACATCACAACGATGATCGCGATCGCTACCAACCATGAGAAAGAGGACATCCTAGGGCTGTGGAGCGGAAAAGGTTGGATGTATATAGGGGGGGGGAGAGTTTCGTCTATACAATAATTGCATATGACTTGTACATTGAGGTCTATGGTTAGCCCTCCTTTTATAGGATTTTGGAAATATATGGATCTAAATCCACGTGATCTTAAGAACACCAGTTTAGATTCATTTGTGTTTCTTAGAAAAACACAAGTAAATATAAAAGATTAATTTGAATGATAATATCCAAATTATCTATTTCAATTATTTAAAAAATCAACCAATTAATAAATAGTTAAAAAATAAAAAAGAACCATTCCACTAACTTTCTTAAGGTGGACGTCCACCATGGTGACACATCACCATGGATGTCCACCCGAAAGGGAGAATGACCAATTTTTTTATTTTAGTTATTAATTGAATATTTGAATTAGTTACATTTATCGTCAAATAATTATATAGGATATTTATACCTATAACCCTGAGTAATTTTGTAATTACAATCATTACCCTACATAATCATGAATTACACCCACGACCCTGAATAAATGCTTCGTTTTACACCCATAACCTTCTGTTAGTTTAGTTCATTAACTCAACCATATGATTGAGTTAATCTAACCAATCCATGATCTAACGACAAGGATTAACCAATTTTTTTTAAAAAAAGAAAAATATCATGCCTCCTTCCTCTTCCAGCCCCAACCCCCCCTCACGCCGACCACCTCCTCCTACCCCTCCCTCCGCCGCCCCAACATCCCTACCGCACCTCGACATCATCAAGGAACATGCACGCGTGCACGACTGTGGAACCTCGTATTTTGTGTCAATTTCTGGAATAATTTTGAAATCCAAAAAATTAAAATGATGACATAGTTTCGACTCACCGATACCTTTCCAATGAGCCTAAGGACATCAAGTTCTGAACTTCCTAGTCCAAGATATTGATGTTTTAAGTTGGATGATCGAGATCCATATATGGATCCGAATCAGATCCAAATTCACCTCTCCTTCTATAAATAGGAGATGGCAGGCTACTCTCTCAAGACTCGAACCACCACCATCCTTCTTCCTCATTGGAGCACCACCACCTTGGTTAGATTTGTCGTCGGGGGGCCGTCGTCGACGTCGGAGAAGGTGCTCCGATCGAAGATCCACGACCACGATCGCATAGGAGAGCTCGAGGTCAACATTGTGCGTGCTTTTGTCCTACGATCAATCGATGGAAATACATTTTCCGTGTGATAGGAGATCCCGAGGGAACATCCTCAAAGGTAACGATAAATAATCCCCTTTGTTGTTGGTTCCACATACTTTTGTCCCTATATTCTTATGATGCATTATATACATGGTTGAGTACTTCTCATATACGCAAACCAATGATTATGGGTAGTGCTTATGAATGTGAGAGATAGATTAGGTATTGAAAAATCAAATAAATTAGGAGAAGATCAGGGAATCCAAGGTGTTCCCAATTGTGAATGGACTCTAATGTGGGACCAGCCTAAAGTGTTTTCATACTAAAGAAATTGCAAGTTGTGATCCAAGATAATCATTTACAATATATTGGACTTTAAACAGGAAATCTCCCGATAATATCATGTATCATTTTATCACAAAACTAACATTCGATTTCCAAGACTTGTCCCCTTTGTTGTCTACAAACAAATGCTTGTTAACATCAGCGTGTCATTAATCAGATTCCATAATTGTTAATAATTCACAGACACATATTTTTTATTCACATTTGTTGTCTATCCTTTCCTTTCAATCATAATCACCATAAACACCAAATTGGTCGTGTCTTATGCCTTTCCCTATGTATTTATACCTTTTATTTTTTTCAGACAAAGAATTCACCAAGTCAACTACAATTTATATGATTTAGTCAGTGTCTTTATTAATATTGTTATATACGTTGAGAAACACCCCTCTTTTTTCAGCAATAAAAGACCGTTAGATTAACATTGATTCAATTTCATTTCTTAATCATAAATTCTATGAAGACATGATGGATATTAAACAACAATGGACATAGTATTAATGGTTGGAATCACAACAAGTATCACCCTTAAAAATCATAATTCTTAGACCAGGAACAATACTGAATTTACATGAAGTTTATGTAATTGAATACGATGATTCCATACAGTATGACTCTATAACATCAAAGGACTTAAATCAAATTTTGATCGAACCTGTGTATTACCTAAAAACCTCCTTATCCCGTAATATAGGTCTATAATTTTCCTTTTCCATTGCAAGAATATTGGTATAAGAAATGTGTTTATTAATACAGGTGAGTCTTGATGTAGCGTATTATATTATGAATGTCCAAGCTTGTTGTGTTGGTGGTATAGAGACTCAAATGCCGGTAGGCAACATCCGTTGGGATGAATAGTTCACAAGAATCAAATCTGTGTATGGGAGTTAGTTGTAATATGCAATACATGTTGTATTTTACTTTCCATTTTATATTATTCTACTGCTATTATATTGTTCTAATGTGCATAAGGTGGTTTGCTGAGTATCAAAGATCATGGGCATATTTGGACCGTAGGTCTGACGCCCTCATTCCGTCAGTTTTGGTAACAGGAGGGGCAAGGCATCACAAATAGTATCAGAGCCCGATACTCCATTCTCTCTTGTGCATGTTAGATTATCAACGGGATTTGAATAGAGCGATAAAGTCTTCTGACTTTGGCATTAGTTAAGGAGAATAATTCAAGTCATGTTTAATGTGTCCATTGTCTCTCTAATCATAGAAATAATTTCTAATATAATGATTCTTGTAAGGAATCATGCCGCCTCGTGTTCACCCCGATGTTGCACAACACCTGGCTTTACTAGTTCAAGCCGTGCAGGGTATACAACCTCATTAGGAAGTATTGGAACAGAGGCTCCTTCAGCAGGAGGACTCCTCTTATCAGCCCTCTTGCAAAGAAGAGGGCAACGTTCATCCTTCGGTGTCTCTAAGGATCGGAGGATTTATAGGCATTACAAAAACATCTGATGACTTATGCGGCATACCAGAGGTCTAAGGCACCCTAATTCTTCGGCACATGCATACTAGATGGGGCTGAGATGTGGATGGATCACGTATCCAAGGTATTGTGGATGATCCATACTCTTGAAGAGTCTTGGCTTACATTTCTGGAGTTTTAACTAGTAGGCTATGTTGAACGCTGGTGGTACGCCACTAAGGAGCATCTAGAGGATCCCATAACGTGGAAAATATTTCTTAACGAGTTTTGTAGCCAATTCTACCATGATCATTAGGTAGAAGACCGAAGAAGGCTATTTGTTGAGCTGAAACAGGGGCCGATGACGGCCCAAGAATATCTTATCCGCTACACTGAGCTATCCCGCCACTCACCAGTGACTACTGCTTTTCTTGAGGAGAATTTATAGAAGTTTATCTATGGTTTACATGATGATTTGCAGCATCAGTTGTCCACATTGAATTTCACCTCCATTAAGGAGGTAAGTGCTAAGGCTACCACGATGGAGGCAACTCAGAGACATTTATATGGAGGTGACGAATCCAAGATTCATTAACATTCTATCTGCATTTTGTCTTAAAACCCTTAACAAATACATGTAAATATCTATTAATTTTTATTTATTGACAAAACTTCATTCATGAATAAAAAATACATTTTTATGCATCAAAAACATGTAAATAAATAAAAGAATAAAAATAAAAAAACAAAAAGAAGGCAGATTGTAAATATGTAAATATGTAGAACATGACTTATTAAATATAAATATAGCTGAGGGATATTTATATAACATAACCCCCGAGAGCAAGTCAACATGGATTGGTCGACAGACAAATAAGTGGGGGGGGGGGGATAAGGAAGAAAACCACAAAAAAGAATTATTTATACACTCTATACATTCTTCATTATTTATCCAATAATTATCAAATCTTCGTTGATTTTTAATTCAATCAACTTTTTTCATCAAACTCCTCTCCTAATTATTTCTAAAAATATATAAAAAATATAAAAATAAGTTAAAAACATTATCTTGTATATATGCCAAAAAATCAAACTTTCAAATTGTCAATTTCTCAACTTCCGAACATAAAAAATTTCTCATACGAACTCCAATTTTACTCTACTCACCTTTAAAGTTCATAAAAAAATATTCTCGAATTAACGAAGATGATTTCACTAAAATCGGAGTCTATTTGCAAAAAGTCAATTTTGGGACCATTGACAATTAGGTTTCTGGGCTATTTATTTTACTTAGAACATATTATTTATAATTTTATTGATTTTATAATTTTAATTATTTTTTGATCTTGTATTTTAACCATGAATTATTTCAGAACCTTTTGATACTATTTAGTATTTTAAATAAATAAAAAACCCTAATTTATAGATAAAATTAAACTGTAGAGTATATACCCGTATTTATTAGTATATTCAAATTAATTCATTAAAATCCGTAAAAAATCGCATACAACTTATTTATCTAATAATTAACATAATATTTTATTAATTAAATTATTAAATTAAAAATTGCAATAACTGTTTATAAACTATTATTTATACTTATTTAATAATATTATATTTATATTTCATTACGGAAAAAATGGGTGGCTGCCCCCGCCCTATATTTCATCAATTGTTTTTATTTTTTTTGAAAAATATCACCATGTATATTCATCCCTATATCCCTCCTATATGTCATTCGAATTTCGTCAGAAACAGAGACTCCTACGGCCTCCATCGAGATAGTGTCGATTTAAAAAATCCTGTTATCGTTAAAAAATGACTGTCTAGATGGAGGTCATAGGAGTCTCTGTTTCTGACGAAATTCGAATGGCATATAGGAGGGATATAGGGATGAATATACATGGTGTTATTTTTCAAAAAAAATAATAAATTACGAAAATAAGGTAGGGCAACCATGTTGGCTGCCCCTAGGGGGCAGTCACATATAACCCTTTCATTATATATATTATCAAAACAAAGTATATAATAACTTAGTATATTTAATTATGACACTTTTCACTTTTATACTGAATTTAAATAATGTTATTCTCTATTTAATTTGTATTTTAAAAAAAATCCGCCTACCAGGTGCTGACACGTGTCAGCACCTAGAGCTTTCTTCTTCAAGAAGGTCTGTCGGATTCTATTCTAACCAGCCACCTTCACTCATTTTTCCCGTCGCCATTCTTCATCCAAACCCTGATCCTAAACCTCCATCTTCTCGACCTAACTACCCTCCTACTCGCTAGCCCTTGGATCATCACCTACCCCTCGCTATTTCACCTATTTATTGATTCAAAGTTGGCTCGAGCCAACTGACTTTCTCCATTACCAGAAACACCTGCCCGACCCTCTTCCTTCCTCGCTCCATTCCGACCACTCTCGGTGGTGACAACACCTGGTCGCACCCCACGTGGAAGCTTGGTTGTCGGAGGGGAGTTCCAAGGTGGAGCTTCGTCCTGAATCGCCACCAGTGCGGCATGCAGGTCCAGCAAAGACTGGCCGTTGAGCTACGACAGTGGGGTCCCAATACCCAACATTTTTAGGTCAACCTCCTTCATCCTCTATTTTCATTCGATTTCTCGATTGTTGTTCCTTGATTAGCTACATTAATCACACATTCTGATTGCCTTAATCACTATCTTCAAATCAAGATCAACATTGCAATAAAATTCAACTCAATTTCCATCTAATTTGGATATGGAAAACACTATCTTGGAAAGCATTCTTTGAGATGCAAATTCTTATACTCTTTGGCCGATTCCCACGTGAATCGAGCAACAAACTCTGGATTTGCAGGTCGTTGCATATCCTCTGGAGTGCATCATGCTCATCTTACGGCTGGAACACCATCGTCTTCGCAAAAAGAATCACCTCTGCTATAGAACTTCATCCAGGACTTGAAAACCCTATCCGTGAACTGGACCTTCGTCGTCGTCGTCCATTTGTCGACCTTGCCTCGCAACATGCGAGCTCGAAGGGAGTAGGCGACTCCCTCCTGGCTCTACAGGAGCCTGCTGTAGCTGCATCATCATCGAAGAAGAAGAGCACCGTCATCGCCTTCATGATTGGGGAAGAACACCCCAAGAATAGGAGATGCAGTTGCGCGATGCATGTCCGCCTATCTACGCTACAAATTCCCCAGACCTTCTGAATGTGACCGTTCGTTTCGAAATGGTGGAAAATTTACGAACAAGCCCCTGTCTGTCCAGGACATACTTAGCTGCCTTCAGAGTTTGCATTATTGCAGATAGGTCCCTGTACATGGGCCTATATGCAAATTCTAGAGATTTTCTTGCAAATAGGTCCCTGACCAGGGACTTATTTGATTAATCGAATTTTGACTAGCAGTTTCTCGATTGACATTCTTCTCAACCGCAGGCAAAATTCGGTTATCATAATGGCACCATTGTCTGGGAAGCGTAGTCACGCTTGAGATTTTTTGAGTTTTTTTATATTTTATTTTCTTTCTCTATTTTCTTCTTTTCACGTTTTCTCAGTTTTTCATCGGTTTTTTGCGATTTTTGTGTGTTTTTTTCTTCAGTTTTTTTACATTTTTTCTTTTTATTTTCTCTTATGTTCTTCACATTTTTTATGTGCTTTTTTCTTCCTTTGATTTTTTATTTTCTAGTTTTCTTTTCTCACTTTTTATCGATTTTTCTTGAGTTCTTTTTCTTGATTTGCAGAGTCAGGTTTTTATTTTGATGTCTTTTGAGTTTTATTTGATTTTTTTATTTGTATAGCTAACCCATTTTGCAGGGCCTATAGGATTAGCCAGCTTTTTCAGAAGCCGACTCCCTTGAGAGTGTAGAGATCAGATTATTCTTCTCCTATTCGATTGTAGAGGAGCGAAGCGAGTTATCCAAGCAGAGTTGTATTTTTTCAGACATTATTTCTTTTTCTATTTTCTTCTAAGAGAGGGCACTTGCCCATTTTTCTATTTTTATGAGAGGGTAAGTTGCACTTTCTATGTTTTTTTGTGTAGAATGGGGTCCACTAAGGACATCCCGAATTTACCCGGACTTTAGACCATTTTTCGTGGTCTATTTTATTAGGTGTCAGTGCACTTGGGGGACCTCATCACAGTTTTCAATTTTCACGATTTTTCTTTTTTTTTCACGTAATTTCATGGAGCATAAGGGTGCATGTTTGTTTGATTAGACGACTAAAGCAAAACCTATATCCCTAATGCACACTTAGGCATAATTCACTGATTTTGAAAATTAATTCATTCTTACGCTAGAGCTGCTGATTAGGACTCGATTTTCATCGCTTTTGCATGCATTAGCCTAGGTTTTACAATTCTACACGGATCACTTCCATGTAGACTATTGGCTTAAGGTATGATTTCTATCTCTGCATGCATCATCGTTTTTTGCTGCATTCCATGATTCTCCCTCCGTGAGATACATTTCTAAAACTTAAAAAGAACCGGCATCCCACTAGATATTTCTGAAAATATCCAAAAAAATGAAAACCATCAAAAATGAAAAAAAGTTTTTCTTTTTTAAAAACTTGACGAAAAATAAAAAATATCTGGACTTAATTTGTATTGGTGTAGCAAACCCCTCATTATACTCAGATACAACTCAATACAAAGTGAGTGAGGATGCAACCTTAAGGATTAGAGCCAAAAATCCCTAAACTTGTGCCTTAAGTACCTATGCATCACTTTTTCGATGCATGGTTGCAACTGTAAGCACTTGCCTCCGACCATAGAAAGTTGTTTTGGTGTACTCATAGCTCACAGTTCACTTTGAGCCAGATATAACCTGGTAGCCCGGGCAGATGGTACCATTGTTTGGGGGATTGTGAGCGCGTACGTTGGGCAACAGGGTGACACCCTCTGTGAGTTTGCTTAATACAACTGATTGATCATAAATAATAAATTTGAAAAGATAAAAGACCAAATTTTTAAGGTCTCCACCGTGTGCAGTTGGCAAATCCGGGGTTTGCATTGTGTTTGTATGCGAGTTGTGCATTATTCCGCATCATATACACCTTCACACTTGTGTTCTTGACTTGACATCATATTCTCTCCAGTAGTTCTTTTGACATCGAAGGTGACGGCTAGACGGATTTTGCGCTCAGACTTCATGAGCTTTAGACCTTCCATTGTTCGTTGTATGACTTCACAGACTCAAAATGACCCTCTTCTAGAGTTGGTTCCACCTAGTCACGAGGTGAGTCAGACCCAGACTCTCTTGCCTCCCAGCCCTTCAATTGAGGCAGATGCATGCCTCATTTTTTTTATCTATTTCTCCTGCATGTTTTTCACTGAGTTCTTTGAGACTTTTCCTTCTTAAAGGATTCGAGGATCATGGCTAGAGAAGGGACCAGTTGAGGACAGAGTTGTTGAGGAGAGACTAACTGATTAGAGTTGTACAGACGAGAGACAAGATCCAGCTTTAGATATTACCGAGGATGTTCTAGACACCTTGCAACAGATGAGCTTACAGATCAGAGATCAGAGTCCAAGATGAGCTTAGAGCTGAGATTACTACATTGAGAGCAAGAGCCGAGAACCCACCACCACCTGTCGTGGTTCCCATGACTTCACGAGATTATTATGACCCGGGAGCTAGGATGCTACACCATTGATTTCGGTTACCACCTAATCAAGGGTCATATGAGCTGAGACCGTCCTTTATTTCAGTTTTTCCCAAGTACTATGAGGACACTTCAGAGGATCTGTTTACCTTTCTACAGTAGTTCGAGATGATATGTGGTATGAATAGCTATCCAAGAGTTACGCTGGAGGCTGTACGCCTCAAGGCCTTCCCCTTTGCCTTAGCAGATATGGCACTTTACTGGCTAATATTTCTACATGGGACGATCTAAAGTCCACATTCCTGCATAAATATTTTCCTCTGGGATGGATGAATACAATGAGGAGTCAGATATCCAATTTTACACAGTTACCACATGAGTCATTCCATGATGCATGTGATAGATTCAAGGATTTGACAGAGAGATGCCCTCATCATGAGATACCTTTGAAGGTGCTTGTACAAATTTAATTTGGAGGAATCTAACCGGATGTTTAGGGCCTAGTGAGTGCCGCATGTGGCGACATTTATCTGAATAGGGATACCGAGTCAGTTTGGTCCATCTTTGAGGGGATGATGGAGAATTCACGCATAGTTGAGTCCAATCGGGCATTCCAGAAGGCTCCACAAGCACCACACCACCAAGAGCATCAAAAGGTGGTACATGTTTTGAAGTCTGATTCATGATCCAACATGAGATTCAATAGTGAGAAGCTGACATTAATCAACGTGATTCAGAAGCAAGTTCAGGAATTACAACCATTGGAGAGTTGGAGAAACTCTCATCACTTCCTCAATAGTTGAGTGATTTAATGAAGAAGGTGATCGAGTTGAAGCTTTAGTACCGGCAGTCTTGCACTCCTCACAGAGAACACTTCAGAATCTGAATAGGAAAGATCCTCATCGACTTCAAATCTGAATCTCCTAGAATGATGCCATTCTTCCTCAAAAGTTATGCCCTTGTCTACGTGGATATGTGATATCTATTGATGATTATGTATGATATGACATTTCTTCTCTTCACCTAAGAAACTTTTGAAATGTTCAAAGATTTCATTATTTTGGTCTACAACCAAAGTTTGAAGGAAGATAAAATGAATTTGATCTAATCTAGATAACCTGTACCTGTTAGATGAATTCAAAGGATACCTTATGGAGATATGAATATCATTTTTATCTCAATCCTCCTAACACACCTTAACTCGATAGAGTTATAGGGAGATACAATTGGATCATGTGTGACATGATCTTATCAATGATGAATTTTAGCATATTTATCCCTTAGTTTCCTGGTATATATGTGTAGTAGAGACTACAATGTATATCGTTAATAAGGTTCCATGCAACATGGAATCTAGCACTTGAGAGTGCTGCTTCATTAGGAAAATAAAGGATGGTATTGGGTACCTACTTTATGACCTTGAGATTATTAAAATATCTCATCTTTGAGAATGTGATTCTTAAAGGTTGAGACTCTTGAGAATCAAGATGAAAATGAAGTGTAGGAACTCATTTGATCTTGAGAAGATAATGAGGCTCCTGAAATTGGAAACTAAAAGGACAATTAAAGATGAAACACTAATACCTCTTCAAATGAGTTTGAGGATGGATTCCATGTGTCAAAGAAATATGACAATGATCGAACTTCATGTGATGAAGCTTCTGAAGATCATAGCATGGATAGATGGATGTTAACAATAAAAGTCTAATGTAGACTTCATATACAAGTGTTGTATATGGACCCTCGAGGATCCACCTATATGGGTATGACCTGTAAAGGTGTAAATGGATCTTCAAGAGAAAGGGAACCTAATGAGAAGGTAGAGGCCTTCAAAGCAAGGTTCGTAGCCATGAGCTACACACCGGAAGAGAAGACATTGCTTGCAATGAGACTTGCTCTTCGGTGAGCATGCTTAAAACCATCAGAATATTGCTGACCTTAGCTACACAACTTGACTATTGCATCTTCAAGATGAAAGTCAAGATTGCATTCCTCTACGAATACCTCTCTGAAGATATTCACATGAAGTAGCCCCAGGGCTTCATGGTTGAGGAAAGCAAGGTGTGCAAGCTAAGGAATCCATCTATGGATTCAAATAAGCTTCTTGTAGTTGGACCATAAGATTTGATGAAATTATAATTGTTATGATTTCAGATAGAATCTTGATGAGCCATGTGAAGCTTAGTGGGAGTGCCTCTGTGTTCATCATGCTAAATGTAGATGATATCCTAATCATTTAAAATGATATAAGGATAATAATAAGTGTTTTGTTATCTGGTTGTTCCATAACTTGAGATATGATCTCAATGATACCTCTTGGATCTTAGTTTTGAAGGTGTTCAGAAGCAAAGAGAAGAGGGTATCAGGACTGTCACAATAGTAGTACACATTGAACATATTCCATTTTCTGGAAAATTCCAAGAAAGGCTTCCATCCCTTAAGATATGGTACTGACCTATCTAAAGGGATAGCACCTCAAAGAGTTGAGGAAGTGAATGCTAGAACTGCTTGCACTTGTGCATCAGTTACGAGAAGCTGAGTGTATGCTAGATGTATACAAAAGCCAGATGGCTACCATGCAGTGGGAGTAGTAAACTATTACTGATCCTACTATGAAAATAAAACACTTGGCTGCAGTAATAATAAAATCTTCATAGATAACAATATTTTTGAGATAGTGATCTCAAAGTCTTATTTTCAAAAGCTTAAGACTTTATAGATAGAGATCTAGAAAGTCTTAACTGTGGATACCTTAAGAGACAGTGATCTCCAGGAATAAGGGTATTCTGATAAGGATTATGGAAATACTGGTTATGATGATTATTAAACTATAGTGTCAAGGACACTATAACTGGCAAGATTGAGTATTGGTTGCATAAGATGCAACATTCGCATTAGATGCGAGCATTGTTACCGGGGATATGCAAGTGCCGTAAAAGGACTTGACATAGTCTCGCAGGAACAGAGTGACTGATCAGCTTACCTAGCTATTTTCTAAATAGCCTATGATTGTCACATGAGTGTGGGTTTAAATGATTAGACCATTAATGGCTCTTTGGGCTAGTGGGAGATTGTTGGACATGCGAGCCCACGGCAAGCCATTATGCAATAAATGTTATTACGAATATCATTTCCTGATCTAAAATAAAGAATGAATAATTTGCATAATAGGTCCCTTAGTATAATTAGGGTTATGTACCATGGCCATCTTAATAATCATACAACTGTTGATTCAACTATTGAATCATAGAGGCTGGTGCTTGGATGAATATCTAAAGGGTTAGGTCTAATGATTATTAAGAAGATGATCTCCAGCCTGAGTAGGAGATGGCAATCCTTATCTTTAACGGCTAATATCTGACCGACCTCTTGATGCACGTCCTCTGCATAGGAATAGAGATTCGGAGGTGTCAGATTAGTTAGGTCAAAGAGTTGACTTAACGGGATCGAGATAACCAAAGTCCTGTATCGTATGCTGTCACGATACAGGCACACATCCTTTGACCGGAGACAGATGTGTTACTATATGTTTGAGTATGTACATTTGGCAGACCAATAAGTTGATGACATAACCAAGGTCTATACACTGGCGCGTTGGTGTGCATATAAGGGCATATGAGTAATACGATCTTTCAAAGGGATCATACAGGTTCAGTTACTGAACCGGAAGGTATGAGCTCACTCATGAGATATTGGGAAGAATCAAATTCCATGCGCATGGTCGTCTCTCTTTGGAAGCTTGACTGAATTTGTAGGTTTGATATATACTTTTGGAAAGTATATGATCAAGACCTAGGTATGATATATGCTTTTGGAAAGTATATGATCGATACCGACTCCCAATTATCAAATGAGAAACTTACTGATAAAACCATGAAGTAGACAGTATAAAGTTGATCCAATACTTCAGGTTTAGTCTGAGTCTTCTAGTATACATGATGTACAGGTATTGGGAATACCTGAGGGTGATGTGATCATAAACGATTGTATAACCATGACGCTTCCATTCCTAGGGAGTGATGAAACGGGTCTGGATTTTAGTGACTCCTCTCGATAGAGAAGCAATCCGATCTTAGTCCAAATGTTGGACATTGATCTGAATGTGATTCAGATGCAATGAGAAGATTAGATTTGCGGTCTTGATTTAATCAAGCATCTATGGGAGGCCCACGATCTGGATTTGAGATACGATCTCAATATCCATGTCACTATACGTGGAACAATACAATCGCCATGTCCTTATCTCCAAGTATTCGCGGAGAAAGCACATTATCCTTGAATGGGTTCAGGATAATTTCATTGTTGATAATATGTATCCGAGCATTGAGAAAATGGATAATTAAATGTGATTTAATTATCATGATAAATATGAATTTGATTCATATTATAAAGAGAGTTATCTAAGATAATTGAATATGATTTAATTATCAAAGATGTGAATAGTGTGAATGTGATTCATATTATTTGAACACATGAGAAAAAGAGATCCAAAATGATTAAATATGATTTAATTATCATGGATGAGAATAATGTGGATAGCAATATCCAATTATTCATAATATATTATACATGTGATTTATAATGTATAAGAGAGAGCTAATTATAATTTATATTTGTTGATTAATTATTATGTGTATTGGATACACATTGTGTAATTAATTGACAATGTAAATTATATGTTGTTTTGGGTTGTGAATATGATTCACAATTTTTTCAATGGCAAGATTGCAATATTCTCAAATATAATTGTGAATTATTTTTGAAGAATAAAACCCAACAAAAGTTGTTGGAAATAAATAAAGAGATTTCCATGGAGATATGCAATCTCATGAAATATCATGAGATTGCCCTCCATATGGAAAGGGTAGGCGACACCCAATTCCCAATTGGAATGAGTGGCCGTCCACATGGAATGTACATGGAGATGTAATCTCCATGTATATTCTCTCCTTATTTATTGGTATAATTTAAGATTGATTTATATTTGATTTTGTCAAATATATTTTAATCTAAATTTGTTGGTTTCACCAACAACAATCTTGACCATTGGATGGGACATAAATCAATCTCATCCATTGATTTTATATGTCCCATGGATTGAGATCCATGGATCCCAAAACCCTATAAAAGGAGAGGCACCCCATTGCTCTTCTTTACACACAATGCTTGAGAAGCATATATATACATATATCTACACGATAGCCCTCTCTCTCCCTCTCATGGCCGTCCACCATGGATGCCCTAGAGAGGTTCTCCATCACCGTAGCGTCATCGTTATGCTGCCCGATCGTTTGCTCGTGGATCTCCGTCTCCTTCGGTGCGCCTCGCTCGTGAAGAAGACGTCGGATCTCGTGTGTCGAGATCAGGAGATCCGCCGCTTGGATCATCAACAAGGATTGCGAGAAGTACGCGATTCATCCCCGCGCTCGCAAGCGTCTCCTCTGTCGGATCGGACTTGAGACAGGAGGTCTCTTCGTTTAGAGACTCGATCGCAACCACGCTTCAAGAGGTAATCCTATTACTTGTTTGTGGTTTAGATGAAACAATCCGGGAAGTGTTCTTGGATCATATGGTTTCGTCGTATGAAAAGTTTTAATTTCCGCTACATAGAACAACTAGTACGACTAGTCGTTCTTCGTCGTATTCGATACGACGCTCACGCTTCCGTGATGCACTTGAGGATTTTCCCATATCCTTCAGCTCCTCATGTGCATTCCCATGAAAACGAGGCAACAAACTCAGAAACTGTGGCTTCAACTCATATTCTCCTTCAGGCTCAACTGGGCTCATTCAATTGACCATCTGATAGTGCCTAAGGTTGAATGCCGCGTCCATAAGTGCATCTCTACCCAACTATATCTGGCTAAGTTGTTCTCTCATAAGTGCTTGGTTATGCTCTGATTCTACCAACCTAGACAGTGCTTCATGCATTGGGTCATCTCGTTCTTCCTCCTCCCCATTTTATCTCTTAGGATGCATCTTATCTGTATCTTTGTTACCTTCATCAAAGAAAGGATTAGAGTGAGATCTAGATGAAGATAATGAAATCAAATTGGCCTCACCAGGGCAATGATCTTCCTCAGTGCGTAAAGAAGAGAGAAAGGGGTGGGTTGTGATGTAACCTCCTCTGAGGAATGAATCATGATACACCAGTTCAGAACAAGGATTATTTCTAAATTGGGATGGTCCAATTAAGGAAGAAGAATGAGACTGGACCTGTGAAGACGTGATATTTGGGCAGTTCAACGACAAGCTCGCAGAGTCTGAGGAAATATCTGACCAATTATCCATCTTCAAATTCCAAAAGATACGAGATTTGAGCATGCTCGATACAAAAAGATTCTTGTATTACTGGGCATATGAATGTGCGGAATTACTCACACAAAACAATCAATACAAATCCTTTTGAATTGATTCACCAACTCAACATTGAAGGCGAAGATGGTGGCCTTATTATCTTCTCAAGTTTAGTTTAGTGATTCAAAACAATCTTATGCAATCTAACATGTGTAGTCTCCTTAAGGTAGTTTTGTGTTCGAGTGGTGAACTACACCACTTTAAAACGTGACTACGTCTTCTAATGGTCGAAGATAAGTGCTTGCAACAATAACAAGATCCTGAAAGTGAGTCCAAGTATTTAGGGCACAAGTCTAAGGATTTTTAGCTCTATCCTTAGGGGATACATCCTCATCCTCTCTGTCTGGGGGTAAGTACCTGCAAATAATGAGGGTTTTACTGCCCATAATACAAGGTTGATTTTATTCCAAATTAATTTAAGTAAACTTGCATCAATTTAGTCCTGATTTTAAGAGATTATGTTATCATTTGAATTAATGTGAGCACACAATCATCGTATACTGAACAATCCTTTTTCCTTGCAATCCCAAGTTTCAAAAACTGAGGGAGAAGTCGGAAATCAAAATGCAACGGAAAAACTATGATGAATGGTGTAGGTTAAAGATACTTACAACGCTTCCCAACACTCTCCATGTGTATGCATATACTGAATATAAAAATCTATCTAAATGATGCAAGTTGAAAAACCACATCTAACAGAAGTTCTATTAGCGGTGAAAAAATCAATCTATTTTTGACTAGGTAGAACATATGCCATGTGCGTTATGAATCTCATAAGATTTTTGCAATTGTGAATCTTATGAGACCAAGTGGTGTGTCCTAAATTACGATTGAGATCAAACAAAAATGACCTATGATATGTCTAATTTGGTGTAGTGCTTTGATCTAAAATCACCACTCAAGTCGAGAACCAATCTTCACACAACCATCACATAAAAAATAAAGTTAACATGCCTTCTTTACACTCGTGAGTTTTCAACTGAAAATTGAAGTAAGTGGCAATTATGTTGCAATTAATTACAACACAATTAATGACAATAATAAACTAATTTAAATCTCTCTCAATTACTGCTCCGTAGTCTCTCTAGTAAGGACTCCAAGTCGCTTGCCTCCGTGGTTCTCCGAAGCTGGCCACTCCATAGGCCTGCCACAAAACAGATTTAATTAGACAAATAATCAAAGAGAAATAATCATATAATTATATCATTAACAATAACACAAATAATAAACAAAATAATCAAGACAACAAAACAAGCTCACGATTATTTTCCTAAAAAATCACCAAGTAAATATTTTGACCTGAAAATAATCACAAAATGTGTTGCATCCCTGGTAATGGTGCCATCCGATAACTTGCTAAATGTATATAATAAATCAGGTTCGTTGTAGCACGAGAATTTAGAAAATCATGTAGAACCGAGAAGAATCTCAGTGATGAGGTTCTTGGCTTGAATTTACAAACCTGAGAAGTCCAGGGTCGAACATAAGGACACGAGCAATTCTGTGAATCAATGATAAAATATTTAATACTATGATTTATAGGATGATCATCGTGAGCGGATGCACAAAACATAAAACAGACAAATTTTTAAATATTGTTTTATGTAACTTATATTTAATGAAGATAATAATGAACAAACATCACACAATGTTCCACAACACAACAAAGCTCCTGAATTTTATAGAGTAAGCATTAGATCAACGATAAAAAATCCAAGAAACAAATTGAATAGATCTCAATTCATGAAATTGCTCCAAGCTTGATTTTTATGTATTTAATAGAATATAACTCCAATTAATCAACCAATGAAGAACTAATTAGGTATTAAGAGTTTAATCTATATATTAATGATCCTAATAAGTTAAACAATATATTCATGTACTCAAGTACTTGAATAATACACGATATACTAATTTCAATTCACGCAAGGAGTCAAATATATCAATAAAGTTCCCTAACAGTGAATGCATGAATTCAGTGTCAAATTATTCATCCAAGCATGCCAACACATAGAGAATTAAATCAACTTTCAAACGAGATAAAAATCACTTCATTTAGATTTATAAATGAAAAGTTATTGGTTTAATTCAGGGGCATAATTGAAATAAAAAATGAGGAGTTTTTATTACAAAAAGGTCCAAAATTGGACTAGATTGCAATTATAAAAAACTACATGGGATAAAGTGTAAATATCACAAGAATAGAAGGGCTTATCTACAATATCTGGAAAGTTCTTCACCACTGCAATTTCTCTACGTCACGTGAGCGAGGCACGTGACTTGGCTAGGCTCGGAAGGGGAGGTTCGGTCCACGTGGTGAGAGCTTGCGCTTTGGAAGTAGACTCGAGGACCCAAGCCTTAGGGTTGAAACGATGCTTTGTGTGAGCAATGTGGCGCAATCCAGATCGTCGGATCTCTCCCAATTTAGGGGGGATTGACGACTGATGCTCCTCTTCTGTTCTTCCTCTCCTCCGCAGGTGGCGGAGCTAGGACTGGGCTCCAACGAGGACGCTTCACCTCCACCTTGCTCCTCTGTTGCCACATAAGGTCGGAGGACCTTCCTGAAGCTGTCGCAAAGGCAAGATTGGAACAAGGAAGATGTGAAGACCTTCAGATGGCTCTATCGATGGCATGCTTCTGTGGAGGAAGATGGAGATCGGAGCTTTGCTTTGATCTCCGACCAATGAAGACCAATGACCTGCAACGTTAGTGCAAACTAAAGACAAAGCATATGCGACTGATTTGAAGGGGATGCGAGGCGATATTGAGGACTCTTTGGAGGCGAAGGATCGAACCCTAAATGGGTTCCAGGCTAAGGTGAAGCCTGGAATGGATCAAGAATGGAACAATTGTGACGAAGCGAAGTGGGTCACTAGAGATATATGCATGTATGATTGATGGCATGTGATGAGATCCAAGTGATCAAATCCGAGTTTAAGCAAGAAATGGATCCTAGAAAATTAAGTGAACAACGAAAGAAATAAGATTTGATGAAGTACTTACCTGGAAGAGGAAGTTTGGACTGATGGATTTGAAGAATACGCAAGCCTGAGATGGAGTCGGTTGCTCTAGGTCTTCACTTGAAGGGTTCTGGCTAATAAATTGAGCTCGATCAACCATAGAAGTGGCTAACACACGACCAATTTGGCCGAGGATCTCACCGGACTTGTACGTCCATTGTCACACTCAAACTCATCCTCTCACTATCGATGGAGGAGGGTGAGGCTAGGGTATAGGTCTTGGAGTGGCGGATGCAGTTGACGTTGGCCAGAGGTAAGGTTTTGGGAGGGAGGGATTGATGGTGTACGGTTCTAGGTGGTGGTTTCAACCACCGCCAACCGGTGCGAGAGAGAAAGGACGAGGAGAAGTTACAGAGCTGGCATGGATAAGGGATGAACGACGAAGAGAATGGAGGCAGAAATTGGAGCGAAGGTTGCCTGAATCGGTTGGAGATAAATGGAGAAGTTGGGTCGGTAAAAGATCACGTCGTTTCGAAGCTCGAACGACCGGAGGTTGATGGAGATGGGAAGACCGTTCGATCTTGATTTGACGGTTCACATTTGGGCAGAGAAGGCCAGTTGAGATGCGCTTGATCAAATAAGATCAAGCGCCTACGACCGAGAACCTCGTCATCGAGATTCTTCTCATATCTGCATGATTTGCTAAGTGCATGTGCTATAATGAGCTTGATTTATCATATGCATTTAGCGAGTTATCAGATGGCGCCATTTCCAAGGACGATGAAGATGAAGGGAGGATCAAGAAGAAGAAGAAGAAGGGTGGTGCAACTGCCGGGGAAGGCCAGACTAGGGAGCATCCACTAGAGTGTAGGCAACAATAGAATTGGGAAATCGGTGGATGCGATGTGCATTGAATTCGTTCTGATTTGTTTTATCTAGAGTGTCAATATTGCAATGGGGAAGCCGGCAAAAGGTCACGTCATTTCGAAGATTCGATGGCTGGAGGTTGACGAAGATGGGAAGATCGTTCGATCTTGATGCTACGGTTCGTATTTGGGCATGGAAGACCGACTGAGATGCGCTTGATCAAATAAGATCAAGTAGCTACGATGAAGGCTCTAAAGGACGATCAAGATGCATAGGTGAGGTGATTTGACGATCAACAACGGATGTGGGTGGTGACAAAAGAAACGAGCCACGTGGGCAGATGAGGAGGCGCCACGTGGCCCAATTAGAATTAAGATAAATAGGAAAATCAAAGAAAATTAGAAAAGAAATAATTAGGAATTGAATCAAGAAAAATGTTGAACATAAAAATTATAGATCTTGATGAGATTTACAACTTTCATTAGAAGTCAAAGAAATCAAAGGTCATTTGTACATAGATAAAATAAAAATACAAATAAAAACAAATAAACACCTTTCTTTTTATTTATCTTTTTGTTTATTTTTTTGTATTTGTATTTTGATTTTATTTTATGTTATATTATTTATGTACAATATTATACTAATTTTTAATCGATTTTTAATGGGAAATAAATGCACAAAATAATAGCACAATAGTAGGGTTATATAATATATATCAATTAAGGTCATTTAATCACAACACACAGAATATTAATTAGTGTTAATAATCAATGAATCTTAGTGAAGAGCTCAAGTTAGAGATATACTTATATAAAATAATGTACATAAATCTGGGATTTATCAATTCTTGTTGATAATCACTTGACGGTGCGATTGAGTCCTTAATCTACCTCTTTAGATATTCAACCCTACACCAGGCTCTATGATCCAACCTTTGGATCAACAACTATATGATATCATGACGACCATGGTACATAACCCTAATTGTACTAAAGAACCTATTATGCAAAATAGTTATTCTTCATTTCAGATTAATGAGTGACAATAAATTTTATTGCATAATGGTTTATCGTGGGCTCACATGTCCGACAGAATCATCCTCGTTGTGTTAAGATCACGGAATAGGTTGATTTCCATCGGAAGGGGATGGATGAACCGGGGTAGGATCCACGTACCAGAGCAGGTGCACAGGTACCTCCATCCCAAGAGAGATGTAGTTCTGAATGAATGCACTCATCTCTAGGTCCCAAATCCACCGGTTGTAACTTAAAAGCAATAATACAACATATTGATGTATAACTATAAAACAACAATAATAATGTCAATTTTATATTAAATTTGCTACATTTATAATATATATTACTGCCACACTGGGATGGAGGTGGTCGTCGGTTGAGCAGGTCCACCACCTAACTTACAACATGAGGATATCTTGAGATTTGTCCACCACTTACGAATGTCACATCCGTTGCTTATATTAGCCACGATCATCTATTATGTACCCATATGTAGACTCATCCTCTGACATACATACCCACATACTTAAGATGAGATAAGGAAATAAAATTTATTTCATTTTAGTTTTACCTGTCCCCGATGATTTCGATGCAGACACTATGTATATTCCTTGCATATAATATTTATTCTTTACTAAATTTTGACATCATAACCATGCACCTGTCTAATATACCTCATAAAATAACTTTTAAAGGTTTAATAATGAATCAAAACTACGTTAATTAACCTTTAAAAGATCAACTTGGTATATCAGAGAGGATTGTGGTTATGCGGCCGAAAATTAGCAAAGAATAAATCTTATATGACATGAATATCTACATAGTGTATACATCGAAATCACCAAGGACTCCCATAGCTCGGGTCCTCGGGACCTCCGAACTAGGGAAAGTTAATATACATTTCATAATATACACAAACCTTAAATCATGTATATACACATGATGTATATACATAATTAAATAAGATATATGTATCTTACGATAATACATATTAACTAGGCCTTTGACTCGTTTGCCTGATTCACTACATTCCTGATAGCCTTTGTGCACCTAAAATGTGACTATAGTCCATAAAATTTCCCGTCCCTCCACGTCGATCTCTTACAAAAATGTTTGGATATCACATTAGACCCATTTTAATTGGTTGAAATCTCGGTTTTCAATTGTTCATACCCTTACCCATACGCATGCACACCCCTCTATACATGCCCATACCCCTCCATACACTCTTACACACCTATATGCATACACATATTCCTCACATACTTGCATACATGCCCAAATACACCAATATACTCTTACATACATGCATACCAAAATTCCTCAAACACTTGCATACATGCCCATATCTTCCTCCCCTCTTATCTTCATGCCCACATTGCACCATACACTCTTACACACCTATATGCATACCCATATTCCTCACACACTTGCATAGATGATTAAATACACCCATACACTGATATTCATATCCACATTGCTCCATACACTTACACATACCCACGTGCAAACTCATATTCCTCACACACTTGCATACATGCCCAAATACACCCATACACTCTTACATACACGTCCATGCACCTCCATACACTCTTGCACACTCATATGCATACTCACATTCCTCGCACACTTGCATATATGCCTAAATACACCCGTACACTCTTACATATATGTCCATACACCTCTACACATGTCCATACCCATCCATAAACTCTTGCATACCTACATGCATACCCATATTCCTCACACAATTGCATGCATGCCCAAATATACCCATACACTCTTACATTCATGTTCACATTGCTCCATACACTCATATATACCAACGTGCATACACATATTCCCCTTGCATGCGTGCCCAAAGACCCCCATACACCCTTAAATTCGTCGACACATCCACACACTTTTGCACATTCATATGTATATTCATTTTCCTCACACTCTTGCGTGCATGCCCAAATACATACTTACACTCTTACATACATGTCCATACCCCTCTATAAACTCTTACACAACTACACACATAACTATATTCCTCACACTCTTGCATACATGCGTAAATACACATATACATGGATCCTATACTCTCTCCGTACCTTCATGCACACCCATATGCATACCCTATTCCTCACACACTTGCATACATGTCCAAACACACCCATAAATTGCTTCATACACTCTTGCACACCTACATGCATACCTAAATTCTTCATACACTTGCATATATGCCCATACATCTTCATATACTCTTACATTCATGCCCACATTGCCCATACACTTATACATACCCACGTGCATATCTATATTCCTCACTTACTTCCATACATGTCCAAATACACCCATAAACTCTTACATACATTGCATATACCTCTCCATACACTTTTACGTATCCATATGCATACCCATATTCCTCACACACTTGCATATATGTCCAAATACACCCATACACTCTTACATACATGCCCATACCCCTACATACATGTCCATACCCCTCCATAAACTCTTACACACCTACATGCATATATTCTCTCACACTCTTACATACATGCCCAAAATAACATACATGGTTCCTATACTCTCTTCATACCCTCATACACACCCATATGTATACCCCAATTCCTCACACACTTGCATACATGCCCAAACACACCCATACATTGCTTCATATACTCTTACACACCTACATGCATACCCATATTCCTCACACACTTGCGTACATACCCATGCACTCTTACATTCATGCCCACATTGCATCATACACTCTTACATACCTACATGCATACACATATTCCTTACACACTTACATGCATGCTCAAATACACCTATACACTCTTACAATCATGCCCACATTGCTCCACACACTCATACATACTCATGTGCATAGTCATATTCCTCACACAATTGCATACATGCCCAAATACACCCATACACTCTTACATACATGCACATACCCCTTCATACACTCTTACACACCCATATACACACCCATATTCCTCACGCAATTGCATGCATGCACAAATACACCCATACACTCTTACATGCTCATACCCTTCCATACACTCTTATACCCCCATACATTCTTATATCCATACCCACATTTCACCATACACTCTTACACACCTACATGCATACCCATATTCATCAAATACTTGTATACATGCCCAAGTACACCCATACACTCTTACATTCATACCCACATTGCTCCATACACCAATAAGTCCCCATGTGCATACACATATTCCTTACACACTTGCATACACCCATACACCCTTACATACATGACCATGGCCCTCCATACACTCTTACACATCGATATGCATACACATATTCCTCACACACTTGCATACATGCATGCCCTAATACCTCCTACATGCCTAACTCCATATATGCCCAATGCTTACATACCCGACCAAAATCCTCAAATCATACTTGGCTACGCACATTCTACCATGGATTCCCACATACATAAACTCATATCAATATGCATGCACATATAATATAACAAATGATAGATACACACATACCTAATCTCCTACTCATGCATACCCACATTCATATGAATATCCTACCCATATGCATACCCATATATACCTTGTACACTTACATACGTACAACATACATACATACATGCATACATCTTTACACATGATCAAGTGTTTGGGTTTATTTTCTCTTTTTTGTCACATTTATTAGATTGTTTAATTATCTTGAGAGTTTTATAAGATGTTGAACTATACAAGCGAGTGGTATCGCTTGAGTTTAACAACACTTAAGAAATTTTGATTTCGATATAGGTCAATTCGGTATGTTGTCCTAACCCATCCTACCTCTTCCCATGTACCTGCAAAATAGACATCAAGAGTCGCACAATGCCATGATGGACATTTCTTAGCTTGTAAAGCTAAGATCCCATCAATTGTGAAAAATAAAAAAATATAACACATGATGAGGGCATTACTCGCCAAAATGTGCTGCAGATGCCTCCCATTATGTAGGTCCACACTTCACCCAGTGTAGGACACATGTGTGTGAATGAGGTTTTTTACGATTTCGTGCAATACCCTAAATTGCAGTCTACTTGTTGGGCCTATCTAACAAACACATAGTATATATTTACATTCAAATAAAATTGTGATTACATAACAAACAAAATTAAGAACTGACATCAAATAACAACAGGAGTATTAAGCATGTGAACATCCAAATATTAATTACACAAACCCATATACATAAATATAAAAACAAACACTAACATTTACAAACACACATACACACACTGACACGTGTACACAAACACTAGCGTGCACACACACCTCTTACATTTCCGAATCACATATGAGAACATCATCACATGTTAAAAAAATCACATTTCAAAATCCATTTAATTCAATCTAGTAAGATAAAACCTCTTAGGCATTTTCAGCAAACACATATAATTCATTTGAAAGTAACAAACTCAAATGCAAGCATTACTCAAAATAAGTTTTAATCTAATAGATTTCAAAATTAGAAGACAAGAAATGAATATGAGATTATCATGGGAGAGATGCTCGTCGGTGGCCAGATATGGAGGAGGAAGGGATTCTCTCCAATGCTCATTCCCCTTGGAGCAATCAGGAAAATTGAAGCCATGCGCGCTAACTTTCTTTGGGAAAATGGCGCCCACCACGCCAAATGGGAGTCGGTATGCCTGCCTAAAGTGGAGGGTGGCTTGGTCTGCACTCGCCTACTTCCACCAGAGACGCCATGCTCTTGACGTGGGCATGGATTGTCTTAAACCATAAAAACTCCATCCGGGCAAAGTTCATGAACGACAAGTATCTAAAGAGGCTTGATTTTTTCCAATGCACGAAGCGCTCTTGTGACTCCCACATTTGGAAGTCTATATTGGAGATCCGAAGGCTGCTTGAAACGACTACGACGAGGACAGATGAAGGACTAACTTGGATGGCCTCAACTCGACCATTCTCCTTCAAGGAGGCCTTCGAGTTTGTTAGGAAGAAAGGTAAACCGGTAGTGTGGGCTCGATTGCTGTGGAACAAAAATGTGGTGCCAAAGCACGCTTGCACGCTCTATCGTGCAATACTAAACAGACTTCCTACGCTTGGCCGACTCTCAAAGCATGGATTAGCGACGAACAAGATTTGCTACATATGTGGTCTTCAAAAAGAAACCCGTGATCACATATTCTACAACTGTGACTTCTCCTCTACTGTGTGGGGTGAGGTGCGCGACGCCCTTCATTTATCTGAGCTCCCGGGCTTTGAATTGAAAACAACAGTGGAAAAATGTGTCGTCTTGCCTAAAGGCATTAGCAAAACTAAGGCCATGGTGGCACTCGCGTGTCCACCTGGGTCATCTGGGCTGAAAGAAATGCAAGATGGACTACTTCGAGGATCACGACCACCATGCAGACTGCTAGAAAAATCATGAATTAGTAAATATCGCAACGGGTGCTACTTGGCACAACTGAAACACAGGAGCTCTGCACTGCAGCCCCTCTTCTTTTTCACTTCCATTTTTGTATTACTTCATAGTGAGGTTGCAAACCAACTTGTAACTAAAATGTCCTCCTTTTGATCTTTAATGTACGATTAGCAATTACCCAGCAAAAAAATTGCAAAAATCAATTAATTCTAGACTAATGCAATCAAATCACATCAAATCACAAAACCAATGATATTCAAGTAAAGCCCTAATCGCAACAGTCGCGTGGGCACATGAATGTCAACCACGGATCGAAAACGTGACACCGAAACGCCCACATGCGACCTCACCCGATGCCAAACCATGCAGGAAAAACAAAGCACGTTCCCGGCACCATCACAACTTTGCTCGCACATTCACATGCAGAAGCGGGCTCTTTCCGGAAGCAAACACCGCAAGTGGACCACGTCGATCACACCGCCATCAATGCGACGAAAGATCCACAGGAAATAACAAGAACGGCAATCCGATCCGTCACAACCCACTCGTGCAATGACCCCACCAAACGTAAACAATGGCGTGGGAGCAAAAGGTGGAGAAGAAGAGGCCAACCTTGCGTGCACCTGAGCGCACTGACACGAATGGCAGGTGGAGTTGCGTGGGTGTGGGGAATCTACTGGAGATCAGAGCTAGCAGTCGACCTCACCTACACAAATGGCTGGATTCCTTTTCCCTTATAAAGACGGCAGAGGAGACGGATAGAAAGGGAAAGAACAGAGCTCTTTTAAGTGCCCTTTACACAGGTAGGGAAATCCACGATGTCTGCCAATGTTTACGGCATCGAATCACGATTTGAGATGACGGATTGACGGGTTATGACTGATGGATTGGACCCAACACGCATTTCCCCCGTTCCAGTCATCGTAAAGACCCAACCTCTACCTCTCTTTCTCACACTCGGATGATGTGGTTTTGCTGCTCTTTCTTGCCATGAGGACTCCACCGATGCTTGTTATCTCCTCAAGCCCCGGCAGGGTGGACAAGCTGGCAATGCCTCCTTTCAAGATGCTGAAGGGGAAGGGAGGAAGCCGGAGCCGACGGAGGGGAACGATGTTCCCGACAAAGATGCAAGATTCGAAGGAACCCGGATCTCCAAAAGTCACCTGCATTGGGCAGGTAAGGATCAAGAAGAAGAAGAAGGTGACGACCGATGAGAGCTGCCGTGACGCGAAGCCGGAAGCACGCAACGGCCGCTTATCGATTTCGAGCTGGTGGGTTGCCTTGTTGCGCTCTGCAGGGTGCCAGGGGGGGAAGCCGGAAGACGAGATCTGCGAGGAAGAATATCCCGAGCCACGAGCTCTCTCTTCTGCTCGAGTGCAGCAGAAGAAGAAGGCGGTTGAGAAGGCTGAAGCACCGACCCCGCCGAAGAACGCGCTTCTCCTGATGAGGTGCAGATCCGCGCCTTACAGAGCTTCTTGGACGCCGGGGGATCGCGTGATCGATCTGACGAAGACGAGCATGGTCAGGAACAGAGGCAGTGACGATGTACAGGAGGAAAGCTCGTCGGATGATGCTGCCGGGGACGGAGACGCGGAGGTGGTGCCGGGTCTCTGGCGCTCCTTCTCCTCCCGGCCGCTCATGCTGACGCGGTGCAAGTCGCAGCCACCGGGGAAGGCGACGGCACGCGAGTGCAACTGGCAGCGGGGCGGTAGCAAGATCTCGCTGTCTTCTGCTGCCGAGGCATTGCCCTTCGCTCTCCTGCAGTCGACTTTCCGCCTGTAATTAAATCTAACTCATAGTTTTCCTTTGCTGTTTAGCTGTCGCTCTTAGTCTGGTTGTGCTATCTCTCTGTCTTTCGATTATTAATAAGAACAAAGGTGTCTAGACTTTGGCGTGTAAATTAATTGGTGCATGGAGTGAGCCAAAGTTGTCTGTTTCTTTATGTCCACGAATCCGTGTGGGAGCCGCTCGATCTTGATCGAATGTTCACACGATTTTGCACGGTACAGGCTTATAAGTGCAAAATCGTATGAACCGCTCCATCAAGATTGAGCGGCGCACAAGCGTGCAGCAGAGTCTGCTTCATTCCCTCCTGCAGTAGACGATCCCCTCTCGTCTTGGAAAGGGACAGCGATGGTTCCTAGCAAAAAGTGGCAGTGAGCGGATACAGCACCTGTTGTAACGCTAACGGTGGTGGGTCGTTCCATGAGTATCGGGATGCGCATCAGCCATCTCAACCCCTTTGGAGAGCCGTCCGTGTTATGCAGGTGCTGTAACAGTAAAGGAACCGCTCCCAAAGTAGCAACATGCCTTTGATTTGAGCGTGATTAGAAAAATTACACTAAGGGTGTGTTCGGTTCGGGAATAAGCAGGAATAAGGATGGGGAATATGGAGAATAAGGGTTTATTCTCTGTTCGGCTGGAGGATAGGAATAAGGAGAATAAGGTGAAATAAAGGTAGGTAAGGTGGGATAAAGATAGGAATAAGAGTGAAATAAGATGGAATAATGGAGAATAATCGTACCATTGGAAACCGTGTCGGGAGGAGAATTGGTCTCTTATTACAGGGCTTATTCTCCTACCAAAAGAAAAATTGAGAGGATTATGGGTTGAGGAAAATTCATCCAAATTTTTTTAGCAACAATAAGAGATAAAGCTGTTAGAGGCGGCTCTATTTCGGAATCCATCATAAAGCATGCTTGCACGGACATGAAAAATCTAAATCAAAGCCGTCTCTTCAAGAGGCATCTTACTTGAAATAAACAACAAAATCAAAATTTTACCTTTGGATATTACGTATTAGGTTTGGTTGTTGTTATATAGACGAATTTTCCACCTTATTCATTCCCTTGTCTCAAAAGTAATCCGGATTCAAGCATTGATGTTTATTTCTTATGATGGTTCTTTTGTCTTGTGGGATAAACTTTTTTTAGATACAAGGACAGTACCTTTAATCTGGTATAATAGAGCGTTTGAGTGATTCGAACCTTGGTCTATAGTTTGGGGGAGCCACTGCTCAACCGCCAGACCAATTGGTTGGTTCTAAACGTAGAATATAAGGATTCATTTTTATTCATTATTATCTGTTGTTGTTGAGGATATCGAATGAAAGTTATTATGGAATAGATACTTGATATCAGAGAGAATCTTGATCTTCTTTTGTCCTCAAGTGAACATGCTTAAGTAGGATTAAACGGTCGGGTACATATACAAATATAGGTATTACAATACTTTTATCCTCTTCAAAATCCTGATATGAATACGAATATCACACAAATGTATAAAATATAAAATCATATCTTAAAATACGAATATGAATGTAAAATGAAAATTTAGATAATTCGGATACGAATATTCAACAAATGAATACGAATTAATATAAGAATATTATACATGTCCAAATTTACTTAAAAGCTATAAGCATATTCGAATCATAACAACTTCCAACATATAAAGTATATTAAATATTTTCAAAACGGATATGTGCATAAAAATAACTAAATAATAAAAGAAAATATAAAGATATAACTAAATAATAAAAGAAAACTCACCAAACTTATTTCTTTGTGTATCACGTAAGTATTAGTATCATCCAAAATTTGAACATTTATATTTGTATTCGTATTCGTATCCTCAAAATTTTGAACATTCGTATTCACATACGTAGTCGTCAAAATTGAGGATATTATATCCGTATTCATATTCATATTCAATGAATGCTGAACATTTGCACTTGTATTCGCATTCGTATTCGTCATATTTGAGAAAATAGCATCCATATCCTCTATATGCGAATGCGGACTGACTAGGAGATAGTGCTTGCAGAAGATCCTCTTGCCCATAGTTCATATGCTTAGCTATATTTGCGCAGTCTTTTTTTCTTGAATTGTTGAAGTTGTGCTTTTTTCTTGTTGATTGATTTGATCGATCTTCCACGTTTATTTTTTATGTTAATTTCTCGTTCGAATGACTACATGTATATCAGTATCTATATCCTTCAACATTATGGAGACTGGCGTGGATATAATGCATAAGTAGACTATACTATATAACATTTTCTAGAATGCATTGCTAATGCACATCCCCATATCAAAATGCATATGCATATTATAGCTTGCTCTTTTTCATTTCTTCAAACGCAAACTAGTGTTTGTACTCGGTTTTTGAAGCCTATGACACCAATCCATGACTGTGTATGCATATGCATATTATAACCGTGTATTCCACTGGTTCAACCTTCACCTTATTTTGTTGCTTATTAGTGCATAAGTATATTAAGTCTTTTTGATTTGCTATTGGTTGATTGGATGCAATGTTGTACTAGTGCATTAATTGATTTAGTCTCCATCTTATTTGAGTCCTTTATCTTATTTATTGCTTACCAGTGCATTAATTGATTTAGCCTTAATCTTAGTTGAGTCCTTTGTTGCTTATCCATGTGAACTGCGGGAGTACTGCAGTAGTTTAGCCTTCATCTTCTTTTGTTGCTCACTAGTGCGTAAGTATATTGTTTCCCACTGATTTCATGTTGATTAATTGGACGTAATGTTGTACTAATGCATCAACTGATTTAGCCCTCATCTTATTTGAGTCCTTTAATGTTGAGCCACGGGAACTGCGCATAAGTAAATTATATTCTATTGATTTATGGGAGTCATGTCGTCGCTTAATAGTGTATCCTCTTATTTGTTGCTTACTACTCATTAACTGCTTAGTAGTCGATTTAGCCTTCAACATATTTGTTTCTTACTATTCATTAGCTTATGTACTAGTTATTAACCGATGATGCCTTCATCTTATTTGAGTCCTTTGTTGTTGATCCACGAGAATTGTGTGGATGTAATGCATAAAGTAGATTATTTCATGTTTATTTATTGGATTGATTTTGTTGTTTAATAGTATCTCCTTAATTAATGTATCCCCATAGGTTTCCTACTTACTCTCATCTTAAAATGGTGAGTAGCTATAACACCCCCAACTCCCTAGGTGTGGAAATAGCATGCGATATCGGTATCGCACGCTCGTATGGTTTGATGGCCACACAGTGGAGTTCTGGAGGACTTTACCTTAGCGTGCGGATAACTAAGGATGGGATTTCCCGCACGAAGGTTCAGAGACCGCATGTTCTCCCTGGCACAAAATAAGTGTTTGACGACACATGACAGAGCAAAGCAGCAACATCCTGTGTATTAGTATGGGACCCGCTGATGGCGGGCCAAGATGACATGGCATGCTGACATGGCAGACAACATGGCATTCTAATGGAGCGGGAGACATGGCGTCAGTTGCAGAAGACAAAAGGGAATGCACGGAAGATGAAAAGTCAAGGCATGTGAAGAGTCATCTCGGAAGACAAAGGGTCTCCGCAGAAGACGGAGAGTCTTTGCATTCATTATACATGTAATAACTAGTGTCGCTTCGTATACCCTCAGCTTGTGTATGTAAGGAGGGGTAGAGCTCATTTGTAAATAACATACTTGAGAGTGAGTCTCTTGCTAATAACAAAGAGGGTTTAGTGACATTGCTCTTGTGTTCTTGTGCTTGAATACTTGTGTTTGAGTGTTCGAGCGGCATGGTTATTCGGTGTGCCGGTGTACGTCTACATGCAAAGGGGAAGGCTGGTTAGCTTGCGAGAAGCTGACGACGCATAGGTTAGTCTTAAAAATCGGTGTTGAGATTTTATCCCTGTGACAACTGGTATCAAAGCTGAGAGATGATGACGAACACGGGTGATTGCATTACTTCCTTGGAGGGAGTCGTGATGGAGATTTAGTACACACTGGGTACTCATGCCCAACGCTTGGCTCGTATGGAGGACGATGCATGCATGGGATCGTCATGCTTCGACGACGAAAATCCGCATTCGGTTAACGTAATAAGAGCACTTGGGAAGAAGCTAGAGAAGTTTGAGTCCCTGATGCAAGATCTACATGAGGAACTCTCGATCATTAAGAAGGCAGTCATGAACGGGGCAGATCCAACGATACGAGAAGACCAAAGGTCCCATAGACCAATTCATTCTCAGGTACGCTGAGTGCCAAAGACTTGGAGAATTACTTGTGGGATATGGAGGTGTATTTCAAGGTTGTCAAGACTCCTGAGGTGGAGAAGGTATCCTTGATGGTGATGTACCTATCCGACCATGCGAAGCTATGTTGGAGGAATCGTGCATCCGAAAGAAGACTAGACACCTCGTCTTGGGATGAGTTGGTTAAGGAGCTGAAGGAGTAGTTTTTACCCACCAACATTGCTTGGGTAACAAGGGAGGCACTCCAAAGGCTGAAGCAGACGGGAACCGTTATGTACGACAGTTCTCGTCGTCGTTGTTGGACATCAAAGGTATGTCTAAAGAAGACAAACTTTTTAATTTCATGGTGGGTCTCCAAAACTGGACTATAGCAGAGCTTAGGAGGCAAGGGGCGAAGGACCTCCATACGACCATCGTTGTTTGTACGTGTTGATAGACTATAAAGTCTAACCCATCGCAGAAAAGGAGTCCGAGAAGGCAAAGAGCAAGCCTAAAGAGAAAAGCAAGGGAAAGTTTAAGAAGTTCGGTAAGATCGAAACTTCAAGGGAGGGAGCAGAATCCTCCAGGAAGGTTGAGCAACCTAAAGGGAAGGGTTGTTTCATATGCGATGGGTCACCTCGAGCGTGGGAGTATTCGAAGCGAGAAAAGTTGAACTCCATGACTATGGAGGAGAACTCAGATGAAAAGATGCACATGACGAACCTCAAGTTGTTGTGCAACGTTAGCTCGTGTCTGTTGAAGTTGGGAGAAGGGGCGAAAATGGAGGTGGAGCATGAAGATCCAGAGCTGGTGTACCTCAATGTTGTAACACACAAGAAGACCCTTTCGGCCATGATAGACACTGGAGTGATGCACCGCTTCCTCTCCAACAAAGAATTCCAGAATTCCCTTGGAGAAGAGCCAGTGCCATGTGAAACTTGCCAACTCCGAGTCATTATAGATCGAAGGTATGGCAAACTGCACTATCCAGTTGGTTGATTGGCAGGGAAAGGTATGCCTCCTCGTGGTACCTCTCGATGATTTCCAGGTCATTTAGGGAGTCGGGTTCTTAAAGAAAGCAAAGGCATCTGTAACTCCTTATCTGAGAGGAGTTTTCTTTGCGGCTGCAGATAGCCCCTGCTTCATCTAGGCTGTCAAGAAGAAAGGATAGGCTAGAGCCATGTCCGCGATGCAAGTCTGCAATAGGCTGAATAAAAGGGGAGACAACATACTTGTCTACGGTACGTGTCGAAGAAAATGGCGAGGATATACATCCATGTCCCAAGGCAGTACAGAAGTTGCTTGGCAAGTTTAAGGACGCAATACCGAAGGAGCTGTCCAAGGAGCTTCCACCGAAGCGAGACATGGATCACGCCATCGAGCTACTTCCAGGTACGGTGCGCCCTGCACTTGCACCATACAAGATGCCCCCTACACATATGGAGGAGTTGCAGAAACAACTCAAGGAATTGGTGGACACTGGTCCGATGCGTCCAAGCAAAGCCCCCTATGGAGCACCGATGTTGTTCCAGAAGAAGAAGGATGGGAGCTTGTGAATGTGCGTGGACTACCGTGTGCTAAACAAGGTGACGATGAAGAATAAGTGCCTAATGCCTAAGGTTGAAGACATGTTCGATTGCTTGGGCCAAACCAAGTGATTTTTGAAGATGGATCTTAGGTCAAGATACTACCAGGTCTGCGTCAAGGAGAGAGACGAGTTAAAGAGAATGTGTATGACATGCTATGGTTCTTTTGAGTTCCATGTAATGTTGTTTGGGATGACTAACGCCTCTGCTACATTCTGTACCCTGATGAATGATGTCTTCCGCGAGTATATCGACTATTTTATTGTAAACTTGAATGACATAGTGGTGTACAACAGGACCCTGGAGGAGCATGTCAAGCATCTGCAGATGGTGCTTGATAAACTCAGGAAGAATCGGTTATACTGCAATACGGAGAAGTGCGCCTTTGGTCAGGAGACCATCTCCTTCCATGGGCATATCGTTGGCAGAGGCACGATATGCATGGAGCCTAGGAAGACTCAGTCGATTGAAGAATGGGCAACCCCCACAAAGGCTACATAGCTATGATCCTTCCTCGGATTGGTGAACTACTACAAGAAGTTCATCAAAGGATATTCCAATAAGCTGGTGCCCCTGATGAACTTGCTTCAGAATGATCAGCCTTGGAGATGGACGCATAGATGCCAGGAGGCATTCCAGAAGCTGAAGAGGGCGGTGGAGGAAGAACTAATTCTACGACTTCCAGATTTCGAGAAGCCATTTGAAGTCCATACCGACGCATCCGATTATGCACTTTGAGGTGTACCGATGCAAGATGGGCACCCCCTGTGGTGTATGAGAACCGCAAGCTGAATCCAATAGAGAGGAGATAATTTGTGCATGAGAAGGAAATGATAACAGTGATCCATTGTCTGAGGACATGGCTCCACTACCTCCTCGGATCAAAGTTCGTGGTGCAGACAGACAATGTGACAACTAGCTCTTTGCCACACAAAAGAAGTTGACTCCCCAAATAGGCATGATGGCAAGACTTTCTTACCGAATTTGACTTCGAGCTTCACTACAGGCCTAGGCAGGCCAACCAAATAGCAAATACTCTCTCGAGGAAGAGTGAACCAGGAGAGCCAAAGGACGTGGTGATCACATCAGTCACCCGTGTGTCTGGAGACATGCTTGTGCACATCTGGGAGCACACACAGGAGGATCCGATCACTTCACCCTCGATGCAACGTGATAATGATGGAGAATTCCAATGATTCTAGATAGAGGAAGGCATCCTCTACCCGAAGAGCAGAAGTCCCTATGTTCCCTCGAGTGATGGCTTGAGGAAGATGCTGCTAAAGGAAGCACACGACGCACAGTGGGCTGGTCATCCAGGGGTGTAGCATATGCTGGCACTCCTCTCCTCGAGCTACTTCTGACCAACGATGGATGAAGACGTGGAAGTCTATGTGCGAACTTGTCTTGTATGCCAACAAGACAAAACTAAGAGGAAGAAGACGACAAGACTGCTGGATCCCATGCCCATTCCTTCACGTCAGTGGGAGAGCATCTCGATGGACTTCATCACTGGGTTCTCAAAGGTGGACGGTAATAATGTGGTGATGGTGGTAGTCGATCACTTCTCCAAATACACAATCTTCATACCCGCATCCCAAGAGTGCATAGTAGAGACCATGGTGAAGCTTTTCTCGCAGAACATGGTGAAGCACTGGGGCATATTATTGGACATCGTGAGTGATCGCGATGTTCGATTCGCATGTCGGTTCTAGATGATCTTATTTGAGATGATGGGATCTGATCTCGAATTCTCTACTTGCAACCACTCGCAGACGGATGGACAAATGGAGCAGATCAATGCCTTGCTGGAAGAGTACTTGAGGCACTATGTGACGACCAATCAGCAAAATTAGGTGAGTTTACTGGACACTGCCCAATTCTGCTACAATCTACAGCAGACCTCTGCGACAGGCCAGAGCCCATTTGATATTGTGATGGGAAGGCAACCTGTGACATCGCACGAAGTGGCTAAGTAGAATAGCCTACCGCCGCACACCGCTTTGCAATGGAGAGGCAGGATCGGTGGGAGGAAGCGAAGGATGCGTTGGCTCACGCTCAACGCGGGATAAAGAAGGCAACTGATAAGAGACGTAGGCCGGTCGAGTTACAGGTTGGGGGGAAGGTTCTCTTGAAACTAACACCCCATATTTGGAAGAAAATATTGAGGAAGACAACACACAAGGGTCTCATTCCTTGTTATGATAGACCCTTTGAGATAGTTTGATGAGTGGGACCGCTTGGCTATCAATTACGTCTTCCAGAGAGACTGAAGCTGCATATCGTGTTCCATGTCAGCTTACTGACGGAGTACCATGAGGACGGAGAAGATAGCACCAGAAGGTCATCAAAACGTGCCCCTCTTAATGTCTAGTTTCAACATACGAAGATAGCTGAGAAGATTCTTGACAGGCGTGTTGAAGGCCAAAGCAAGAAGAATCGGAGGATCTTCTTCCTTGTCAAATGAAAGGGACTTCTACAGGAGGAGGCAAGCTGGGAATGCGATACAACCCTATGGAGGTTCGAGGACCTCATCGAGTATTTATTGAAGATGCAAGATCAGTTGCAGGCGCCTGATGGATCAGGTGGGGGTGGCATGTAACACCCCCAACTCCTGAGGTGCGGGAATAGCGTGCGATATCGGGTATTGCATGCTCGTGTGGTTCGGTGGCCACACAGTGGAGTTCTAGAGGACTTCACCTTAGTGTACGGACAACTAAGGATGGGGTTTACCGCACAAATATTCGGAGACCGCGGGTTTCCCTTGACACAACACAAGTGTTTGACGACACTTGACAGAGCAGAGCTGCAACATCCTACGTAGGAGTGTGGGGCCTATGATGAGCGTGAAAATCGCCTCTTTAATTATCTTAAATTGTAGTATAGGATGCGACAAATGGTCAATCAAAAACCAAAATCTTTGAATGTTGTGGAATATTTTAACTTGGCAAGTCCACCAAGGTCAAACACAAGGAACGATGATTTTTTGTTGCAAGGTTTTAAATTAAATTAAATAATTAACCAAATTATGGGTTAATTTCAGTGTCAGAAAATAAAATGGAAATATGATGATGCAATGTAAAAAATAAAAAGAGAATAATCAAGCTCAGGATCTATGATTTTATATGATTTAAATCCTTAATGAAATTGATCAAATAATCCTCAAAATTAATCACAAATCAAAATATTCAAACTAATTCCAATACTTCAGGTCAATAATTCAATTGATAATCCTAATAATTCGAAGCAAAATTCCTGGCCTCAGAATTTCTGTGACTTAGTTCCTCAAATAATCGAAACTAATAATTAAGGAATAAATCTTAATTAATCCCCCTGCAATAGTTAAATCCACAAAAATATCCAGAAGAGTATAAAGGGATCAAATAATTTCAGGTCCTCACACTTAATCCCTTGCAAATAACGTCAATGATCTTCTCTGTTAAGAATGGCACAAATACATCAAGATGAAGCCTACATACAACAAAATGCTCCTCCAATGGTAATCATTAATAAACAGCTTCAGATCTATCCACAATATATGTAATATGAAAGAACATGAAAATAGCTTTAAATCGACATATTATATGTTAAAATCAGAGCTCAAATGAGCAAGATATGATGAAATAAAGATCTAGGGACTAAAAAATAATAAAAAGGTAAGTTTTATTTTCAAAGGGGTCCCTGGAGGACTTATCTGTAATAAGAAAAACATGCCTGGTCCTTTCTGCAATTTTCCCAAGGGGCGCGTGCTCTACGCGTGAGTTACGGGGGCTCGTTTGTAATTTTCAAATACTACGGGGAGTTCTCTACATTTTTTTCCACATGGCATGTGAGTTGCATGTACGCTTGGAGGTTCGGGGGGAGGCGCAGGCTCGAGCAATGCTCGATGTGCCAAGCTAGAGTCTCGGAGGCCTGAGGCTGAGGCTCGATTTCTGGAGCCTATGTGGCAATGAAAGGAGGCTCGACTGGCCCGAGCCTTGAGGTTGGAACCGAGGCTAGGCCGGGGATGCGTGGCAAATAGACAACCATTGGATCACGTCTTCGGTCCGATCCAACGGACACTGGAGGTGTAGCGGGCGACAGCGTCCGTACGACGAGGCAGGAGAATGGCGGTGGAGTCGAGGGCATCGGGCGAAAGGGCTCAGCCTCATACGACACATGCCCGAGGCAGAGCTGCTGAAGGCGAAACACGAGGAGGTCGGTGGGGCATTGGCAGAGGGAGTCGCCTAGAGGGAGGAAGCGATCGAGGGCAGGGGGCAATCGTCGACAGTCGACGACTAATGGACGAACGCTTGCCGACACACGGCCGAGCGTGACCGAGCGGAGGGCAATGGTTGGTGGCTCGGGGTGGCTTCGATCAACGGTGGAGAAGGGGCAAGGTCTACTGTTGTACCAGCAAACACAAATAACGGGAGCAAAAAGGAAGGGGTTGCAGAGATGTTCGATGGTGAAGAAGCGCCCGAGCGTGGTCGGGCGGAGGTAGCGACGCAAGGGCGGCGTGGTGAAGAAGGGAGAATTGTGGGTGAAGTGGAAGTTTGAATGGCGATCTGGACAAGGAAGGAGATAACAGATGGGAGATCGGGTTCGCCTGGAGGTTGGATCTGTTGTGGAACAGCTCCGATTATTGCTCAAGCCATGCAGCGGCGGTGGCGAGCTGAGCAACTCGATGGAGATGCAGATGGATCACGTCGCGAGAAGGGTCACCAGGCCGTTGTCACCAACCGCACAGGGGTTAGGGGCGGATGGCGTTGAAGCAAGATGGAGATGAAGATTTAAAGGAGAGGTGAGCAGAGGGCGTTACATGGAGGTGGTCGTAACGGCCGGGGCGGGGGAGGGAGTTACATGCAGGTGGGAGACGTTGCTGGGATGGGGGAAGAAGATGGTCACGTGCTTGGCACATGATTAGAAAGAGAGAAGAGAGAGGGAGTGAGTCATGTGCAAAGCACATGACTGGGGGCGACAGAAGGAGAGAGAAACAGGGTGCCATGTGGCACACCCAGGGGCTGCCACGTGTTACCCCAAAAAATAAAATTCTAAGAGAAAGAAAAATAGAAAAGAAATAGAAGGAGAACTCGGATCAAAAAATTTCCTTCAGGAAAGTTGTTCGCGTCAATGAGATCTACAAATTTCATGAAGAAATCGGGAGAAAAGGAGGTCATCTGTGTGAAGTGGTAATTTTGGTGGTCTCCAAGTGTATAGAAAACCGATTTTTTGGAGTTTTGTAATTTTTGGGTGGTTTTTAAAGAGGATAAAAATTATAGAAAAAAATAAAAATACAAGAAATTAGTTACACTCTAATCTATTTTTTTGGATTTTTAATAAATAAGAAAATAGGAAAATAAAATAGGAGTATGAAATACGAGACTTTTGCACAGACTCACAACGGACACTCGAAAATAGTCAGTTTCTTTGATTTCATTCTTAATCTAGATTTGGATTTTTAAGCCGCTTGATAAAACTTTCATCAAAGAACATAATTGAAGAAGAAACAAAATTAAAAGGATTAATAATTGTACATAAAAAACTCAGGTCAAAAATCGCAAAAAGCTAAAATGCGTTAAAGAGGCTCAAAACCCAACTTTCACATATGAGTTTCGAATTTTATAAAATTGATCTTGATTTGAAGGTATTTGAAAATGGAGTACTTTAAAACTGAGTAGACCAAAATCAGACATTGTATGAGGAAGATATGCACATTTTAGTCCATTAGATGTGAAATTAGACTTTGGGATTATATGACACTTATTTGAATTAGTAATTTTTTATTTTTTATTTATTCTTGTTAGTAATATCTACACAATGGAGGCGGTTTTGGTCAATTGGAGTTAGGGTGAATTAATTAAAACTGTGGAATTTAACTGCTTTTTGGGTCATTTTACACTTGGGACTTTTAATGCAATTATGCAAGATGAAATGCGGATATTATTTACAAATGTATGTATGATAGTGATGCTCTATTAATTATTAAATGCAAATGAATTATGGAGAATAGAGCCTAACTGACCAATTTTAGCATGATGAATATGAGATTCATCATACCCCTATACATAAACCATGCTCATCCCCGAACATCAATGAATGAATTAGTTAGATAAATCCCTGACTGTGCATGTGACTTTTCAAGGTTCAATTCATCGAAGACCCTTAATTTGAGTGATCCTATAATTCTGGGTTCAATCATGCTTTAATCAAAAGGAATCCAACTTCTCTAATTTTCAGACTCTCTGTTTGTACATATAATAAAAGGATTTGAATTTTAGTGTACTGCATTCATGAGAGTCGAGTCGAGACACACCCAAAGTTCCAGTCCAGGAGACTCTCCTCTAGACCTAATCCTCAACACTAGGGAATAAATCTATTCTTGCTTCAGTCAACTGTCTCATTAGTTTGTCAGACTTGAAATATAGATGGATGGCCAGATGATGGAGGATATAGAATTGTGTCTAATTTTCTCTCCCTCGCATTGGAACAAGGGGCCTCTCGAGTGCCTTATTACTCAACACTTAGATATTTTTGTTGTTGATCAATGTGTCCGTTAAGAGAATTCAGAGTCGTCTGCACTTGTTTTTCTGGGAGTACACTGGGGTGTGTCTCTTTGAGTATCTAAGATACCTTCGACATCCAGATTTATATCGCTTACAATGCAGAGCCCTTTTTTGGTGCTCGGTCGACTCCTTGGTCCTAATTAGCGTTTGATCCAAGTGGACACTTTAAAAATGTTTGGGAGCGCTCGCCATTGGTGGAAGCTCTTTTGAAAATTGATTTTGAGGAATAGAGCTTTTCTTTGAACATTTCTTTCTTTTCTTTTCTTTTCTTTTCTTTTTAGCTAGCTCCACTACTTTTACCAAAAGTTGGCACACAATGATCAACAATTAAGTTTCATCACACCCTGGCACATAGGTAAATATCAAATGATAGCACATGAACTTGTTCATATACTGGTTAGGATTTTGTTGACACTCAAGTTTCTTGAAACCTTCATTAACTTTATCCCATCCTCGAGCACCATTGGATTGGGTCTAGACTTGAATCTCCGGTCCTAGTTCCTCAAGTGATTGATGAATCCCATATTCATCATGCTAAAATTGGTCATTTAGGCTCGCTTCCCCAACATTCATATGCATTTAATCATTAATAGAGCATTATTAGCCATCATGCATGTGTGAATAATATCTGCATTTCATCATGCATAATTGTATTAAAAATCCCAAGTGTAAATTAGCTCAAAAAACCGCTAACTTCTCACATTTGTAAATAATTCATCCTAACTCCGATTGACCCCAAACCACCTCCATTGTGTAGATATTACTAACCGTATTAAATAAAAAAATTACCAACCCCAATAAGTGTCAAATAGTCCCAAAATCTAATTTCACATCTGGCGGACTAAAACGAGCATATATCCCTCATACAGTGTTTGATTTTGGTCTACTCACTTTTAAAGTTCTCCATTTTCAAATACCTTCAAAACAAGACTAATTTCGTAAAATTCGGAGCTCATATGTGAAAGTTGGGTTTTGGGCCTCTTTTGCGCATTTTGACTTTTTGTTATTTTTGACCTGAGTTTTTATGTATATAATTAGCCCTTTTAATTTTATTTCTTCTTCATTTGTGCTCTTTGATGAAATTTTTATTAAGCGACACAAAAATCCAAATCCAGATTAAAACTGAAATCAAAGAAACTGACAAAGTCCAAGTGTCTGTTATCGGTCTGTACTAAAATTGTGTATTTCTTACTTCTAATTTATTTTCCTATTTTCTTATTTATTATAATCGTAGTATAGGAGGCTAATTCGGTTCGTCAAAAACCACAATCTTTGAATGTTGTGGAATATTTTTACTTGGCAAGTCTACCAAGGTCGAACACAGGGAACGGAGATTCTTAGTTGCATGGTCTTAAATCAAATTAAATAATTAATTAATGTTTGATTAATTTCTGTTGTTGAGAGAATATACAATGCAATGATGGAGATGTGACGCAAAGAAAATAAGCAAAGGAGATTATGGATCTGTGATTTGAAACGTATTAAATCCTTCAATAGTATGATCAATAAATCCTCAAAATCACATCACAGATCGAAAGAATTAAGTCCAGAAATATTTATCAAAATAAATCTAGCAGCATGCAGAAGGAGAATAATTTTGAGAGACAATCCTGCAATTTACTTAGATACGACAAATGGTTAAATCATTATTTTCTGATCGAAGCTTTAATAGAATTATCCTGTAAAAGAACGAGAGATCAATATCTATTCTGCAAAAGAGCACCCCTGTGTAAATTGATTCATCAATTTATCCAAGAAAATGCACTACAAATATGTCAAATTTTAGCCCGCAAGAGTCAATGATGATCCTCAAATATTTATCAATAAGCAACCTCAGATCTGTCCACAAATTATGCCAAGTGATAGAGCACGAAAAGATCTTCAAAATGACATATTATATGCTAAAACCAGGATTCGTGTGAAGAAGATATGCTAAAATGAAATTCCAGGGACTAAAATGTAAATAAAATAAAGTTTTTCTAGCAAAGAGGTCCCTGAGGGGATTATCTGTAATTTCAAAAAGTCAGCGGGGCCCTATTGTAATTTACCCCTGGCAGGGGTATTTCTGCAGTATCTGAAACTTCGAGGAGTATTTATGCAATTTTTCCACGCGCACGTGCGTTGCACGTGCGTGCTGAGGCTTGGTGGCAGACGTTGAGGCTCGGGCGGCCGAGCCTATGGTTCGGGGGCCCCGAGGCTGAGGCTTGGGTGTCTAGGCTCAGGCTCAGATGCCCGAGCCTATGTGGCAGGCAGATGTAGCTTCGGGGACCCAAGCCAGAGGTGTAGTCTCGAGACGGAAGCTTGGGGGCCCCGAAGCAGAGGCTCGGATGCCCCGAGCGGGCGGGGGATACGGGGCCGGATCACAGGCCGTTGAATCCCCTGATCCAACGGTTGGATTTGGACGAGGCGGGCAGTAGACCCCTGCAGTGGTGGCGGTGTTAGAGCGGGGCTTCGGTCGGGGTGGAGGCTGAGGGCTATCGACGGGAGACTCGTAGAGATGGAGCGGCGGTTGTCGACGAGTGGCGGAGGCGGCCGGAGGTGGAGCCCGGGCTGGCAAGGCGAAGTCGCGCAAGGTGGTGGAGGAGCATGGCCCTTACCGGGGCGGAGGGCGGCGAAGTCGATGGCGAGGGCGGTGTTGGCTGCTGGACGAGCGGGGGAGCTCGGCCGACACATGACCGAGCGGTGGAAGGCGCGATGGTTGAGGAGGCGCCACGCGAGCGGCTGCAAGGCGGAGGAAAAGAGGTGCGAGGCGAAGGCGAGACTGTTCGGCGGAGGGGGCAAGGTCGGAGGTGAGCAGAGCTCGGCCGACACACGGCCGAGCTGTGGGCGAGCGGGCGGAGGTTCTCCTGTGTTTGGAGGAGCTAAAGCTCGACTCCTTCTTCGCCTCCGTGCTTGGCGGGAGCACAAGGCTGAGCTTCACAGCATAAAGGTACAAGGTGGATGAGGGAGAAGGGGCGGATGCCTCACCAAGGTGGAGGTCGGCGGAGATTTATAGGGGGTTGGCGGGTGTAACGGTCGGGGGTGATGAATGGCTGGAGGGAGCGTTACTTGGGCAAGGCGTAACGAACGGAGCGGGGGTTGGCGCGAGGAAGGAGAAGGATCGAGGATGGCACGTGCCGCGCACGTGCGCGCAGGAGGAGAAGGCGGCACGTGCGTGGCACGTGCGCCTGGAGAGAGAAACGCAGCAGGCGGGGTGCCACGTGGCACGCCCAGAGGCTGCCACGTGGCGCCCTAAAAAATTTCAGAATTAAAGATGAAGAAAAAAAGAAAATAAATAGAAGAAGACCTCGAATCGAAAAATTTCCTTCACGAAAGTTGTTCATCTTGTCGAGATCTACAACTTTCAAGAAGGACCCGGGAGCATAAGAGATCATCTGTGAGAAGTGATATTTTTGGTGGCTCTCCATGTGTATAGAAAACCGGGTTTTTGGGATTTTGTATTTTTTTGGTGGTTTTAAAGAGGATAAAAATTGTAGAAGAAATACGATAAAATATAAAAAAAATTATTTACACACTAATATAGTTTTTTTGGATTTTTAATAAATAAGAAATTTGGAAAATAAATTAGAAGTAAGAAATACACAATTTTAGTACAGACCGATAACAGACACTTGGACTTTGTCAGTTTCTTTGATTTCAGTTTTAATATGGATTTGGATTTTTGTGTAGCTTAATAAAACTTTCATTAAAGAGCAGAAATGAAGAAGAAATAAATTAAGGGTAATTTTGTACATAAAAACTCAGGTCAAAAATAGCAAAAAGTCAAAATGCGCAAAAGAGGCCCAAAATCCAACTTTCACATATGAGCTCCGAATATTATGAAATTGGCATTGTTTTGAAGGTATTTGAAAATGGAGTACTTTAAAAATGAGTAGACCGAAATCGGACACTGTATGAGGGAGATATGCTCGTTTTAGTCTGTCGGATGTGAAATTAGACTTTAGGATTATTTGACACTTATTGGGGTTGGTAATTTTTTTATTTAATAACGTTAGTAATATCTACGCAATGGAGGTGGTTTGGGGTCAATCGGAGTTAGGATGAATTATTTACAAATGTGAGAAGTTGGCGGCTTTTTGGGCTAATTTACACTTGGAATTTTTAATGCAATTATTCATGATGAAATGCAGATATTATTCACACATGCATGATGGCTGATAATGTTCTATTAATGATTAAATGCATATGAATGTTGGGGAACCTAGCCTAAATGACCAATTTTAGCACGATGAATATGGGATTCATCATACCCCTATACTTAGACCATGCTCGTCCCCGAGCATGAATGAATGACTTAGTTGAATACATCCCTGACTGTGCATGTGAATTTTGAAGGCTTAATTCATAGAAGACCCTTAATTTGAGTGATCCTAAAATTCTGGGCTCAACCTAGCATTAATCAAAAGGAATCCAACTTCTCTAATTTTCAGACTCTCTATTTGAACATATAATATAAGGATATGATTTTAGTGTACTGCATTCATGAGAGTCTAGTCTAGACATCACCTAAAGTTCTAATCCAAGAGACTCTCCTTTAGACCTAATCATCAATACTAGGGAATAAGTCTATTCTTGCTTCAGTCAACCGTCTCATTAGTTTGTCAGACTTGAAAGTGTAGATGGACAGGCAGATGATGGAGGGCATAGGATTGTGTCTGATTTTCTCTCCCTTACATTGGAACAAGGTGCCTCTCGAGTGCCTTATTACTCAACACAAGTATATTTTTATTTTGTTGATCAATGTGTCTGTCAAGAGAATTTGGAGTCGTCTGCACTTGTTTTTCTGGGAGTACACCGGGGTGTGTCTTTTTTGAGTATCTAAGATACCTTCGACACCCAGACTTGTATCGCTTACGATGCAGAGCCCTTTTATGGTGTCAGCCCGACTCCTTGGTCCTAATTAGTGCTTGGTCCAAGTGGACACTTTGAAAATGTTTGGGAGCGCTCGCCATTGGTGGAAGCTCATTTGGAATTTGACTTTGGATGACAGAGCTTTTCTTTGATATTTCTTCTTCTTCTTCTTTTTGTTGTTGTCTAGCTCCACTGCTTTTACCAAGAGTTGGCGCACACTGATCAACAATTTTCATTAAGTTTCATCACACCCTGGCACTTAGGTCATTTATCAAAGAGATAGCATATGAATCTTGTTCACATACTGGCTAGGGTATTGCTGACATTCAGGTTTTCTGCAGCCTTCATTAACTTTATCCCATCCTCGAATATCATTAGATCGGGTTTAAACTCAAATTTCTAGTTCCCATTCCTCAAGTGATAACTCAACTCATCTCATCAATCATGCAGTTGTGAAAGTGATTGTGCTGATCATATTCTTTTTTTGAAGGTAGAGATGAAGAGTGCAATATAGCGCTCAAAACTTTCAAACTAGGTAAGTGTGGACTATTAAGTTCAAAACCCTAATGACTAAGGCAGGCTAACTCAGAATCTCATGATCTCAGAAATCAAATGTCCTCAAAAATCCTCAAGCCTTGACTGATATTGAATGTGTCAGGAATATATTAACCAAGGAATGCATGAAATGCTTGATGAAATGCAAGACCATGAGTGATGATTTTCTTTTCTTTTCTTTTATTTTTTTTCTTTTGTTTTGTTTTTTTTGAAAAATAGGTATTATACACACTACTTGTACCCATCCCCGATGTTAGATAAAAATGATTAAAGTACGAGCTATGGATAAAGTAGATAAAATATATACAAAAACACCCCCTATACTTAGCTTGTGCTATGTCCTCATGGCACCAAGTGAAATGTAGACATAGCTCGTACGAAGTATAGATGGGTCAAAAACAAAAGAAGATAAGTGATGTATAAACAATGGTACTGGTCCCCCTATACTTAGTCTCAGGTCAGCCTAAGTATAATCGGATAATTACAGATGGGAAACCGGATAGATTTGCGGATGTACAAGATCAAGGAGGTTTGCGACGGACCTTCTTGCGGGAGTGTGGAGGAAGATAGTATAGAGATGTGGAGTGTGATGAAGAGGGGGCCGATGAAGAAGACCAGCCATCATCGGAGTCGTCCTCAGGAGAATAGTAGTCGTCTGCAGAGGATCTCCAACTTTTGTCAATCAGAGGTAAGTGTCCATGGATCAAAGTTGTACCTATTGCACTTATCTGATGAACCACATCAGGACCGGACGAGGACTCTTCAGAAATCACCTGATGTCTAAGGTCAAAGGTGACTTTCTTGGTCGGTTTGTTTCCTTGGGAAGTATTGGGAGGAAGTTGGACAATCTTCATCTCCCTGTCTTGAGTTAACTGATTTGGCATTCGTGGGTTCCTCATCAGATAAATCCTCGTAAAAGTTGACCAATTCTTAAAGGGTCATGCGTTGCTTCGATCGAGGGAGATTGTTCCTGGTGATTTGTGGTTTACGGCTGGGGGTGTTGATGTCACTTCCGGATGGTCATGAATTTTGGTGACATCGGATGTTTCCGGAGTCAGTTCCTTATATGGTTCAAGTATCTCATGAATTACTGCCGACTCAAAGATTGGACCACTCAAATAATCGTGGTGATCCTCAATAATATGATCCAATTCCTCACAAGCTCCAAAATCATGATTTTTCCTAGGAGCAGTAATAGGGTGGTGAGAATCCAAAATATGTCCAACAGTCAGTCTTTTAGGTGACTCTCCTAGGGTATGTATCACTGTGTCATACGGAGATGTCTGATAATGTGAAATTTTTATCTCCTGATCATAACTGTCAGTTTCAAGTTAGTTTTCCTCAGAGCATGATGTGTCATTGGGGGTTTGTTCATTGTGGTCCGAGTTCGGGAACTTGATTTCCTGAGTCTCGCAATCGACAATCGCCTTAGCGGAGGCTAAGAACGGCTTTCCTAAAATTATGGAAGACTCAGTCATCCTTCTGGGGTGCTCAATGTCAAGGACAATAAAGTCCACTTTATGTTCTTTACCTTGGAAATTTATAACGACAGAAATGATCCCCCGCGGTCTTTTGGTAGATCGATCGGGTAATTGAACGATCACCCTAGTCTTTTTGAGTTGTCCGAGTTTGAGTTGGTCAAAGACGGACTTGGGGAGGATGTTTACTGTGGAGTCGTCGTCTAACCGAACATAAGTGAATGTTGAATCCTCAATTTCACATGTGATCCGAGTCAGCCGCTTGACTTTGCGGCTTTTGATTTTATGATTCATCACCAAAGAACTAGCCATAGATATGACATGATATTCAGTCCTGGATCGTTTCTTGCCCGTCTTATTGGGATTCAGTCGACTCTTCACAAATCTCTTAAGATCGGGCACATATTCTATGGCTTTGATTAATGGAAGCTCTAAGATCAGACTCTTGCAAAATGCTTCCATTTCAGAATTGTCCAATTTTTTTGAATTTTCAATTTTTTCAATTTTTTGGTATTTTCTGTAATATGGTCAGTCAGGGGGTCAGAGGTCAGTGGCCGAGTCTGATTGTGAGTCACATGATAATCTAGTGGTTCGCATGGTGGTGGCCTCACTTCTTCTGAATTCTTCATAAACTGGATGAGAACGTATATTCTCTCAGTTAACGTATCTGCTCTATGATTAATCCGAGCAATCTCATCCTCAAACATCTCATGACCAGTGATTGAATAATCATTCTCCATGTGTCGTTATTCTGGCATGTAACCTCGAGTAGAGTATTGATTGTTCTTTAACATTATGGTCTGGTCATGAGTTATATTTCCTTGACTTTGGTTTTCTCATGGATTGTCGAAGGAAAATTGATTGTACTCAAGAAGATGGTCATCCTGAGTAGGGGATGGTTCAAGAGGCTGTGAGATCATAGTAATCGGAAATCGTGTTCTACTGTCAATATCGGTTACTCTATTGTTCATCCTCAATTCTGGTCTCTCTCTCTCTCATGTCCATAAGATTGTCAGAATGTGAGAGAGGGCTATTCCAAGAAGAAGTGTGGTCATATGGTGGATATATGGGCGGGAAGAGAATGATGGCTGAAGAGAATTTGATTTGAAGCTTAGGTTCTCTTGAGGAGTGTGAGAAGAAGAATATCGGGACAAGGTCGTGGAGATCGGAAAAAAAAGACCACTGTGCCGACATCTTGTCAAGAGGGATGGAATAATTAGCGAATCTCTATTTGCTTGCGATTGCAAGGTCTTTGACGCACACAAATCAAACACAAACACATTGATTCACCCACTCAACACTGGTGAAGGCACATTAGGGTTCGGCTGCTTATCTTTTCAATTTTAATTTAATGACAAAACAATCTTAAAAATTAAGCGGAGCTGTTAGGTGCCGAAATATTTCACAAAGACTGTCCCGAGTTCATACAACTATTTGCACTTACTTTCAGCCAGTATAGGTGTAAGTACGGACCGTTTAAACGGCTACCAGTGTTACTTGAGGACAGAGCCTTCCACGATGTTCTCTAAACCACCTACTCTGCTAAGGGAAGTCGGACCGTAAATGGCTACCCGAGACCCTCACTGAAAAGTAGCTAATTATTTTTAAAATCAGTAGTCTGAATGAAGTATTTTGGTTTTTGGCTCTGTCCCAAGGTGTGCGATCTTGTCCTTACAAACAATGAGTGGGTTCCTCTCCACCAAACACATATTAATTTTATGTCAATTTATTTATAGTTGCCTTGATTAGCAGTCCCAGTTTTAAGTTAAGGTTATCACTGTAGTTTATGTGAGCACAGAAATTCATGCCTACAAGCAGTCCCAATTCCTTTAAATCCTAAGTTGTAAAACTTGAGAAAAGAGAATCGGAAAAGCCAATGCAAACGTAAATCAATGATGCATGCTTAAGAGAAAGACTTACAGTGAATCCTCGCGTTCTTCATGTGGGATGCAAGACAAGGAATTAAAATTTACACTAAATGATATGCACAGATGAAAAACGCCCTAAACAGATAGTTATATTAGCGGGAAGAATGGATTTAAAAATTTGGCTAATGTTGAACGATCTATTGGTGAATGTGTGGCCTAAGAATTACGAGCACAATCAATAGTAGACAAGCAAGCGTATATGTGCCTATGTCCTACGCCACTCAAGTTGGGTCCCAACCACACAGAAGGGGTTGAAACAGACCCGACACACCACAGAAATATTCAGTCTGAATTATTACAAGGGTTCAAAGAGAGGGACCCTGAGAATAATGCAGAAAATTAAACCTAGACTAAGCTCTCACTCACACAAATCAAAATTCAATCTTCCTTGCAGATCCTTGATTAATATCCAAAATTTGGCTTCCAGTAGTCTACGAAGAGAGAATTTGCAGTTAGTAGCAGAAGTAAGAGAGAAATGCAAAATAGAATGCAGAAAAAAATCACACAAAAATTAATTTCACAAAAATTAATTACAAAAAATGATTTAAAACCCTAAAAATTCGTCGTTCCCCAGCAACGACGCCATTTGATGAATGTCAAATTTGCCTCTTTAAGAATGAACAATAATCGTAGTATAGGAGGCAAATAAGGTTCGTCAAAAACCACAATCTTTGAATGTTGTGGAATATTTTTACTTGGCAAGTCTACCAAGGTCGAACACAAGGAACGGAGATTCTTAGTTGTGTGGTCTTAAATCAAATAAAATAATTAATTAATGTTCAATTAATTTCTGTTGTTGAGAGAATATACAATGCAATGATAGAGATGCGACGCAAAGAAAATAAACAAAGGAGATTATGCCCAGGACCTGTGATTTGAAACATATTAAATCCTTCAATAGTATGATCGATAAATCCTAAAAATCACATCACAGATCGAAAGAATTAAGTCCAGAAATATTTATCAAAATAAATCCAGCAGCAGACAGAAGGAGAATAATTTTGAGAGACAATCCTGTAATTTACTTAGATAAGACAAATGGTTAAATCATTATTTTCTGATCAAAGCCTTAATAGAATTATCCTGTAAAAGAATGAGAGATCAATATCTATTCTGCAAAAGAGCACCCCTTTGTAAATTGATCCATCAATTTATCCAAGAAAATGCACTACAAATATGTCAAATTTTAGCCTGCAAGAGTCAATGATGATCCTCAAATATTTATCAATAAGCAACCCCAGATCTGTCCACAAATTATGCCAAGTGATAGAGCACGAAAAGATATTCAAAATGACATATTATATGCTAAAAACGGGGTTCGTATGAAGAAGATATGCTAAAATGAAATTCCAGAGACTAAAATATAAATAAAATAAAGTTTTTCTAGCAAAGAGGTCCTTGAGGGGCTAGTCTATAATTTCAAAAAGTCGGTGGGGCCCTATTGTAATTTACCCCTGGCAGGGGTATTTCTGCAGTATCTGAAACTTAGAGGAGTATTTGTGCAATTTTTCCACGTGCATATGCGTTGCACGTGCGTCCTGAGGCTTGGTGGCGGACGCTGAGGCTCGGGCGGCCGAGTCTGTGGTTCGAGGACCCCGAGGCTGAGGCTCGGGTGTCTAGGCTCAAGCTCAGATGCCCGAGCCTACGTGGCAGGCAGATGTAGCTTCAGGGACCCGAGCTAGAGGTGTAGTCCCGAGACAGAAGCTCGGGAGCCCCGAGTCAGAGGCTCGGATGCCCCGAGCGGGCCGGGGACACGGGGCCGGATCACATGCCGTTGGATCCCCCGATCCAACGAGTGGCGGTTGTCGACGAGTGGCGGAGGCGGCCGGAAGTGGAGCCCGGGCCGGGCAAGGCGAAGTCGCGCAAGGTGGTGGAGGAGCGTGGCCCTTACCAGGGCGGAGGGCGGCGAAGTCGATGGCGAGGGCAGCGTTGGATGGTGGGCAAGCAGGGAGCTCGGCCGACGCACGGCTGAGTGGTGGAAGGCGCGATGGTTGAGGAGGCGTCGCGCGAGCGGCAGCGAGGCGGAGGGCGAGAGGTGCGAGGTGAAGGCCAGACTGTTCGACGGAGGGGGCAAGGTCGGAGGCGAACGGAGCTCGGCCGACACACGACCGAGCTGTGGGCGAGCGGGTGGAGGTTCGCCTGTGTTTGGAGGAGCAGAAGCTCGACTCCTTCTTCGCCTCCGTGCTTGGCGGGAGCACAAGGCTGAGCTTCACAGCACAAAGGTACAAGGTCCTCTGGATCACGCCTGGTCAGCAGCCGTTGTCACCGACGCTTGAGGGAGAAGGGGTGGATGCCTCGCCAAGGTGGAGGTCGGTGGAGCTTTATGGGGGGAGGGCGGGTGTAACGGCCGGGGGTGATTAACGGCTGGAGGGAGCGTTACTTGGGCGAGGCGTAATGGGCGGAGCGGGGGTTGGCGCGAGGAAGGAGAAGGGTCGAGGATGGCACGTGCCGCGCACGTGCGTGCGGGAGGAGAAGGCGGCACGTGCGTGGCACGTGCACCTAGAGAGAGAAACGCAGCAGGTGGGGGGCCACGTGGCATGCCCAGAGGCTGCCACGTGGCATCCCAAAAAAATTTCAGAATTAAAGGTGAAGAAAAATAAAAAAATAGAAGAAGACCTTGGATCGAAAAATTTCCTGCACAAAAGTTGTCCGTCTTGTTAAGATCATGAAGGACCCAGGAGCAAAAGAGATCATCTGTGAGAAGTGGTATTTTTGGTGGCTCTCCATGTATATAGAAAACCGGGTTTTTGGGATTTTGTATTTTTTTGGTGGTTTAAAGAGGATAAAAATTGTAGAAAAAATACGATAAAATACAAGAAAATTATTGACACACTAATCTATTTTTTTGGATTTTTTAATAAATAAGAAAATAGGAAAATAAATTAGAAGTAAGAAATACACAATTTTAATACAGACCGATAACGGACACTTGTACTTTGTCAGTTTCTTTGATTTCAGTTTTAATCTAGATTTGGATTTTTGTGTCGCTTAATAAAACTTTCATCAAAGAGCACAAATGGAGAAGAAATAAAATTAAAAGGGTTAATTATGTAGTGTGTAAATAATTTTCTTGTATTTTATCGTATTTTTTCTACAATTTTTATCCTCTTTAAAACCACCAAAAAAATACAAAATCCCAAAATCCCGGTTTTTTATACACATGGAGAGCCACCAAAAATACCACTTCTCACAGATGATCTCTTTTGCTCCTGGGTCCTTCAGGAAAGTTGTAGATCTCGACAAGACGAACAACTTTCGTGAAGGAAATTTTTCGATCCGAGGTCTTTTTATATTTATTTTCTTTTTTCACCTTTAATTCTGAAATTTTTTGGGGCGCCATGTGGCAGCCTCTGGGTGTGCCATGTGGCACCCCGCCTGCTACGTTTCTCTCTCCAGGCACACGTGCCACGCACGTGCCGCCTTCTCCCGCGCGCACGTGCGCGCCACGTGCCATCCTCGACCCTTCTCCTTCCTTGCACCAACCCCCGCTCCGCCCGTTATGTCTCGCCCAAGTAACGCTCCCTCCAGCCGTTCATCACCCCCGACCGTTACACCCACCAGCCCCCTATAAAGCTCCGCCGACCTCCACCTTGGCGAGGCATCCGCCCCTTCTCCCTCAAGCGCCGGTGACAGCGGCTGCTGACCAGGCGTGATCCAGAGGACCTTGTACCTCTGTGCTGTGAAGCTCAGCCTTGTGCTCTCGCCAAGCACGGAGGCAAAGAAGGAGTCGAGCTTCTACTCCTCCAAACTCAGGCGAACCTCCGCCCGCTCTCCCACAGCTCGGCCGTGTGTCGGCCGAGCTCCGCTCGCCTCCGACCTTGCCCCCTCCGCCGAACAATCTCGCCTTCGCATCGCACCTCTCGCCCTCCGCCTCGCAGCCGCTCGCGCGGTGCCTCCTCAACCATCACGCCTTCCACCGCTTGGCCGTGTGTCGGACGAGCTCCCCCGCTCGCCCAGCAACCAACGCCGCCCTCGCCATCGACTTCGCCACCCTCCGCCCCGGCAAGGGCCACGCTCCTCCACCACCTTGCGCGACTTCGCCTTGCCCGGCCCGGGCTCCACCTCCGGCCGCCTCCGCCACTCGTCGACAACCGCCGCTCCATCTATGTGAGGCTCCCGTCAACAGCCCTCAGCCTCCGCCCCGGCCGAAGCCCCGCTCTAACACCGCCACCACCGCAGGGGTCTCCTGCCCGCCTTGTCCAAATCCAACCGTTGGATCGGGGGATCCAACGGCCTGTGATCTGGCCCCGTGCCCCCCGCCCGCTCGGGGCATCCGAGCCTCTACCTTGGGGCCCCCGAGCTTCCGTCTCGGGACTACACCTCTGGCTCGGGTCTTTGAAGCTACATCTGCCTTCCACGCAGGCTCAGGCATCTAAGCCTGAGCCTAGACACCCGAGCCTCAGCCTCGGGGTCCACGAACCACAAGCATGGCCGCCCGAGCCTCAGCGTCCGCCACCAAGCCTCAGGACGCACGTGCAACGCACGTGCACGTGAAAAAATTGCACAAACACTCCTTGAAGTTTCAGATACTGCAGAAATACCCCCTCCAGGGGTAAATTACAATAGGGCCCTGCCGACTTTTTGAAATTACAGATAAGCCCCTCAGGGACCTCTTTGTTAGAAAAACTTTATTGTATTTACATTTTAGTCCATGGAATTTCATTTTAGCACATCTTCTTCATACGAACCCCGTTTTTAGCATATAATATGTCATTTTGAAGATCTTTTCGTGCTCTATCACTTGGCATAATTTGTGGACAGATTCGAGGGTGTTTATTGATAATTATTATGGAGGATATCTGTTGGCATATGCAGGCTTATTTTGACATACCGGTGCCATATTTTTCTTGGATTAATTGATGATTTCTTTTGCAGGAGCACTACTAAGGACTTTACAATAATTAATCCCCTTGGTGATTATTGATTATAAGATTTGAGGATTTTAATCACATTCTTTTGAGGATAGATTCTATGCTTCGATACTCCCATTCATTGATTAGAATTAGGTAACTCCTCTTGTGCTTGCAAATTGGGATTAATTTTTAATATGTCTCTTGAACTATATCTTTTGATCTGTGATAAACTTCGAGGATATTGATTAACATATTTTGGAGCAGAAATCGAAATCCCAGATCCTGGACTTAATCTTCTTGCATCACATTTTCATCCTTGCTTTGTATATTTTCTCAACATAAAAAAATTAATCAAGCATTAGTTAGTTATTTAATTTGATTTAAAACCACACAACTAAGAATCATTGTTCCCTGTGTTCGACCTTGGTACACTTGCCAAGTATAAATACTCCACAACATTCAAAGATTGTGGTATTTTGATCGACCAATTTTCACCTCCTATACTACAATTATCGATTATTAAAGAGGCAAATTTCACGCTCATCAGTGATAACTCAACTCATCTCATCAATCATGCAGTTGTGAAAGTGATGTTCTTATCATATTCTTTAGAGGGTAGAGGTGAAGAGTGCAATATAGCGCTCATATTTTTCAAACTAAGGAAGTGTGGATTATTAAGTTCAAAATCCAAATGACTAAGGTTGGATAACTTAGACTCCCAAGATCACAAAAATCAAGTGTCCTCAAAAATCATCAAGCCCCGAGTGAATGTTAATGTGTCTAGGAATAATTCAACCAAGGAATGCGTGAATGCATGAAATGCGAGACCATGATTGAATTTTTTATGCAAAAAGATTTTTATTGTTTGTTTTAATTTTTTTATTTTTTTTTGTTTTTTTGAAAACCATGTATTATTTGCGCACATCCCCGATGTTAGATGAAAACAGTTAAAGTACGAGCTATGGATAGAGTAGGTAGAATATATACAAACACACCCCCCTATACTTAGCGTGTGCTATGTCATTATGGCACAAAGTGAAATTTAGACATAGCTCGTACTAAGTATAGATGAGTAAAAGAGTACATAAGTCGACATGCCCCCCTATACTTAGACTTTTGATGGACTAAGGATAGCAGAAAAGCATGAAATGAGGCAGTCGAGGGAGAGCGGAAAGAATAGAAGTGGTGTATACACCATGATACTGATCTCCCTATACTTAGGCTCAGGTCAGCCTAAGTAAGATCAGATAATTACAGATGGAGAATCGAGTAGATTTACGGATGTACAAGATCAAGGAGGTTTGCGACATACCTTCTTACGTGAGTGTGGCGGGAGATAGTGTGGAGATGTGGAGGGCGGTGAAGAGGGGGCGGATGAAGAAGACCAACCATCATCAGAGTCATCCTCAGGAGACTAGTAGTCATGCGTAGAGGATCTCCAACTATTGTCAATCAGGGGTAAGTGCCCTTGGATTAGAGCTGTACTTATTACACTTACCTGATGAACCACTTCAGGACCAGACGAGGACTCTTCAGAAATCACCTGGTGTCTAAGGTCAAAGGTGACTTTCTTAGTCAGTTTATTTCCATGAGAAGTATCGGGAGGAAGATGGACAGTCTTCACCTCCCTATCTTGAGTAGCCGTTGTGGTAATTATGAGTTCTTCGTCGAATGAATCCCTATAAAATATGACCAATTCTTTTAGGGTCATACGCTGCTTCGGGCTAGGGAGATTGTTCCTGGTAGTTTTGTGAGTTATGGTTGGGGATGTTGATGTCACTTCCTGATAATCGTGATTTTCGGTGACATTGGAGGTTTCCTGAGTCGGTTCCTTATATAGTTCAAGTATCTCGTGGATTACTGCCGACTCAAAGATTGGACTACTTAAATAATCGTGAAGATCCTCAGAAATATGGTCCAACACATCATTAGCTCCAAAATCTCGATTCCTCCTAGGAGTAGTGTTAGGGTGGTGAGAATTTGAGGTTTGTCCAACAATCAGTCTTTCGAGTGACCCTCCTAGGGTTTGTATATGTGTGCCATGAGGAGATGTCTGATAATGTGAATTGTTTGTCTCATGATCACAACTGTCAGTTTCAAGTTGGTTTTCCTCAGAGCAGGTCATGTCATTGAGGGTTTGTTCATTGTGGTCCGAGTTTGGGAACTTGATTTCCTGAGTCTCACAATCGATGATCGCCTTAGCGGAGGCTAAGAATGGTTTTCCTAAAATGATAGGAGACCCAGACAACCTTCCGGGGTGTTCAATGTCAAGGACAATAAAGTCCACTTTATGTTCTTTATCTCAGAAATTTATGACGACAGAAACGAACCCTTGCGGTCTTTTGGTAGATCGATCGGGCAATTGAACGATTACCCTAGTCTTTTTTAGTTGTTCGAGTTTGAGTTTGTCAAAGACGGACTTGGAGAGGATGTTTATTGTGGAATCACCGTCTAACTGAATATGAGTAAATGTAGAATCCTCAATTTCACACATAATTCGAGTCAAGCTTGACTTTGCGGCTTTTGATTTTATGATTCATCACCAAAGAACTGGCCATAGATATGGCATGATATTCATCCTTGATCGTTTCTTTCCCGTCTTTTTAGAGTTTAATCGACTCTTCACAAATTGCTTAAGATCGGGCACATATTCTATGGCCTTGATCAATGGAAGCTTTAAGATCAGACTCTTGCAAAATGCTTCCATTTAAGATCAAGGAAAATTGATTGTACTCAGGAAGATAGACAACCTGAATAGGGGATGGTTCAAGAGGATGTGAGATCATAGTAACCGGAAATCATGTTTTACGGTCAATATCGGTTACTCTATTGTTCATCCTCAATTCTGCTCGCTCTTATGTCCATAAGATTGTCGGAATGTGAGAGAGGTCTAATCCATGAAGTGTGGTCATAGCGTGGGATGTATGGGAAGGCTGAGAATGATGGCTGAGGGGGACCAGGTTTGAAGAGCATATTCCCCTGAACAATGTGAGAAGAAGGATATCAGGACATGGTCGTGGACATCGAGTAGGAAGACCAATATGTCGATATCTTCTCAAGAGAGGGATAGAATGATTCTCAAACCACGATTTTCTTGTAATTGCAAGTCTTTGACGCACACAATTCAAACACAAAACAAACACATAGATTCACCCACTCAACACTAGTGAAGGCATGTCAGGGCTCAGCCACTTATCTTTTTTATTTTAATTTTAAGTGATCAAACAATCTTAAAAAGATTAAGCGGAGTTGTTAGGTGCCGAAATAATTCACAAAGACTGTCTTGAGTTCATACTACTAGTTGCATCCACTTTCAGCCTGTATGGGTGTAAGTACGGACCGCTAGACAGCTACCTGTGTTACTTGAGGACGGAGCCTTTCACGGTGTCCTCTAAACCACCCACTCTGCTAAGGGAATCGGACCGTAAACGGCTACATGAAACCCTCACTAAGAAGTAGCTAACTATTTTTAAAAACAGTAGTCTAAGTAAAAAATTTCAGTTTTTGGCTCTGTCCTAAGTGTGTGATCTTTATCCTTACAAACAATGAGTGGGTTATTCTCTTCCGCGCCTAACGAGCAGTCCCAATTCCTTTAATTCCTAAGTTATGAAACTGAGGAGGAAGAATAAAAAAACCAGTGCAAGCGTAAATCAATTATGCATGCTAAAGAAGAAGACTTACAGTGATTCCAAACATCTTCATGCGGGATGCAATACAAAGAATTAAAATTACACTAAATGCTATGCACAGATAAAAACATCCTAAGCAGATAGTTTTATTAGCGGGCAAAAATTGATTTCAATTTTGCTAATGTTGAACGATCTACCAGTGTGTATAATTAGTGAATCTGTGGCCTAAGAATTACGACCACAATCAATGATAAACAAGCAAGCGTATATGTGCCTAAATCCTACGGCACTCAATTCGGGTCCTAACCACACAGAAGGGGTTGAAACATACACACCACACCACAGAGAAGTTCAATCCCGAATATTACAAATTAACAGGGTTCAAAGAGAGAGGAACCCTGTGAATGATGAAAAAAATAAATCTAGACTAAACTTCTCTCTCTCAAAATTAAGAATTAATCTTTGTCTTTACAGATCCTTGATTTATTTCCCAAAAATTCACTCCGAGTAATCTGTGAAGAGAGAAATTGTGGTTAGTATCAGAAGTGAGAGATAAATGCAAAATGAAATGCAGAAATAAAATGCAAAAGAAAAAAATAGCATAAAAATTAATTTCGAAAAATAATTACAAAAAATAATTTAAAACCCTAAAAATGTGTCGTTCCCTGGCAACGACGTCATTTGATGAACGTGAAAATTGCCTCTTTAATTATCTTAAATTGTAGTATAGGAGGCGATAAATGGTCAATCAAAAACCACAATCTTCGAATGTTGTGAAATATTTTAAGTTGGGAAGACTACCAAGGTCGAACATAAGGAACGGTGATTTTTTGTTGTGAGTTTTAAATTAAATAATTAATTAATCAAATGATGGGTTAATTTCTATGTCAGAAAATAAAATGGAAATATGATGATGCAATGTGAAAAATAACAAAGAGAATAATCAAGCTCAGGATCTGTGATTTTATATGATTTAAATCCTTAATGAAATTGATCAAATAATCCTCAAAATTTATCACAAATCAAAATATTCAAACTGATTCCAATACTTCATGTCAATAATTCAATTGATAATCCTAATAATTCGAAGCAAAATTTCTGGCCACGGAATTTCTATGATTTAATTCCTTAAATAGTCGATGCTAATAATTAAGGAATAAATCTTAATTAATCCCCCTACAATAGTTAAATCCTAAAAATAACCATAATAGTATAAAGGGATCAAATAATTTCAAGTCATCGCACTTAATCCCCTGCAAATAACGTCAATGAACTTCTCAGCTAAGAATGACACAAATACGTCAAGATGAAGCCTGCATACATCAAAATGCTCCTCCAATGGTAATCATCAATAAACGGCTTCAGATCTATCTACAAGATATTTAATATAAAAGAGCATGAAAATAGCTTCAAATCGGCATATTATACGCTAAATTGGAGTTCAAATGAGCAAGATATGATGAAATAAAGATCTAGGGACCAAAATGCAATAAAAAGTTAAGTTTTTTTTCAAATGGCTCCATGGAGGACTTATCTGTAAAAAGCAAAACCCGCATGGGCCTTTCTGTAATTTGCCTAGGGGCACGTGCTCTGCGCGTGAATTACGGGGGTTGTTTTGTAATTTTCAAATACTGTGGGGTGTTCTCTACAATTTTTCCACCTGCACACGTGCATTGCACGTGCATTTGGAGGTTCAGCGGGAGGCGCAGGCTCGGGCGAGGCTCGGTGTGTTAAGCCAGAGGCTCGGAGGCCTGAGGCTGAGGCTCGATGTCTCGAGCCTATGTGGCAATGAAAGGAGGCTCGGGCAGCCCGAGCCTCGAGGCTAGAACCGAGGTTAGGCCGGGGATGCGTGGTGAAACGACAACCGTTGGATCAAGGCTTCGGACCAATCCAACGGACACTGAAGGCGTAACGGGTGGCGACGCTCTTACTGCAAGGCAGGCGGATGGCGGTGGAGTCGAGGGCGTCGGGCGGAAGAGCTCAGCCTCAAGCGACACACGCCCAAGGCAGAGCTACTCGCGGCGAAGCGCGAGGCGGTCGGTGGGCAGAGGGAGTCACCTGGAGGGAGGAAGCGACCGAGGGCAGAGGAGCTCTGCAGCCGTCGATGGTCGACGACTGCTGGACGAAGGCTCGCCGACACACGGCCGAGCGTGACCGAGCGGAAGGCAGTGGTTGGTGGATCGGGGTGGCTTCGATCTATGGAGGAGAAGGGAGAGGTTTGCTGTTATACCTGCAAGCGCAAATAATGGGAGTGAAAAAGGGGCGGGAGCGGAGACGCCAGTGGTGAAGAAGTGGGCGAGCGTGGTCGGGAAGAGGTAGCGACGCGAGGGCAGTGTGGTGAAGAAGGGGGAATCGTGGGTGAAGCGGAAGTTTGAATGGCGATCTGGACAAGGAAGGAGATAGCATATGGGAGATCGGGTTCTCCTGGAGGTTGAATCTGCTGTGGAACAGCTCCGATTATCGCTCAAGCCACACGGCAGGGGTGGCGAGCTGAGCAACTCGATGGAGATGCAGCAGAGCTCGAGCTCTGTATCACGTCGTGAGAAGTCACCAGGCCGCTGTCACCAGCCGCACAGGGGTTAAGGGCGGATGGCGTTGAAGCAGGACGGAGGTGAAGATTAAAGGAGAGGTGAGCGGAGGGCGTTACATGTAGGTGGCCATAACGGCCGGGGCGGGGGAGGGAGTTACATGCAGGTGGGAGACGTTGCTTGGATGGGGGAAGAAGATGGTCACGTGGTTGGCACATGATTCGAAAGAGAGAAGAGAGAGGGAGTGAATCATGTGCCAAGCACGTGACTGGGGGTGATAGAAGGAGAGAGAAACAGGGTGCCATGTGACACACCCAGGGGTTGCCACATGTCACCCCAAAAAATAAAATTCTAAGAGAAAGAAAAATAGAAAAGAAATAGAAGCAGATCTCGGATCAAAAACTTTCCTTCAGGAAAGTTGTTCTCCTCAACGAGATCTACAACTTTTATAAAGAAACCGGGAGAAAAAGAGGTCACCTGTGTGAAGTGGCAATTTTGGTGGTCTCCAAGTGTATAGAAAACCGATTTTTTGGAGTTTTGTAATTTTTGGGTGGCTTTTAAAGAGGATAAAAATTATAGAAAAAAAATAAAAATACAAGAAATTAATTACAATCTAATCTATTTTTTTGGATTTTTAATAAATAAGAAAATAGGAAAATAAAATAGGAGTATGAAATACGAGACTTTTGCACAGACTCACAATGGACACTCGGAAACAGTCAGTTTCTTTGATTTCATTCTTAATCTAGATTTGGATTGTTAAGCCACTTGATAAAACTTTTATCAAAGAACATAAATGAAGAAGAAACAAAATTAAAAGGATTAATAATTGTACATAAAAACTCGGGTCAAAAATCACAAAAAGCTAAAATGTGCTAAAGAGGCTCAAAACCCAACTTTCACATATGAGTTTCGAATCTTACAAAATTAATCTTGATTTGAAGGTATTTGAAAATGGAATACTTCAAAAGTGAGTAGACCAAAATCAGACATTGTATGAAGAAGATATGCGCATTTTAGTCTATTAGATGTGAAATTAGACTTTGGGATTCTTTGACACTTATTTGAATTAGAAATTTTTTTATTTTTTATTTATTCTTGTTAGTAATATTTACACAATGGAGGTGGTTTTGGGTCAATTGGAGTTAGGATGAATTAATTAAAAACTGTGGAAGTTAGCTGCTTTTTGGGTCATTTTACACTTGGGATTTTTAATGCAAATATGCATGATGAAATGCAAATATTATTTACAAATGTATGATAATGATGCTCTATTAATTATTAAATGCAAATGAATTATGGGGCATAGAGCCTAATTGACCAATTTTAGCATGATGAATACGAGATTCATCATACCCCTATACATAAACCATGCTCGTCCCCGAACATCAATGAATGAATTAGTTAGATAAATCCCCGACTGTGCATGTGAATTTTCAAGGTTCAATTCATCGAAGACCCTTAATTTGAGTTATCCTATAATTCTGGGTTCAATCATGCTTTAATCAAAAGGAATCCAACTTCTCTAATTTTCAGACTCTCTGTTTGTACATATAATATAAGGATTTGATTTTTAGTGTATTGCATTCATGAGAGTCGAGTCGAGACATCACTTAAAGTTCCAGTTAAAGTTCCAGTCCAGGAGGCTCTCCTCTAGACCTAATCCTCAACACTAGGGAATAAGTCTACTCTTGCTTCAGTCAACCGTCTCATTAGCTTGTCAGACTTGAAATATAGATGGATGGCCAGATGATTGAGGATATAGAATTGTGTCTAATTTTCTCTCCCTCGCATTGGAACAAGGGGCCTCTTGAGTGCCTTATTACTCAACACTTAGATATTTTTGTTGTTGATCAATGTGTCCGTCAAGAGAATTCAGAGTCGTCTGCACTTGTTTTTCTGGGAGTACATTGGGGTGTGTCTCTTTGAGTATCTAAGATACCTTCGACATCCAGACTTGTATCGCTTACAATATAGAGCCCTTTTTTGGTGCTAGGCCGACTCCTTGGTCCTAATTAGTGTTTGGTCTAAGTGGACACTTTGAAAATGTTTGGGAGCGCTCGTCATTGGTGGAAGCTCTTTTGAAAATTGATTTTGAGGAATAGAGCTTTTCTTTGAACATTTCTTTCTTTTCTTTTCTTTTCTTTTTGGCTAGCTCCACTACTTTTACCAAAAGTTGGCGCACAATGATCAACAATTAACTTTCATCACACCCTGGCACATAGGTAAATATCAAACGATAGCATATGAACTTGTTCATATACTGGCTAGGATTTTGTTGACACTCAAGTTTCTTGAAACCTTCATTAACTTTATCTCATCCTCGAGCACCATTAGATTGGGTCTAGACTTGAATCTCTAGTCCTAGTTCCTCAAGTGATAACTTAACTCATCTCATCAATCATGCAGTTGTGAAAGTGATGTGCTTATCATATTCTTTAGAGGGTAGAGATGAAGAGTGCAATATAGCGCTCATATTTTCAAACTTAGGAAGTGTGGATTATTAAGTTCAAAACCCAAATGACTAAGGTTGGCTAACTCAGACTCTCAAGATCACAAAAATCAAGTCTCCTCAAAAATCCTCAAGCCTCGAGTGAATGTTAATGTGTCTAGGAATAATTCAACCAAGGAATGCGTGGATGCATGAAATGCTAGACCATGACTGAATTTTTTTATGCAACAAAATTTTATTGTTTGCTTTGAATTTTTTGTTTTGGTTTTGTTTTTTTTTGAAAACCATGTATTATTTGTACACATCCCCGATGTTAGATGACAACAGCTAAAGTAGGAGCTATGGATAAAGTAGGTAGAATATATACAAACACCCCCCCCCATACTTAGAGTGTGCTATGTCCTCATGGCACAAAGTGAAATGTAGACATAGCTCGTACTAAGTATAGATGAGTAAAAGAGTACATAAGTCGACATGCCCCCTATACTTAGAATTTTGAGGGACTAAGCATAGCAGAAAAGCATGAAATGAGGCAGTCGAGGGAGAGCAGAAAGAATAGAAGTGGTGTATACACCATGATACCGGTCTCCCTATACTTAGTCTCAGGTCAGCCCAAGTATGATTGGATAATTACAGATGGAGAACCGAGTAGATTTACGGATGTACAAGATCAAGGAGGTTTGCGACAGACCTTCTTGCGGGAGTGTGGCAAGAGATAGTGTGGAGATGTGGAGGGCGGTGAAGAGGGGGCGGATGAAGAAGACCAACCATCATCAGAGTCATCTTCAGGAGACTAGTAGTCGTACGTAGAGGATCTCTAACTATTGTCAATCAGGGGTAAGTGCCCATGGATCAGAGCTGTACTTATTGCACTTACCTTATGAACCACTTCAGGACCAGACGAGGACTTTTCAGAAATCACCTGGTGTCTAAGGTCAAAGGTGACTTTCTTGGTTAGTTTATTTCCATGAGAAGTATCGGGAGGAAGATGGATAGTCTTCATCTCCCTATCTTGAGTAGCCGTTGTGGCAATTATGAGTTCTTCGTCGGATGAATCCTCGTAAAAGTCGATCAATTCTTGTAGGGTCATACGCTGCTTTGGGCTAGGGAGATTGTTCCTGGTGGTTTTGTGAGTTATGGTTGGGGATGTTGATGTCACTTCCTGGTAATCGTGATTTTCGGTGACATTGGAGGTTTCCTGAGTCGGTTCCTTATATGGTTAAAGTATCTCGTGGATTACTGCTGACTCAAAGTTTGGACTACTTAAATAATCGTGACGATCCTCAGAAATATGGTCCAACTCATCATTAGCTCCAAAGTCTCGATTCCTCCTAAGTGTTATGGTGGTGAGAATCTGAGGTTTGTCCAACAATCAGTCTTTCATGTGACCCTCCTAGGGTTTGTATCTGTGTGCCATGAGGAGATGTCTGATAATGTGAATTGTTTGTCTCAAGATCACAACTATCAGTTTCAAGTTCGTTTTCCTCAGAGCAGGTCGTGTCATTGAGGTTTTGTTCATTGTGGTCCGAGTTCGGGAATTTGATTTCCTGAGTCTCACAATCGACGATCGCCTTAGCGGAGGCTAAGAATGGTTTTCCTAAAATGATAGGAGACTAGGACAACCTTTTGGGGTGTTCAATGTCAAGGACAATAAAGTCCACTTTATGTTCTTTACCTCAGAAATTTATGACGATAGAAACGATCCCTTGCGGTCTTTTGGTAGATCGATCGGGAAATTGAACGATTTCCCTAGTCTTTTTTAGTTGTTCGAGTTTGAGTTTGTCAAAGACGAACTTGGAGAGGATGTTTAATGTGGAATCGCCATCTAACTGAATATGAGTAAATGTAGAATCCTCAATTTCACACATAATCTGAGTCAAGCTTGACTTTACGGCTATTGATTTTATGATTCACCACCAAAGAACTGGCCATAGATATGGCATGATATTCATCCTTGATCGTTTCTTTCCCGTCTTTTTAGAGTTTAATCGACTCTTCACAAATTGCTTAAGATCGGGCACATATTCTATGGCCTTGATCAATGGAAGCTCTAAGATCAGACTCTTGCAAGATGCTTCCACTTCAGAATTGTCCAATTTCTTCGAATTTTCTATTTTTCCAATTTTTTGATATTTTCTGTGATATGGTCAGTGGGGGTCAGAGGTCAATGGTGGTTGTGCTTGATTGTGAGTCACGTGATTATTATGTGATTCACTTGGCGGTGGCCTCACTTCTTGTGGATTCTACATAGATTGAATGAGATCATATATTTTCTCACCCAAAGCGTTGTCTCTATAATTGATCCGAGCAATCTCATCCTCAAACATCTCATGAGTTGTGATTGAATAATCATTCTCTATATGTCGTGACTCTGTCATGTAACCTCTAGTAGAGTATTGATTGTTCATAGTCATTATGGTCTGATCATGAGTCATGTTTCCTTGACTCTGATTTTCTCGTGGATTTTCAAAGGAAAATTGATTGTACTCAAGAAGATAGTCAACCTGAATAGGGGATGGTTCAAGAGGCTGTGAGATCATAGTAACTGGAAATCTTGTTTTACTGTCAATATCGGTTACTCTATTGTTCATCCTCAATTTTGCTCGCTCTCCCATGTCCATAAGATTGTCGGAATGTGAGAGAGGTCTAATCCATGAAGAAGTGTGGTCATAGCGTGGGATATATGGGAGGGCTGAGAATGATGGCTGAGGGGGACCAGGTTTGAAGAGCATATTCCCCTGAACAATGTGAGAAGAAGGATATCGGGACATGGTCGTGGAGATTGAGTAGGAAGACCAATGTGTCGACATCTTCTCAAGAGAGGGATAGAATGATTCTCATACCACAATATATTTGCAATTATAAGGTCTTTGACGCACACAATTCAAACACAAAATAAACACGTAGATTCACCCACTCAACACTAGTGAAGGCATGTCAGGGCTCAGCCACTTATCTTTTTTATTTTAATTTTAAGTGATCAAACAATCTTAAAAAGATTAAGCAGAGATGTTTGATGCCGAAATAATTCAAAAAGACTGTCTCGAGTTCATACAACTAGTTGCATCCACTTTCAGCCAGTATGGGTGTAAGTACGGACCGCTAGACAGCTACCCGTGTTACTTGAGGACGGAGCCTTTCACGGTGTCCTCTAAACCGCCCACTCTGCTAAGGGAATCGGACCGTAAATGGCTACCTGAAACCCTCACTGAGAAGTAGCTAACCGTTTTTAAAAACAGTAGTCTGAGTAAAAATTTTCGGTTTTTGGCTCTGTCCTAAGTGTGTGATCTTTGTCCTTACAAACAATGAGTGCGTTATTCTCTTTCACGCCTAACGAGCAGTCCCAATTCCTTTAATTCCTAAGTTATGAAACTGAGAAGGAAGAATCGAAAAAACCAATGCAAGCGTAAATCAATGATGCATGCTTAAGATGAAGACTTACAGTGATTCCTCGCTTCTTCATGCGGGATGCAATACAAAGAATTAAAATTACACTAAATGATATGCACAGATAAAAACATCTACACAGATAGTTTTATTAACGGGCAAAAATTGATTTCAATTTTGCTAATGTTGAACGATCTACCAGTGCGTATAATTAGTGAATCTGTGGCCAAAGAATTACACTCACAATCAAAGATAAACAAGCAAGCGTATATGTGCCTAATTCCTATGCCACTCAATTCAGGTCCTAACCACACAGAAGGGGTTGAAACAAACCCGACACATCACAGAGAAGTTCAATCCTGAATATTACGAATTAACAGGGTTCAAAGAGAGAGGAACCTGTGAATGATGCAAAAAATTAAATCTAGACTAAACTTCTCTCTCTCTCAAAATTAAGAATTAATCTTTTTCTTTACAGATCCTTGATTTATTTCCCAAAAAATCACTCCGAGTAATCTGTGAAGAGAGAAATTGTGGTTAGTATCAGAAGTGAGAGATAAATGCAAAACGAAATTCAGAAATAAAATGCAAAAGAAAAAATGGCATAAAAATTAATTTTGAAAAAATAATTACAAAAAATAATTTAAAACCCTAAAAATGCATCGTTCCCCGACAACGGCATCATTTGATGAACGTGAAAATCATCTCTTTAATTATCTTAAATTGTAGTATAGGAGGCGATAAATGGTCAATCAAAAACCACAATCTTCGAATGTTGTGGAATATTTTGAGTTGGAAAGTCTACCAAGGTCGAACACAAGGAACGATGATTTTTTGTTGTGAGTTTTAAATTAAATTAAATAATTAATCAAATGATGGGTTAATTTCTGTGTCAGAAAATAAAATGGAAATATGATGATGCAATGTGAAAAATAACAAAGAGAATAATCAAGCTCAGGATCTGTGATTTTATATGATTTAAATCCTTAAGGAAATTGATCAAATAATCCTCAAAATTAATCACAAATCAAAATATTCAAACTGATTCCGATTCATGTCAATAATTCAATTGATAATCCTAATAATTCAAAGCAAAATTTCTGGCCACAGAATTTCTGTGGTTTAATTCCTCAAATAGTCGATGCTAGTAATTAAGAAATAAATCTTAATTAATCCCCCTAAAATAGTTAAATCCTCAAAAATATTCAGAATAGTATAAAGGATCAAATAATTTCAGGTCATCACACTTAATCCCCTACAAATAACGTCAATGAACTTCTCAGTTAAGAATGGCACAAATACGTCAAGATGAAGCATGCATATATCAAAATTCTCCTCCAATGGTAATCATCAATAAACGGCTTCAGATCTATCCACAAGATATTTAATATGAAAGAGCATGAAAATAGCTTCAAATCGATATATTATACGCTAAAATTGGAGTTCAAATGAGCAAGATATGATGAAATAAAGATCTAGGGTCCAAAATGCAATAAAACGTTAAGTTTTCTTTTCAAAAGGCTCCATGGAGGACTTATCTGTAATAAGAAAAACCTGCCTGGGCCTTTCTGTAATTTGCCCAGGGGCACGTGCTCTGTGCGTGAGTTACGGGGGCTGTTTTGTAATTTTCAAATATTGTGGGGTGTTCTCTGTAATTTTTCCACCTGCGCACGTGCGTTGCGCGTTCATTTGGAGGTTCGGCGGGAGGCGCAGGCTCGGGCGAGGCTCTGTGTGTCAAGCCAGAGGCTCGGAGGCTCGAGGCTGAGGCTCGATGTCCCGAGCCTATGTGGCAGTGAAAGGAGGCTCGGGCGGCCTGAACCTCGAGGCTAGAACCGAGGCTAGGCTGGGGATGCGTGGTGAAACGACAACCGTTGGATCAAGGCTTCGAACCCATCCAATGGACACTGGAGGCGTAGCGGGTGGTGGCGCTCTTACTGTAAGGCAGGCGGATGGCGGTGGAGTCGAGGGCGTCGGGCGGAGGAGCTCAGCCTCAGGCGACACATGCCCGAGGCAGAGCTACTGGCGGCGAAGCGCGAGGCGTTCGGTGGGCAGAGGGAGTCGCTTGGAGGGAGGAAGCGACCGAGGGCAGAGGGGGTCTGCAGCCATCGATGGTCGACGACTGCTACACGAAGGCTCGCCGACACACGGCCGAGCGTGACCGAGCGGAAGGCAGTGGTTGGTGGCTCGGGGTGGCTTGGATCTATGGAGGAGAAGGGGCGAGGTTTGCTGCTATACCTGCAAGCGCAAATAACGGGAGTGAAAAGGGTGCGGGAGCATAGATGCCGGTGGTGAAGAAGCGGGCGAGCGTGGTCGGGCGGAGGTAGCGGTGTGAGGGCGGCGTGGTGAATAAGGGGGAATCGTGGGTGAAGCGGAAGTTTGAATGGCGATCTGGACAAGGAAGGAGATAGCAGATGGGAGATCGGGTTCTCCTGGAGGTTGGATCTGCTGTGGAGCAGCTCCGATTATCGCTCAAGCAATGCAACAGGGGTGGCGAGTTGAGCAACTCGGTGGAGATGATGCAGAGCTTGAGCTCTGGATCACGTTGCGAGAAGGGTCACCAGGCCGCTGTCATCGGTACGTAGGGGTTAAGGGCAGATGGCATTGAAGGAGGATGGAGGTGAAGATTTAAAGGAGAGGTGAGTGGAGGGCGTTACATGGAGGTGGCCGTAATGGCCGGGGCAAGGGAGGGAGTTGCATGCAGGTGGGAGACGTTGCTAGGAAAGGGGAAGAAGATGGTCACGTGATTGGCATGTGACCATAGAGAGGGAAGAGAGAGGGAGCGAGTCATGTGCCAAGCATGTGATTGGGGATGGCGGCTGGAGAGAGAAACGGGGTGCCACATGGCATGCCCAGGGGTTGCCACGTGTCACTCCAAAAATTTTTCAAAATTCTAAGAGAAAGAAAAATAGAAAAGAAATATAAGGAGACCTCGGATCAAAAAACTTCATAAAAGTTGTTTTTCTCGACGAGATCTACAACTCTCATGAAGGAACCAGGAGCAAAAGATGTCATCTGTGTGAAGTGGTATTTTTGGTGGTCTCCAAGTGTATAAAAAACCGATTTTTTGGAGTTTTGTAATTTTTTGTGGTTTTTAAGAGGATAGAAATCATAGAAAAAATACAATAAAATACAAGAAAGTAATTACACACTAATCTAATTTTTTTGGATTTTTAATAATAATAAAATAGGAAAATAAAATAGGAGTATGAAATACGAGACTTTTGCACAGACTCACAACGAACACTCGGACACAGTCACTTTCTTTGATTTCAGTCTTAATCTAGATTTGGATTTTTAAGTCTCTTGATAAAACTTTCATCAAAGAACATAAATGAAGAAGAAATAAAATTAAAAGGGTTAATTATGTACATAAAAACTCGGATCAAAAATCGTAAAAAGCTAAAATACGCAAAAGAGGCTCAAAACCCAACTTTCACATATGAGCTCCAAATTTTACGAATTGGTCTTGATTTGAAGGTATTTGAAAATGGAGTACTTTAAAAGTGAGTAGACCAAAATCAGACACTATATGAGGAAGATATGTGCATTTTAGTTTGTTAGATGTTAAATTAGACTTTGGGGTTATTTGACATTTATTTGAGTTAATAATTTTTTGCATTTTTTATTCTTGTTAGTAACATCTACACAATTAGAGGTGGTTTGGGGTCAATTGGAGTTAGGATGAATTAATTAAAAACTGTGGAAGTTAGCTGCTTTTTGGGTCATTTTACACTAGGGATTTTTAATACAATTATGAACGATGAAATGCAAATATTATTTACAAATATATGTATGCTAACGATGCTCTATTAATTATTAAATGCGAATGAATTATAGGGAACAGAGCCTAATTGGCCAATTTTAGCATGATGAATACGAGATTCATCTGCCCACTGATGATGTGGCAAGGTGACATGGCATGTTGACGTGACAGATGACAAGGCATGCTGACAGAGCGGGCGACGTGGCGTCGGTTGCAGAAGACGAAGGGATTGCACAGAAGATGAAAATCCAAGGCGTGTGAAGAGACATCTCGGAAGACGAAGGGTCTCCGCAGAAGACGAAGAGTCCTTGCATTCATTATACATGTAATAATCAGTGTGCCTTCGTTTACCCCCAGCTTGTGTATATAAGGAGGGGTAGAGCTCATTTGTAAACAACACACTTGAGACTGAGTCTCTTATTAATAACAAAAAGGGTTTAGCGTCATTGCCCTTGTGTCCTTGTGCTTGTGTTCGAGTGTTCGAGCGGCGTCGTTATTGGACGTGTTAGTGTACGTCTACACGCAAAGAGGAAGGTTGGTTAGCTTGCGAGAAGCTAATACCGCACATGTTAGTCTCAAAAATCGTTGTTGAGGTTTTATCCATGTGACAGTAGCTATGATGTTAATGGCCCAGCGTAAAGAGAAACAAAAGACTTTGTCCACTCTAGATAATACATGAGGTGTGGAAGATAAGGTGATCAGTATCTATGTCGCTAATTACCTAATGTGGTGAAAGACTGTTCCAAGCTGGTTAGACTTTCACACTTGATATGATGTTATACAGTTCCGCATGTTTTTATGTGCTATGCCAACCTCAATCTTAATAACTTCTCAAAGTGATATTGAGAAAGCATTCCTTGGACTAATATTGCGGCTTCTTCTTCGGTGTTAGCTAGGAAATTTCTTTAGGGCTGTTTCTGTTTATTTGTTATTTACTATTCGGTTCACAAAGAAGAGATAAATGATAAGGGATAAAAGTTAGTTATTTTTGTTTAAATTTATTGTGCTTTGGGAGTTTACACATCACATCTAATGTAAAAAAAATTTCACATACTCCTGAACTACAACATTGAAACCGTAATATGCGATCAAACCTCCGATTTGTGCAGCATGATTTGGCTCCTGCAGAATGTCATCGTGAACTTCATGCTAGCAGGGCACGTCATCACGTCTTTAGCTCTAATGTAGTCCTGTTGGTTCCTCTCCTTACATAGAGAGGTGGACAGGAAGATTACTCGCAGAGGTCAGGTCCATGAAGGCAACCAGGAAGAACCCGCAAACCAAGGAAGGAGAAAACCATCAACTTTAACTTGGACAAGCTAAGGAGATGCGATACTTGGACATGGCGATCACTGAGTATCTCCGACTCTACTTGCCGATACCGATTGAGAACGGAACGTGCAAGGACAACGTGAAGTCAGGAAGGATCTCGATGGGGGAAGGAATGCTTCATATTTTACAACGCATACAACACAGGGAGGATGGAAGGGATATTGGGGAAGGACTGCAAGAATTACAGGCCAGAGTTGTTGCTAGTGGACGTGTTTGCGTATTCCACGAGAGACCGAGGATGTGCTTGGGGAAGGAGATGACCTACATGTAGATGAAGTTTCCATTGCGGCAAGCATGGTCAAGAGGTTCAAGGTTCGGGTCGCAGAGGAGAGCCAAGAGTGGCATGAGTAAGAATGGTGCAAGAGTCCATTGCATGTTGGGAGACTCCGCACCAACCTGCACGTTGCGCTCTGATTGGGACCATCATCTAACACAAGCCTGCGCTTACAGAGGACGATGATAACAAGAGAAACATGCTTCAGAAAGACGAATTTGTGGAGTAACAGAGCTCACACTTCCTGATGAATCCATATTACCTCAACTCGACTTGAGTGAGATCAGCACTTTGATGGAATAATAACTGCGTACAAAAGGAAAATTTAGATTACATTCACAACAACGTATAGAGGTTCTGGTCAGAAGGATGATACAAAATTTCCATTGAAGTACAGAGCTCAGACGAGTCCTTCGGCAACATTAGCTACATTACAAGCATGCTGTAATCGTTGCTTCACTTTCACATATATACTTCAAACTTTTCATCCTTCCAAACCACTGTAACGTTATGGTAGAAGCAGAGAACTCCGAACAAGTTACGATTGTGGCATTGAGCTTTCCAATCTGCAATAAATGAGTAAATACACCAATCAAAATACTAATAAGCCTATAACAATAAGCGTTTCACTACTCAGTGGAACGAATCTACATGCACATTACATGATCATTATCTCATAACAATAAGCCTTTCACTACTCACAAATAAAATATACACATTATTTTTCTCCTAGCTCTTCAAATTCTTGTTGTTTGGACAATGGCGGGCGGTACTTAGACAGAGAATGTGATCAAAAAACAATGATCCCTAAACAATTTTAGTTCAGATATTAACATCAGGCGAATCTCACAATTTCAACTTCCACAAGAATTTAGATTGTAAGACACGCTACCCCTTCTATTTTCATCAAACTTTAAACACATATAAACGTGTCCTTAAAAACGAATTCAAGTAAACAAAGTGAATGCATAACCAGACAAATGGAGGTTTGGTTTGATATGCTCTGTTATTAGATAGGTAAAAATTGAAACGCGGTCTTTTGGATGGTGGACATGATAGTGAACCACCGGACCATTTATGAGGGTTAACATTTTCATGATAACACCTTGCAACATGAGATTGGGATTAGATTGTATAACTGCTGCAAATAAGATTTATTCAATTATTACAATGTTTTTAGAACTAAAAGGACGGACCTCCAAAGGGGCCTGTCCACGCTTTGTGTATTAATTAATAACTATAGACAAAAAGTTGCAAAAAGTACAAGCACCAAAACTCGTAGAGAGCCTTCAGGATAGAATCTCACATCCTTAAAAATCAGCCATTCCTCGCCAGCCAAGATAGCCCAGATGTGTGTGAACATACTCCACCGGTCGCGCTATCCACCCAACCAATTTCTTCTCCAGCTTCTCTACCACCAGCAACCAATCAACATGCATGAGTTTCCATACATCATCGACATACCAAGGTACGAGATTGGCAACCTCCTTTGACCCATCCCCAAAATCGTCTAAAGCAAATGTCACAACCACCTCTTGTGAAAGAACAAATGGGACAAAAGCCAACTTAACCCTATTAAGCACGCAACCATAAGAGGCTTCCAAAAATATCAAGCATCGTTTTAATCCACTTACAACCCGTAGACCGAGCTTCTATGAAGAAAATTGTGACATCTGCATACTGCGGCATTGGGATCAAGAAATCATCTCAGGAATAACCCCTAAAGAATTGTCCCTCCTCAGCAAGCTTTGCCATGACCACCAGCGCATCGAAAGGCCAAAACAAACAGAAACAAGGCCAGCGGATACCGTTGCTTAACACCCCTCTTTAGTTGGAAGAATCCCCTCTCTTGCCTTTTATTTTACCAACACTAAACACGAGGAGTTCATGATGCGTCTCTTCATTCAATCAATCCAGATGTCCAGAAAACTCCTCCAAACGAGGGAGGTCTAGATGAACTTCCAATCCATGCAATCATAAACCTTAGTTTAGATTCACATCCCTTGCTATAAAGATTTGGTGGAAGAAATATATCCAAATGAGGAACGTCATATGAACTTCCAATCGAACAAGGGAGGCCTATCTTTATTCAACTAATGTAATTTGCTTAACGCCCCTCTTTAGTTGGAAGAATCCCCTCTCTTGCCTTCTATTTTACCAACACTAAACACAAGGAGTTCATGATGCGTCTCTTCATTCCATCAATCCAGATGTCTAGAAAACTCCTCCAAACGAGGGAGGTCTAGATGAGCTTCCAATCCATGCAATCATAAGCCTTAGTTTAGATTCACATCCCTTGCCATAAAGATATGTTGGTAGAAATATATCCGAACGAGGGACGCCATATGAACTTCCTATCGAACAAGTGATGCCCATCTTTATTCAACTAATGTAATTGGAAATAAGGAATTATTGCGATAGAAATACATAAAGGTTACACTTTAATCCTTGTGGTGGACCTTCAATCTAGCGGAAACCCTTAGTTTCACATCCCTTGCCATACAAATATAGTGGTAGCACTCAAGATCCTTATCTAAGAAGAGCTTACATGCACAGGAAAGCCCGTCATTATTCATCTAGTGCACCTCCATCTTCCCTACCTCAATCTTGCCTTCCACAACCTTTCCGCATCCCTTCATTCAACCACTTTGACAAATGTCTTCCCACTTATAGATTGACTAGGTTGCCCCTCCGTCCTTCCATTTTGATGCTGAGGGAAGGCGAGAGGTCTAAGAATGAAGTGAGGATGAAAGAAAGAGTGAGGAGAGCTAGGGAAATAGTAGGAATAGAGAAAAGAAGTGGTTTCAAAACTCAAGTTCCTGGTTTCATTCATTTTTTAAACCCTTTTGCAGACAGAAGACTCAACTTTTACATGTGCATACAATAGAAGAATAAAAGCATAAAACGTTGTAAATTAACTTTCAATCTAAACGTACAAGACCCAATTGAAAAAAGGACAAACACAAGCAATAAAGTGATGGACAAGATTTAGAAACTGGACTCCTACCTGCATCACCATGTCATCCATCAGAGCTTCTGTTTAGCCATGGAAGTCTGCACAACACCATTGTTAGTTTTCTTTTTCGGAAAAACGAAGGATTACATTCCACCGTGGGTCTCCAGTCCGGACATTATTAATGAGAAGATACGCTTAGTGTACACATACATTTTTTTTATGAGAACAAGGGTGCAGTCCCTAGCTTGGAACCCACCTCAATTTTATTAAATTAAAGATTATTACATGGACATACCAACAAGACATCGCCATACCCCTCAAAATTACATGCCACTCCACAACAACACTAATGCCTTGTAATGTCCCAACACCTTCTCATGCCGAAAAGGACACCCACAAAATATACTCTTTTTTGGCACACCAAATAGCCCACAGCAGAGCAAAGGGATCCGCCGCGTCCTCCTGCGAGCTACCACAAGCAGCCCTGACTGATCTCCAGAATGACAAACTGTCCGCGGAATGAAGCCAAGGCATCGATGCCCGTCATATATCGGTATCGAGAGGAAGGGGATACCGATATCAGGGTGCATATCCATTTACCAGGATATCGGCAATATATCACCATAACGGCCCATATCGGTAAAAAATGACTGGATTCAATACAAAAAATTTCGTATTCAAAAAAGGATAAGGATATGGTAATATCTATATCCGTATCTGTAACCGTCCGTTTGCATCCCTAGAAACCACAGCCTGGTTCATAGCATCGCACATCGCCAGCCTATATATCCTCCGGGCCTCTTTGGAGGAGAGCCGCAACTACCTCCTCTCAAATTTCCATGTGGGCGATGAGCGTAGATAAGCCCCCCCGTCATCTCTCGAGGAAGCTCCATCCACAGAATCCAACTTGGACTCCACCATCCTCGAGCCGCAAACCACCCCTCAGACATCACGCGCTGCCTCCCCCAATCGGCCATCCACCGGCGTCATCCCGGAGCAACCCTCACCTCGGCCCACCATAGCCGAGGACCTCGACTCTGAACGTCCCCCAGGCACCGAGGAGAGCACCACCCGGCCGGTCCCAAGTTGCGTCGACTGCTCCAGAGCCACGGAAAAGTTAAGGCGAGAGCTCGAGTCTAGGCTCACCCTCCTCGTCACGGACGTCGAGCCCTTCGCTACCTCCGGGAGAGGCTCACCACCATCCGAGTCAGGGTCGTGTACACATAAAATTAACATGCCATTTACAAGTAACCAACCACGACAAAATCTGTTTTCCCAACGAATAACATTCTCTATGCAACACCTCTCTTCTGAATACTCACACTTCTTAGAAACCACATATTGGAACTAGTATTCAGAAGTATTATACTACATTCGGTATTAACCAAATATAGACCAAAAAATCAAGGGTGGCAATCTGGTGAAGGTGACGCTAATGGATGTGGCACCGGTCTAGTGCAGTCGGTGCAAGTTGGAGGTGGTGTGGTAAAGGTGACGCTACTGAAGGCAAAACTGATGGAATTACTTGGAGAAGGGTTCAAGCTGAGAAGAAAACTTCGAGATAGAGAAGAGGTTTCAAGGTCGGATGGGAGGATCTGCTTTAGATGTGAAGGGCTTTTAGGGAAAAAAATCGGTCATGAGCCCACTTAAGAGAATTACGTGAGGCATGCACCTCATACTCTCCCTAGGCACCTTGGCTCTATCTTGCTCATATAATGCCACGCCTCAAGGATAAAGGATGGGGCTCAAGTCTCAAGTCTCAAGGAACTTTTAGGGCCGTGACTCAAGGAGTCGCTTCTTAAACCATGATTACCATGCAACAAGCAAGGAAATTACCCCAAGACATCACAGAATGCAAGGTGTGAAGAGCGGTGATAAGGCTAACGAAAATGAATCACCAAGTCCAGACAAGTTCCCAATATTATTCTTTCAGGAAATCTAGGAGGATGTGAAGATGGATATCCTAGATCTAATCAAGGAATTTTGATTTGGTAATGTTGAGGGAAAAGAAGTTCATAGTCTAAATGAGACCCAAGGGCTCTCTTATATAAGAAGCACTGGGTTAATTACACAAGAGATACATCAACAAAAGATAAAACATAAAAAGCATCGTGAGATACAACTATCTCAACACTCCCCCCTCAAGTTGGAGCATATATGTCTATCATGCTCAGCTTGGAGCAACACCTCTAAAAGGGACCTCTAACTAGGGCTTTGGTGAAGATTTTTTTTTGAGGCTCGGGCTTTGGTGAAGATGCCGGCCGTTTGATCTCCAGTGGACATATGAGAGGTGTGTTAAGATATTTATGTTATTTTGTCCTTTTTTCCATATTTTTTTGAAGTCTTCCTTTTTTCCATATTGTTTATTTGTATTGTCCAGTCTATGTAATTTACCCTTAGAGCTTTTCTCCTATATAAGAGAGCTCCAGGGTTAGATGGAATACATTTTTTCTTTTCCCTCAACATGGTATCAGAGCGACGGTCCTAGACCAGATCCTGTGCCCTAGAATCCTACCCCCACCAAAACCCTAGCCGCTCGTGCTCACCACCGCAGCCACCTCGAGCTACACGCCGCCATCACCTCGGGCTACGCGCCCAGCACCGCCCGTGCTCCCCACTCGCACGGCACGGCTAGCCCAGCGCCGCCCGTGCTTCCTAACCGTTCGGTCTTAGCTAATCGCCGCTCATCCACGTGGTGCACGTGTCCAGCCCTTGTCTCATCGATCGCTCCTCTCTTCGCGAGCCATAACGCGCTCCTTCGCGCGGTTGCTTTGATCCACATGATTTGGTGCTTTGGTGTGTTCACGCGTCCTTGCCTCCTTGTCGTTTTGTGAATTCGTGGTACTTAGGGTGTGACGTGAACACATCTAGAAACACCCTAGTTACCCAAAGGACTCTCTAGAAGAATGGAAGAGGTTGTGGTATGAGTCTACACCCACAACCATCTTCCTGTATGCCAGTGTAGACGCTGGTGATTCTTGTTGCTGACCCAGTCTTGAAGATAGTTGTCATCATGTCCGACAACAAAGTGGAAGTCCCATTCCTGGGTGCCTTCAAAGGTCTAGCACCCATTGTCAAAATGGATGGAACCAACTATGAACTGTGGGCCATGCAGTTCATGAGTTTGATGCAATGTAATGGCAAAAAGCACATCCTCACGACATAGGAACCACGTGACAAGACTGGGACAAATGCCTCATGGGAGGCGGATGATATGTATGCTCGCGTATGGCTATCTAGGACTGTATCCACAGAGATAGCTAATGATATTTTGAGCCAGCCATGGTTATTAAGGCGGCAAGGCGACAAGGCGTTCACCCTGGGCGCCTGGGCGCCTAGGCGCGCTTAGGCGCGCCTAGGCGTCTAGAAAAATGTGACCTATATCGCATTTGAGACATGCGACATCTAATTATTAAAAGCAAATGGATGTCGCATGTCTCATATGCGACATCCTTTTTTATTTTTTTAAGCGTATGTCGCATTTTGGAGATGCGATATCAATTAATATATTTTTTTAAGAAAAATACAGTATGTATTGGATTTATTTTTCTGTCAAGACCTTTTGTATTTATAAATACATAGTAACTAGAGTGTTAGAGTAATAAACGCAGCACAGTAACGATGGGTTGCACAGCTCTAAGATAATCTTCAATTTTTTCCCAAAAAGCATTCGCCATCACAGTTTCATAGACATGTTTCCCATCCTGTGTCTTCGACCAAGAACTAGTGTTCCACACCTCAGAAATAAACAAAGACGCCAAAGCTTTCCTTTGCTTGAGCAAACTAGTAAGGGTCAAATAGTTGGTAGCAAAGCGGGTAACTCCGCTTCTAGACAGCTCTTGGTGATCCTCACTGAATTGTAGAAACGCATCATGCAACCGAATATGCTGGTAAATATAGGTTGTTACTTTTCTGGCCCTCTTGATAACTCCTGCAAATTTATGTAACTTGGAAATATCCTCAAGCATCAGATCCAAGCAGTGTGCAGCACATGGAGTCCAAAAGAGGTTTTTCCTCTTCTCCATCAGTAACTTTCCTGCTAAAACAAAATTGCTTGCATTGTCGGTGACAACTTGTACAACGTTCTCCTCACCCACCATCTCCACAGCCTCGTCTATCAATTTGAACACATACTCACCGGTGTGTACATCGGATGTTGCATTCTTTGCATAAATAAAAAAGGACCCTTCTGGAGAATTAACAAGGAAGTTAATCAGACTTCGTTGTCGTTTATCAGTCCATGCATCACACATAATCGTGCATCCATATGTCCTCCAATGGCTTTCATGCTTCACCTGCAAATCTTTGGTCCTTGCATATAATCTTTCAAGTAGGGGCTTTCGCAATTGGTGATAAGATGGAGGAACAAATCCTCTCCCAGCTTGGACAATAGCCTCCACTGCCACCTCAAAAGCTTCTCGTTGTGCAACATTAAAAGGGATGCCACCTGTATAGAATAGCTCAGCTATGGCATCATATGCCACCTGGGTAGCATCCTTTTTTTAAAGCAAACTCAATTGTAGTTTGTTGTGCTTCACCACGAGCCCTTGCTGCCCTCCTTTGTGCCACAACCTCCCATGGGCTAGCAGAACTAAACGAGTCCATAGGACCCTTGCCGTGTGGATCCTTCCGTACAGGTGGCCTATTTGCAGAACATGAACCAGAACCAGATTTAATGTTTTTACCTGTTGTAGCCGTAGGATGTGAGTCATCCAAGATGACTACATGTTCACCATGATCACCATCATCTGCATCTGGAATGTTTGAATCAGCTCCACTATATCTGTAATCAACGACTATCTTCCTCTTCTTGTTACGATTTTTGAAGTCAGCCATCTCTTTCTTAATCTCTATAGTGGCTTTTGGACACATAGATACATCTCGATAACCACCAATCAAGTGTTCTTTCTGCCTTTTGATTCCACCATTAGTAATGTGGCCGCACAATGCACATTGCACCTTATTCTTGGCTAGTGTATTCGGCCAAAAAGAGTACTTCCAACCGGGATCCTTCGATGCCGCTTTCAAGCATGGATCATTCATCTTGTCGGTGAAGCGGGGATCAATTTCTCCAGGCCTTTGCACAGTAGATGGGGTTGGTGTAGTAGTGGGATTAGGAATGGCATCCCCATCCAAGGATTCCATTGAAGTCATTCTACAATGGGAGAGCAAGAGAACGCGCGGAGGCTGTTGGAGCAGGAGGGAGGCCACTGGAGGAGGTAGGGAAGTCGCCGGAGGAGGAGGGAGGCCGTTGGAGGAGGAGGGAGGCCGCCGGAGGAGGAGGGAGGCCGCTGGAGGAGGAAGGAGACCGTTGGAGGAAGAGGGCGTCTGTTGAAGGTGGTAGGGACTCGGGAGGATGTCAGAGGAGGATGGAGGCCGTCGGAGGAGGAGGGAGCCCGCTGGAGGAGCTAGGGAGGCGACTGCGGAGGAGACAGGGGCGATAAGGGGTTTCTCTGCTAAACACGTAATGAGGGTCGGGTCGAATGCGGTGGGGTAATACAGGGTCTGTTCGTATATCGCATTTCCAATATGCGACATGTATATCGCACTTTGAAAATGCGATATGTATATCGCATTTTTGAAATGCGATATGTATATCGCATTTTTGAAATGCGATATATGTGTAAGTACGCATAAAAAAAAGTCGCCTAGGCGGCGCCCAGGCGCGCCTTGACGCCCAGGCGACCCAAGGCGTGCGCCATTTTTAATGAAAGCAAGGCGTGCTTTCTAGGCGCACGGCTTGGGGCGCCTGGGCGCCTAAGCGGCCGCCTAGGCGCGCCTAGGCGCGCGCCTTAACAACAATGGAGCCAGCCTACTGCAAAGGCTATGTGGGACATTCTTGTCGCGACATATTCTCCGGCGAAGAATGAGTCGAAGATACTACAGCTCCAGCATGATATCTTCACATCGAAGCAGAATGGTCGCCCCCTTCACACCCTCTATACTTCTTTGAGGGGTATGTTTAAGAAGTTACATGGCTACATACCATTGACTGCTACACCAAAGCAGCTCAAGGCATACAGAGACTCTGTGATGACTGGAGTGTTTCTAGCAACCCTGGATCCAGAGTATGATGCAGCTCGTGCCCAAATCCTCACTGATGCTACTGTAGAGACATATTATTCACTTTTGTACCTTTTCTTATATTTTTACTTTTTGGTTGGACTCTTTATGTATTTTACCCATGGGCTGTTCTCCTATATAAGAGAGCCTAGGGCTGATGGAATAAACAAGTTTTCTCATTTTCCCAACATGGTATCAGAGCGACGGTCCTAGACCGGAGTTCTCGAGCCAAAACCCTAACCCTAGCCTTCACCCTCCAGCCCTCCACGCACGGTCGCGCCGCCTCGCCTTGCGTCGCCTTGCACAGCTGTGCGCACGCCTGCGCCGCCGTGCGCACCTTCTCCATCAGATCTGTGCGCCACCGTGCGCGCCTTCTCCTGTGCGTCGTCGTGCGCAGCCCTGCTCTTGTGCATCCCCGTGACGTGATCCAGCATATGTGCATCCCCGTGACGTGATCCAGCATCTGTGCACACGTGATCCCCGAACGCGTGCAGTCCTAGACTAGCGCGCGTGCGATGTGCAACTCCAGTCCTTTCCGCGCGCGCAGTTACAGATTGATGGGTTTAGTTGCTTGTGTCTACACATGCAACTAAACCCGTTAATGTCAGTGTAGACAAAATCATCTATTCAGTCTACTCCCCTAGTCTTCCTATATCATGATGTTAGAAAGCAAGGCAGATATTTCTTCTGCAGGTGCCTTCAGAGGTCCAACGCCTATTGTGAAGATGGATAGCTCAAACTATGAACTATGGGCCATGCAGTTCATGAGCATGATGAAGTCAACCAGTAAGAAGCATATTCTTACTGAGGAAGAGCCTGCTGAGAAGACAGGGTTTAATGCCTCTTGCGAGGCAGATGATGCATATGCCAAAGTCTAGCTTTCCGGAACATTAGCAATTGAGATTGCTAGCGATATTCTCCATCAGCCCACAGCCAAAGAAATGTGGGATATTCTGGCTGCTACCTACTCACAGGCCAAGAATGAGACAAATTTTGCAACTTTAGCATGACATCTTTACAATCAAGCAAAATGGACGGCCTCTCCACTCACTGAACACGTCTTTACGTGGAATGTTCGAAAAGCTTTATAGCTTCATGCCTCTGACAGCCACTCCAGAACAACAGAAGACCTATTGGAATGCTACTATAGTGGGTATTTTCCTTGCTGCCCTCAATCCAGAATATGAGGTGGCACGTTCCCAGATCTTGGTGGATTTATTATCCCTCCTATGGAGGAAGCTTTTCATAGGCTGAGCCGTATCATTGTCCCTTCGCCCGCTGCGAATCAGACCGCTTCAGCCATGGTAGCCAACCGAGGTCGTGGAGGTCACCATCAGTTCCGTGGTCGCGGACCTCGCGGTAGAGGAGGTCATGCTCGGCCATCATGTACTTTTTGCCATCATTCTGGACATACCGAAGACGCATGCTATTCTAAGCATGGATTTCCGACCTCTGCACGAGTTGCTGAACATATCGAGCCCCCAGCCGCATCATCCATGGATCAGCGCTTTGATGATCTTGTAGCCCGTCTGAGGGGCATCATTCCTCCATCTGGTCCCACTGCTTCAGCATCTACTTCTGAGAGTCATGCCGACGTTGCCGCACCTGCATCTGCAACCACCAGTACATCAGGTAGCACCTATGCATTCACTAGCAGTACTGGAACAGATACTTTAGAGTGGATTATAGACTCTGGTGCCACACATCATCTGTGTGGTGATCAAGGTCTACTTACAGGATACAAACAGGTCCCTTCAGGCCGTACAGTGGTTATTGCTAATGGAACACATTCCCCGATTATTGGTCAGGGGAGATCAGATTATCACCATCCATGCATCTCAAGAACGTCTTACATGCACCTGATTTTTCGATGAATTTGTTGTCCATTAGCCAACTTACAAAGGATTTACATTGTCGAGCTATTTTTGATCCATCCTCTCTTGTTTTTCAGGACATCCTTACGGGCAACGTGATTGGGCGTGGCTATGAGCAAGGCGGTCTCTATCGCCTTAGTCGGACTTACTATGCTGGATCATCAACCCTACCTACTGGACCTATCTCCTCGTTACTGTGGCACATGTGCTTTGGACATCTACCGCTTCAGAAGCTTCGTCATGTGTTACCTCAAGTTTCACCTCACACGTCCATTCAATGTGAGGCTTGTCAGTTGGGAAAACATCATCGGTCTACTTTTCCCAGTTGTCAGTGTCGGAGTAGTACCTCCAAGTTTGAGTTATTTCATGTCGATATCTGGGGTCCTAGTCGTGTTCCTGATCATCAGGGACACATGTTTTATATAGTTATTGTGGATGATTTCTCCCGTGTATCTTGGGTATTTCTGTAAAAGAATAAATCTGAAGCGGGGAATATTATCATTAGTTTCATTAATGAAATTCGTAATGTGTTTTCTGCATCTGTTAAGATTGTGAGAAGTGATAATGCCCTGGAATTCTGTACTCATACCCTATCCAGTTATTTTTCAGCCCAAGGGATTACCCACCAAACCTCCTGTGCATATACCTCCCAACAGAATGGGGTTGCTGAACGGAAACACCGTCATTTACTCGATGTCACCAGGTCGCTTCTGATACAGAGTATGCCCCTCATTCTTTCTGGGGTGATGCTGTTCTGACGGCATGCTATCTTATTAATCGAATGCCGTCATCTATCTTAGGTGACAAAAATTCCATTCTCTCTTATTTTCCATGACAAAGAATTGTTCTCCCTTACTTCTCGTGTGTTTGGCTCAGTAGCCTTTGTTCACCAGTTGTCTCCCGGGACTGACAAGCTCTCTCCTAGGGCTGTCAAGTGTGTGTTTGTCGGGTATTCCAGAACACAGAAGGGGAACAAGTGTTACGATCCATCGCGAAGGAGGTATTTGGTCAGTGATGATGTCACATTTTTCGAATCTGTTATGTACTTCTCGTCTACAGGTGATCAGTTGGTTCCCTCTGAAACTAATGATGCTATATACATGCCACCACCACCACCAGAACCGCTATCATCTCCTACACCTCCTGTCACTGTGCATGTTTCACCACTGTTATTCCACTATACCCGTAGGCCTGCTTCTGCTCATGGTCACCGCTCATCATCGAGCTCGCCTGAGGTATGTTCTGAAAATATTATTAATGATGGATCTGATGACTTTCATGAGCAGGATGTGTTACAGAGGCCAGCAGAGGAGCTAGATGATTTAGATGTACCTATTGCTCTACGAAAGCAGAAGCGAAGCTGCGCGTCATATCCTATAGCCTCGTCTGTGTCATTTGACCGTCTCGCTGGAGAAATCAGGGAATTTGTCATTGCATTGTCAGTCGTGGATATTCCAAGGAATTATCAAGATGCAATGAAGGATAGTCGATGGCGTTTGGCTATGGAAGAAGAAATGGCAACTCTTCAGTCCAGAGGCACCTGGAGCCTTGTTCCTGCACCTGTTGATGTGTCTACAGTTAGCTGCAGGTGGGTCTTTACAGTTAAGCAGAATGCAGATGGCAGCATTGATAGATACAAGGCTCGTCTTGTTGCTCGAGGCTTCACACAGACATATGGGGTGGATTATCTTGATACATTCTCGTCGGTTGCTCAACATTCCACCCTCAGGATCCTCCTTTTTGTTGCAGTTATTCGTGACTGGCCGCTATACCAGTTAGATGTGAAGAATGCATTCATATATGGTGATTTACAGGAGGAAGTCTACATGCAACAGCCACCTGGTTTTGCTGTTGAGGGGGAGTGTCATATGGTGTGCAGACTTCATAAGGCTATCTATGGCCTTAAGCATAGCCCCAGAGCTTGGTTCCAGAAGCTCTCAGACCTGTTTGAGAAACAGGGGTACAGACGTTCTAATGCTGATCATTCCCCGTTTGTACAGAAGACACCTAGAGGCATTATTGCTATTATGGTGTATGTAGATGATATTATGATTACAGGTGATGATGAACAGGGAATCCAGGGGGCAAAAGAAATGCTGGCTCGTGAATTCATCACCGAGGACCTTGGGGTCCTTAGATATTTTCTGGGACTGGAATTTGCCAGAAATCCTCATGGGTTGGTAATGACCCAAAGGAAATATGTCATTAACTTGTCGAGTGAAACAGGAAAGCTTGGTTGCCGACCTGCCACTACACCTATGGATCCCAGTATGAAATTATATGATGATGATACTGATGAGGTGGATAAGAGAAGATACAGAGAACTGGTGGGCAAACTTCTCTATGTTACTATTACCAGGCCCGATATCTCCTTTGTTGTGAGTCGAGTGAGCCAGTTTATGGAGCAACCACGTCAGGTACACATGGATGCAATACATATGATACTCAGGTATCTTAAGTCTTCTCCAGGTGCGGGTCTGCTGTTTAAGAAAGGCAAGGAGTTTACTATATCAACTTGTGCAGATGCAGATTACGCAGGGTGCCCCAAGGATAGGAAGTCCACCACTAGGTTTGTTGTATATGTTGGAGATTCTCTAATCTCATGGAGAAGCAAGAAGCAAACCGATGTTGCAAGGTCTAGTGTTGAGTCTGAATATAGGGTTATGGCCCAGGTCAGTACAGAAATGATGTGGGTAAAGGTTGTGCTTGCAGATATATATATAGAAATTCCGCTTCCTATGGCTCTGGAATGTGACAACAGCTCTCTTCATTGCAAATAATCTAGCATTTCATGAACGGACCAAGCACATTGAGGTTGATTGTCACTTCATACGTGACATGATTCAGAAGGGGTTTATTACTACATCTCATGTTAGCTCAGAGGATCAAATTGCAGACATTTTTACTAAGGCGTTACTTCGAGGGCCAGTCCAGAAGTGTTCATCCAAGCTGAGCATGATTGATATCTATGCTCCACCTTGAGGGGGAGTGTAGAGACATATTATTCACTTCTGTACCTTTTCTTATATTTTTGTTTTTTGGTTGGACTCTTTATGTATTTTACCCATAGGCTGCTCTCCTATATAAGAGAGCCTAGGGCTGATGGAATAAACAAGTTTTCTCATTTTTTCAACAGCTACCATACCTCCAATGGAGGAGGCGTATCGTAGACTGAGTAGACTATCTATATCTTCTGGTAGTCTTCTACAGTCCCAGACTTCTTCAGCTATGGAGGCATCACGTGATAGAGGTAGTCATACACCATATTGTGGCAGGGGAAGTTCCAACCGCGGTAGAGGAAGGGGTGTTCGACCTCGTCAGTCGTGCACCTACTGCTACAGGATAGGTCATTCTGAATAAACATGCTATTCTAAGCATGGGTTTCATGCATTAGCCAGAGTTGCAGAGCAGATACAATAGGCTGGGAGTCCATCACCTGCATCTGATCAGAGGTTTGACAAGCTTGTAGCACGACTGAGGGAGATTATGCCTGGCACTTCTGGATCCACTCGCTCTCCTTCAGGATCCTCAGAGGTTGCTACTTCAGCATCTGCGTCAATATCATGTATAGAATATGCTTTACTAGTTGCTACAGGGCAAACTTATCGGGATGGATCATGGATTCCGATGCATCCCATCATCTCTGTGGTGGCAGAGGCCAGTTTAATGTTTTCCGTCCTATTCAGCCTGGACGAACAGTTGTGATAGCAGATGGAACACATTCCCCCATTGCTGGTCAGGGGGAGGTGCAGCTGACTTCTACATTGAGGCTTCAGAATGTTCTTTATGCTCTTGAATTTTCTATGAATCTATTATCAATTAGTCAAATCACCAGAGATTTACATTGTCGTGACATATTTGATCCATCTGCTCTTGTGTTTCAGGACATACTCACGGGCAGAGTGATTGGAACTGGCCGTGAGCAAGAGGGCCTTTACAGACTAGTGCAGTCTCCGTATGTTGGCGCCTCTTCTTCTCTCCGCACTGGATCTGTTTCTCCACATATGTGGCATCTGCGATTTGGTCATCTTCCTCTGCAAAAGCTGATTCATGTTCTTCCACAGATTTCTCCTCGCTCCGCTTTTCAATGCGAGGTTTGCCAGCTTAGGAAGCATCATCGGTCCACTTTCCAGAGTCGTCAGGATCCAAGTAGTCATAGTCTGTTTGAGTTGCTCCATTTTGATATTTGGGGTCCTAGTCGTGTCCCAGATCATCAGGGACACATATTTTATCTTGGTGCAGTTGATGAGTTTTCTCGATTGTCTTGGGTTTTTCTTCTTAAGAACAAGTCCGATGCCAGTCTTGTTATTCAGTCTTTTATTAATGAAATAAGGAATATTTTTCTGTAAAAGTCAAGTTCATACGTTCTGATAATCACTAGAATTTTGCAGTACTCAGCTCTCTCAATTCCTTAGGTCTCATGGTATTGTGCATTAAACATCATGTGCATATACTTACCAACAGAATGGGGTGGCTGAAAGGAAACATTGCCATCTTTTGGATGTTACTAGAACCCTTTTGATTCAGAGACGTGCTCCTCATTCCTATTGGAAAGATGCGGTTCTTACTGCTTGTTACCTGGTAAATCGTATGCCTTCTTCGGTGTTAGGGGAGAAGATCGCGTTCTTGATTACGTTTCCCGAGACAGATCTTTTCTCGCTTACGCCTCGTGTTTTTCGTTCTGTAGCATTTGTTCATCAACGCTCTCCTGGTCTTGACAAGCTCTCTCCCAGAGCTGTCAAATGTGTGTTTGTTGGGTATTCCAAAACCCAAAAGGGATATCGTTGTTTTGACCCTATTCGACAAAGGTACCATGTCAGTACTGATGTCACCTTCTTTGAGTCCATTATGTATTTTTCTCCCACAGGTGACAGGCTTACTCCTTCAGAGGATGGAGAAGAGATCTATATGCCTCCTCCGTCATTACCATGTTCTACTTCATTACCTCCACCGCCTCCACCAACGCCTCCACCACAGTCTCTACCACCATCTCCTATTTTCTTTCCACAGGTCTACCAGCGAAGGCCCCATGCTCATGCGCCTCCTCCATCATCCAGCACGCTCAAGGTATGAACTGAGCATTTGAGTTCTTCTAATGGCACGGGTGATTTGCGTGTACAGATGAGATACAGAGAACAGATACTATCTCTACTACTACTGCTGAGGATCTGGATATGCCTATAGCACTTCGGCGGCAGAAACGTGCAAGCACTATGCACCCTATTGGTTCTCATGTTTCCTTGGAGCATCTTTCCAAGGACTTTCAGCACCTTGTTGTGAGGTTGACTACTGTAGAGATACCACGGTCATATCAGGAGGTACTGCAAAGCAATCAGTGGCGTCTGGCTATGGAGGAGGAAATGGTGGCTTTACAATCACGAGGTACGTGGAGTGTGGTCCATGCTCCACCAGGTGCGTCTGTTGTTGGGAGCAAGTGGGCATTTACTGTGAAGCATCGAGTTGATGGTACCGTAGACAGATACAAGGCTAGGTTAGTTGCTCGTGGGATCACCCAGATCTATGGAGTGGATTACCAGGACACCTTTTCTCCTGTAGCGCGTCACTCTGCCTTACGGATACTTATTGATGTTGTTGTGGTACGTGATTGGCCACTTTTCCAATTAGATGTCAATAATGCTTTTTTGTATGGTGATCTGCAGGAAGATGTTTACATGCAGCAGCCACCTAGGTTTGTTGCTGAGGAGGAGTCAAGTATGGTGTGCCGTCTTCATAAGGCTATATATGGCCTTAAGCAGGGTCCGAGGGCTTGGTTTCAGAAGCTCTCAAATTGATTGAACAGAAGGGGTTTCTCAGATCTACTGCAGATCATACTCTCTTTGTAAAGAGAAACCAGAGAGGTATTGTAGTCATTCTGATTTATGTTGATGATATTGTTATCACTGGCAGTGATGAGCAGGGCATTCAAGCAGCTAAGGATTTCCTTGGACAGCAGTTTGTTACCAAGGACCTTGGCACACTTCGTTACTTCCTTATCCTGGAGTTTGCACGTAATCACCAGGGTATGGTTATGACCATGGCCTCAAATTTCAACGAAATTTGGTCGAATTTCTATCGAATATCGATATACTGTCGAAATCGAAATTCGACCGAAATGACCGAAATATGGGGGCCCTAGTACAAAAAATGACCGAAATGAACGAAATTTCGATCGAAATTCGATAGAAATTCTACCGAAATTCCATTTCGATTAGTCACCGAAATGGTGACTGAAACCGACATTTAGGGCCTTGGTTATGATAAATGAAGTATGTTACCGATCTTCTATCTGAGACAGGTATGACAGGATGTAGACCAGCTACTACTCCGATGGATCCGAATGCGAAGCTCCATGATGATGAATCCGAGTGGACAAGAGACGGTACAGAGAGCTGGTAGGAAAATTATTATATGTTACTATTACCAGGCTTGATATATCTTTCGTTGTGAGTAGAGTAAGTCAATTCATGGAGCAACCCAGGCGCACACATGGATGCAGTATTCATGATCTTGAGATATCTGAAGTCATCTCCAGGTGCAGGTCTTTTGTATAGAAGAGATACGTCTCTCTTAGTCACAGGGTGTGCAGATGCAGATTATGCTGGGTGTCCTAAGGACAGGAAGTCTACTTCAGGCTTCATTGTGTTTGTTTGCAGCTCTTCGGTCTCATGGAAGAGTAAGAAACAAATTGTTGCTCGATCTAGTGCAGAAGCAAAATACATGACGATGGCCAAAGGTAGTATGGAGATGATGTGGGTCAAGTTTGTCTTGACTGATTTAACAATTGAAGTGTCTCTTCCTATGCATCTCAAATGCGACAATCAGGCAGCCTTGTTTATAGCTAATAATCCAGCATTTCGTGAAAGGACAAAGCATATTGAGGTGTACTGTCACTACACACGTGATTTGATCCAAAAGGGGCTTATCTCAATGTCTTATGTAGCGTCAGGAGACCAGATTGCAGACATGTTTACTAAAGCTCTTGCTAGAGGTCCTTTTCATCACTGTTGTTCCAAGCTGAGCATGGTAGATATATATGCTCCAGTTTGAGGGGGGGTGTTAAGATATTTATGTTATTTTGTCCTTTTTTCCATATTGTTTATTTCTATTGTCCAGTCTATGTAATTTACCCTTAGAGCTATAAGAGAGCTCCAGGGTTAGATGGAATACAATTTTTTCTTTCCCCTCAACAAGGTGGATATGAGATCTTTCTGGATCATGTCTCTAGTGTAATGGAAATCCATCTCTATATGCTTTGTCCGTTCATGAAAGGCAGGATTATTGGCAATAAATAAAGCTGCTTGATTATCACATAAAAGCTGCATAGGAAGAGGAACCTCAATAGTAAGATCAGTCAACACAGATCTAACCCACACCATTTCTGCACTTCCCTGTGCCACACTGCCATCGCCCTGACTTCAGATTCTACACTTGATCTAGCCACCACTGTCTGCTTCTTGTTTTTCCATGAAACAAGTGAGCTGCCGACAAAAATAACAAATCCAGAAGTAGACTTTTTGTCTCTGGGACAAGCTGCATAATCTGCATCTGCACATGTTGTCACCTTAAGAGATGTATCCCTACTGAATATAAGACCCGAACCAGGTGAATTCTTCAAATATCTCAAGATCATATGGACGGCATCCATATGCACCTTCCTAGGCTGCTCCATGAACTGACTGACTTTGCTTACTGCAAAAGCAATATCAGGCATGGTGATGGTGGCGTATAAGAGCTTCCCAACAAGCTTTCTATATCCCCTCCTGTCAACTTCCTCAGTGTCCTCATGATACAATCTCATACTTGCATCCATAGGTGTAGTAGCAGGTTTGCACCCTGTCATACCTGTCTCAGAAACAAGATCCATAACTAACTCCCTCTGAGTCATCACAAGATCATGTTGGTTCCTGACGAACTCCAACCCAAGGAAATAACAAAGATTACCAAGGTCCTTAGTCACAAACTGTTGACCTAGGAACTCCTTGGCAGCATGAATGCCCTGCTCATCATCTCCTGTAATGACAATATCATCCACATAAACAAGAATAGCCCCAGTACCTCTATGTGTCCTCTGAATAAACAGTGAGTGATCTGCAGTAGACCGCATAAACCCATGTTACTCTATCAACTCCGATAGCTTTTGGTACCAAGCTCTCGGACTCTTCTTCAGGCCATAAATCGCCTTATAGAGTATGCACACCTTCTGGGACTCCCCCTCAGTAGCAAACCCTGGTGGTTGCTACATATATACTTCCTCATGTAGATCCCCATAGATAAATGCATTCTTCACATCAAGCTTGTAAAGAGGCTAGACCGTGAAATGGCAACAGATAGAAGAATACGTAGTGTCGAGTGTCTTGTGACTGGAGAGAAGGTATCTTGATAGTCCACCCCATAGGTTTGGGTGAACCCCGGGCCACAAGCCTTGCCTTATAGCGGTCCACACTGCCATCTGTCCTCTGCTTTACCGTAAATATCCATTTGCAGCTCACAACTGAGGCACCTGACGGAGCGGAGACGATGCTTCAGGTACCACGTAACCATAGAGCTGTCATCTCCTCTTCCATAGCAAGTCGCCACCTATTGTCCTGAAGTGCCTCCTGATATGTACGTGGGATAGTAACAGCAGATAGTCCCACCACAAACTTCTTGTAATCCTCTGAAAGATGATCTAAGGAAACATGCACAGCAAGAGGGTACGTGGCACATTGGCGATGAGGATTCCTTAGGGCAATCGGTATCTCCAGGTCATCAGCCTCTCTGTCCTCTGGAATCAATTCTTCCTGTGTATCATTCAAAGCTCCAGTGCCATCAGTAGAAATAATATGTTCATGACATACCTGAGGCATGGTAGATGATGTGGACGACGCATGAGCAGAGGGGCGAGTAGAAGACCTGTGAGTATAAACACGGGGTAAAAACGTGGACTTGGTGGTAGGAGGTGGAGATGGTGGAGGTGGTGAAGACCGAGGAGCATCACAAGGGGCATAAGATGGCGAAGATGGAAGTGGAGGAACCACAACATCCTCTCCAGAACCAGCATTAGACAACATGTCACTTGTAGGAGAGAAATACATAATAGACTCAAAAAATGTGACGTCTGCACTCGCATATTATTTTCTCCCAACAGGATCAAAACATCTGTACCCTTTTTGAGTACGAGAATAACTAACAAAGACACATTTGACAGCTCTAGGTGAGAGCTTATCACGGCCAGGAGTGAAGTTGTGGACAAATATCACCGATCCAAAGACTCTGGGAGTGAGAGAGAATAGTTCCTTCTCGAGAAACGCAATCAAGAAGGGAATCTTCTCTCCAAGAATAGTGGATGGCATGCGGTTCACCAAGTAGCAGGCAATGAGAACCGCATCCCCCTAGAAAGAATGAGGTGTATGACTTTGAATCAACAAATTCCTCGTGACGTCAAGAAGGTGACGATGTTTACGCTCTGCCATATCATTTTGTTGTGATGTATAATTACAAGAAGTCTGATGAACTATACCAAGAGACCTGAGAAATTCCGCTAAATGTAATGTGGAAAATTCCAAAGCATTATCCATGCGAATGAATTTGACATTAGCAGAGAAGATATTGTTGACTTCAATAAGAAAAGCTTTAATGATAGCACCTGCTTCAGACTTATGTTTTAACAAGAATACCCAAGATAGTCTAGAATAATCATCCACAGCAACCGTAAAAAACGATGCCCCTGATGATCAGGAACGCGATTCGGACCCCAAATGTCGAAATGAAACAACTCGAAAGATCGACTACTATGACGACTCGGACGGCTCGGAAACGAGGAGCGATGATGCCCCCAAGCTGACAGGCTTCACAGTCCAAAGCAGTACGAGTAGATATCTGCGGAAGCACATGAATCATCTTTTGAAGAGGAAGGTGGCCAAAGAGAAGATGTCACATGAAAGGAGAAACAGATCCGGAGGGAATAGAGGCCACCCCAGCACATGATGGAATGGCAAGCTTATACAATCCTCTCTGCTCATAGCCATGACCAATCACCCTGCCAGTTAGTAAGTCCTGAAACACAAGAGAAGAGGGATCAATGCTGGCACGGCAATGCAAATCTTTTGTAATTTGACTAATAGACAAAAGATTCATCTAAAAATCAAGAGCATATAAGACCTTCTAAAGATGCATAGAAGGGGCTAAAACAATCTCCTCCTGACCAACAATGGGTAGCCGAACCCCATTGGCAATGACCACGGATCACCCAGGAGGGATAGACCTATAAGAGGTAAACTGCGCCTGATCTCCACACATATGATGGGACGCTCCAGACCCATTATCCAATTTGTCACATCGGAACTGCTACAACTGGTAAACGCATAGAGAATACCTGATGAACTGGATAATGCTCTGGTAGTAGCCGCTGCATCTGATAGACCTGCATTCAGAGTCGTAGGGGTGTTCATCATCTCTCGAAGTCTCGAGACAAGACCATCAAAGCGTGCATCTGTATTAGGTGCAGATGAAGACTCAATCTGCTCAGCAACACGTGCAGACGTCAGATATCCATGCTTCTGAAAGCATGTCTCCTCTGAATGACCGGGACGATGGCAATGGGAACACGGATCACGCTAACGTCCTCCACCTCGACCACGAGGTCCACGGCCACGAAATTGGGAAGAACCTCCACGGCCACGAGAAGCTGCCATAGCCGAGGAAGTCATATGTGGCGTAGTGGTAGGCGTGGTAGTAATCTTGCTCAGTCGTTTATAGACCTCCTCCATCGGCGGTATCGTCTCTCCAGTCAGAAGTTGAGTACGTGTTGCATCATACTCAGAGTCAAGAGACGATAGGAAGACTCTTGTCATTGTAGCATTCCGATACTGCTATTACTGCTCAATGCTGGTGGTAATGGGCATGAAGTTGTGTAGTCGCTCAAACATGCCTCTCAGGTGGGAGAAGTGTGTGTGGAGCGGTCGACCATTCTGTTTGGTCGAAAAGATGTCAAACTGTAGTTGGAGGATCTTGCTGTCATTCTTTGTCTGCCCATAGGTGTCCGCTAATATGTCCCGCATAGCCTTCGTTGTGGATTGATTAACAATATCGTTGGCAATCTCCGTTGTAAGTGTCCCAGAGAGCCAGATGCGAGCATAGGCATCATCTTGCTTCCAAGAAGCATATATCCCAGTCTTGTCTGATGGTTCTGATTCCGTCAGAATGTGCTCCTTATTATGACACTGCATAAGAGTACGAAACTGCATGGACCATAACTCGTAGTTGGTCACATCCATCTTCACTATGGGAGCCGGGCTCTTGAAGGACCCAGAAGAAGAAAAAACGTCACTCTTGACTTCTGACATGATACCAATGAGTAGAACCACGGACAACTGAGTAGACTGATTAGATAATGTCTATACAATCATAAGGAGGAATGGTTGTATCTGTAGAGTCATACAACCATCCTCATAGCCTCTTTGTAAAGTTTAGAGTCGTAGAATGTGATTTAGATGAACAAAATCACGTTTTTAAACTCAAATCAGACCGCTGAACGTCACAAAAGAAGTCAAACAGCAGCAGCCCGGCCTCACGAAACGCACAGCGGCGAGAAAGAGGGGCTGGGCTGGATGCGCCTACCAGCGGCGACGGCTTGAAGCAGCCAGCGCCGGCGCGGCGGGGGCTAGAGAGCCCTGCTCGTGCGACGCAGTGGCTGGCAGCCCTCAATGGGCAGCACGTGGAGGGCTGGGCGGCGCCTGGGGGTCGCGCGGTGGGGCTGGATGTCCTGGAGAGGCTGCGCGGGAGGGCTGGAGGCCCTGGAGGGGTCGAACGACAGGGGGGGACTTAGAGGTGTAGGGTTAGGGTTAGGGTGGGATACGGGAACCCCGGTCTAGGACCGTTGCTCCGATACCATGTTGAGAGTCTAAATGAGACCCAAGAACTCTCTTATATAGGAGAAAAGCCTTGGGTTAATTACACAAGAGATATATGAAGAAAACATAAAACATAAAAAGCACCATGAGATACAACTATCTCAACAGGTAACTTCAGCTTTGATCACATAATAGAAGCTTCAATTTAATCTTCCAAGTGGAGATAACAACCATTATTGATGGCCTCAGACCGATTACGTTGGCTGGTATAACAAATTAACAATGCACATGATGCTATTGCAAGTGATAGTAGTGAATTTGCTAGATTCATCCACCAGCCCAATACAGACAACCTTTGTACCTAGTAGGTATATGATTGATTCTCTAATGATGGTCTCAAAGATTGAAACTTACTGAAAAAAGATGAAAGTGATTGGGCTGCTCTGGAAGGTAAGCTTCACAAAAACCTACGAATGTGTTGATTGCAAAATACAGCAAAGATCGCTGCATCAAAGGGGTTTTCCAGGTCTCTGGATAGCTTGAATGAAGAGATACACATTACTTCTTCTTTCTTAGTAAGGAGCCCTAAGGACTCATAATAAACAGTTCACTTATTTCTTTCTGTTGGTTTTGCAACTTCGTTAGTGGAAATCTAATCACTTGGCGCAATAAGAAGTCGCTATTGTTTTGATATCCAGTGTCAAATATGAATATAAACACATGACCGAAGCCCCACGTGAGATGAGTTGGCTTGTCATTTTTGAACAGGGACTTCGGTAGTAATTGTTGCCATTATTCTTCTGGAGAATAGAATTGAGAGTGAATGAGTTGTTTATTCCATAGGTCTAGAATTTCTTACACAGCTAGAGAGTGAAAATAAAAGGAGAATTACATAAACAACCCTAGGGGTGACAAAGCTCAACGAAATAAAAGAAACACTGAAAATAAAATAACTCTAACACTCCCCCTCAAGTTGGAGCATATCGGTCGATCATGCTCAACTTGGAGATAAGCTAAGAAACATATCTCGAAGGTAGTGTCTTTTTTAGTATACATGCAAATTGAAGATCGGTAGATATCGGTAGAATGCATATTTTTCCTTCCCGTACACCATCACGTATAAAATGGCAATCAACTTAGATATGCTTGGTTCGTTCATGAAATACTAGATTGGCAGATATTAATGTGGCAGATTACTTGTCACAATACAATGGAATATGAGTAGTCGTAGGAAGACCAATTTCTATCATGGAGACCAGTCAGGTAATCTCACACGTGGCCAGCCATGGTCCTATATTCTACTTCTGCACTTGACCTAGACACAATTGTATGCTTCTTGCTGCGTCGGGTAACAAGGTTCCCTCCAGGAGAACTAGCATAATCTTGATCCGCATAAGAAGTAATGTTGGTGTGGATGTTGACATTGTAGAAAAGGCCACATCATGGATAGAGCATTAGGAGAACCTCATGCCAATGGTAGTACCGCAATCTCTCCATGTGATGGCTTTGCCTACTAACAACATATGAAATATCAAGTCTGGTGACGGTAAGGTAAAGTAGTTTACCTACTAAGTCTCTATATAGAGTAGGATCCTCAAACACAGGATCAGCAAAGATAGTATGCCTCCATGCCTCTATTGGTATACTAGATGGTTTGCATCCAAGAAACCATGCCTATGTAAAAATCTCTGTAGAGATAGTTCTTAGTATTATTATCTCTTTATGTATCTTGTCGTTATTTCTGTATCTTTTATAGACTTCTTTGTAATTTACCCTTAAGGTCTCTCCCTATATAAGAGAGCCTAGGGTTTTTCTGAATGATTATCGAAGACTCTTTTCCCAACATGGTATCAGAGCCAGGTTAGGGCTCTCCACACCCGCCGCCCCCTTCCCCATCCGCCGCCCTCTCCTCGGCGCCAATCTCCGGCTCCCTCTCTCTCGCGCCGCCGCCTCTCTCTCTCTCCCTAGGGCTTCTCCCCGCCGCCCTAGGGTTTCTCCTTCTCGGCCTAGGCCTCCACGCGGTCCCCAGCTTGCTGCCCTAGTCCCCAGCGGCCCCCAGCTCGTCGCCCAAGGCTCCCCACCGGCGGCACCCAGTCAGCCGCAGACCTCCCAGGCGGCATCCTTACCGCTGCAAGGGTTGTAAACCTCCTCTAAGGCGTGCCCTAGTCCTCTCTTCGTCCGATACATGGATTTGAGTGCGTAACGTCTACATACGCACTCAAATCCGATGCAGTTGGTGTAGACATTCATCACCTTGTCTACATACCCTAGTTCTTCTCCAGCGGCAGTATGTCAGAATCGAAAGCCGATATGCCCTCCACCGGCGCATTCAAGGGTCCTGCGCCAATAGTGAAGATGGACGAGTCTAACTATGAGCTCTGGTCTATGCAGTTCATGAGCCTCATGAAGTCGAATGGTAAGAAGCGCATTCTTACCGAGGATGAGCCCGCAGAGAAGACAGGGATATATGCCTCATGGGTGGCTGATGACTCATACGCAAAGGTCTGGTTATCTGGTACATTGACGATGGAGATTGCTAATGACGTTCTCCATCAGCCCACTGCCAAGGCGATGTGGGACATTCTTGCCGCTACATATTCGCAGGTGCGAAATGAGACAAAGATGTTGCAGCTTCAGCATGACATTTTCACAATGAAGCAGAGCGGCAGACCTCTCCATTCCCTATACACATCCCTAAGAGGGATGTTTGAGAAGTTATACAGTACCATTCCACTCACTGCTACTCCTGAACAGCAAAAGACGTTTCGGAACGTCACCATGGTGGGTGTTCTACTTGCGGCTCTTGATCCTGAATATGATGCCGCCCGATCTCAGATCCTATCTGATGCAGTTATTCCTCCAGTGGAGGATGTTTACAGAAGGCTCAGTCGCATTCCAGTTTCCTCCAGCTCTTCTACTCCACCCCCATCAGCGATGGCAGTCTCGCGTGAGAGAGGTGGCCCGCCTTCTGGTCGTGGTCGCGGACGTGGCCGTGGACCCCAAGGAAGGGGTGGTCGCTTCAGTCAGACATGCTCATATTGTCACCGCACAGGACACTCGAAGGAGACATGCTATTCTAAGCATGGGTTCCCAATATCGGCACGTGTTGCAGAGCACTCTCAGTCTCCATTACCGTCTACTGCAGATAATCGATTTGACGAACTTGTGGCCCGTCTCCGAGATATTATGCCACATTCATCTGGTGATTCGTCTGGTGGTCCTTCACATATTGCTGCTACAGCCTCTGCCAGTTCATCAGCCGCTGCTAGTACCTCAGGTAGATCTACTGCATTCACACCATCTCATGATATATCTGACTGGGTTATAGATTCCGGAGCCACACATCATCTCTGCCGAGATAGAGATAGATTACAAGCCTACAGGGACATTCCTCCCGGTCGTTCAGTGCAGATAGCAGACGGTACCCATTCGCCCCTTGTTGGACAGGGGGAGGACTTCCTATCCTCCACTATGCAGCTACAGAACATCCTACATGCTCCTGAGTTCTTAATGAATTTGTTATCTATTAGTCAGATTACGAAGGATTTGCATTGTCGTGCTATATTTGACCCGTCTTCTCTCATTTTTCAGGACATACTCACGGGCAAGGTGATTGGTTGTGGCTCTGAGCAGAATGGTTTATATCGGCTGGTTCGGGATTTCTATGATGGCGTCTCCTCTCATTCTGTCGGACCAGTCTCTCCGTACATCTGGCATCTCCGATTTGGTCACCTTCCGCTCCAGAAAATGCGCCATCTTCTGCCTCAGATCTCTCCTAGTTCGTCTTTCCGCTGTGAAGCATGTCAGTTGGGAAAGCATCATAGGTCGAGCTTTCCAAGTCGTCAGAGTCGGAGTAGTAGCTCCCCATTCGAGTTGTTACATATAGATAAATGGGGTCCGAGTCGTATTCCCGATCATCAGGGGCACGGATTTTATCTTATGGTAGTGGATGATTTTTCTCGTGTGTCATGGGTCTTTCTTTTGAAGAATAAATCTGAAGCAGGAGATGTGATCAAGAATTTAATTAATGAAGTGCACAATGTTTTCTCTTCCTCGGTCAAATATGTTCGGACGGATAATGCCCTAGAATTTTGTACACGCTCACTTTATCATTTTCTTTCATCAAAGGGTATTATTCACCAAACCACTTGTGCATATACATCACAGCAACATGGTGTAGCGGAAAGGAAGCATTGCCATCTCTTGGATATTACTCGAACCCTGTTGATTCGGAGTTGTGCTCCTATTTCTTTCTGGGGGGACGCTGTTCTTACTGCATGTTATCTGGTCAATCGAATGCCATCCTCAGTTCTTGGTGAGAAGATACCTATCTCTCTTATTTTTCCAGACAAGGAGTTATTCTCACTGACTCCACGTGTCTTTGGTACTGTAGCTTTCGTTCATCGTCTATCTCTCGGACTTGACAAACTCTCTCCTCGAGCAGTCAAGTGCGTCTTTGTTGGTTATTCCAGGACTCAGAAGGGCTACCGGTGTTATGATCCTACGACTAAGAGATACTTCGTGAGTGCTGATGTCACTTTCTTTGAGTCTGTCATGTATTTCTCTCCTGCAGGAGACAGACTGGTACCATACACTACCACTGATGATGTTTATGTTCCTCCACCACCTACATGGAGTTCACCTGAGTCTACCCTGTGCCTGTCCCCACGCCAGCACCCCCACCACCACCTCCTCCTCCACCCATTCCACGGCCTATCGTGTCACCACTACCTAAATTCTATACGCGTCGGTCAGGTCCTGCTCAGACTACACATCAGCCGCTCAATGCGCTCATCACGCCTCAGGTATGTTCAGATGGCACTACTACTGACGGGTCAGGTTTGGTACATGTGCAGGATTCTTCAGTACAGGACGACACTAGCCCATCCAGTACAACAAATGATGATCTTGATGTTCCGATTGCTATTCGGAAGCAGAGGCGGCAATGTGCCTCTTATCCATTTGCTTCACAGGTTTCCTTTCACCGTCTCACTGGTGATTTTCAGAGATTTGCCACAGCCTTGTCTTCCGTGGATATACCAAGGACCTACCAGGAAGCTTTGAAGAATGATTGATGGAGATTAGCTATGGAAGAAGAGATGAGGGCCTTGCAGTCCCGTGGCACATGGTCTTTGGTCCCTGCACCTCCTGATGCATCCGTTGTGAGCTGTATGTGGGTCTTCACAGTTAAATATCATGCAGATGGCATGTTAGATAGGTACAAAGCACGCCTGGTCGCTCATGGGTTTACACAAATCTATGGCGTGGATTACATGGATACGTTCTCTCCAGTGGCGAGACACTCTACGCTTCGTATTCTCTTATATGTTGTTGTGGTTCGTGATTGGAGTATATCTCAACTAGATGTCGAGAATGCCTTTCTGTACGGGGACTTACAGGAGGAAGTCTACATGCAGCAGCCACCTGGGTTTACTGCTGAGGGGGAGAAGCAGATGGTCTGTAGACTTCACAAGGCGATATATGGCCTCAAACAGAGTCCGAAAGCATGGTTCCAAAAGCTGTCCAACCTAATTGAGCAACAGGGATTCAAGAGGTCAAATGCCGATCACTCGTTGTTTGTCCAGAAGTCATCGGCAGGTACGGTTGTCATTATGGTCTATGTGGATGATATTCTTGTTACAGGAGATGATGCTCAGGGCATAGAAAGGGCGAAGGCATTCCTAGGCTGTCAGTTCGTTACAAAGGATCTTGGAACCCTAAGATATTTTCTGGGGTTGGAATTTGCAAGGAATGCACAGGGCTTGGTGATGACCCAACGGAAGTACATTACAGACTTCCTGATTGAGACTGGCATGGATGGATGCAAACCATCAAGTATTCCCATGGACCCTAGCATGAAGTTGTATGATGGTGATACTGATGAAGTAGATAAGAGGAGATATAGAGAAATGGTGGGAAAACTCCTCTACATTACCATAACTCGCCCAGACATTGCATTTGCAGTTAGCAGGGTGAGTCAATTTATGGAGCAGCCAAGACAGGTTCACATGGATGCTATACACATGATACTGAGGTATCTGAAGTCTTCTCCAGGGTCAGGGCTGCTATTCAGAAAGGGCACAGACTTATCCATCTCAGCGTGTGCAGACGCAGATTATGCAGGATGCCCTAAGGATCGAAAATCAACCTCAGGGTTCGTAGTGTTTGTTGGAGGCTCTCTGGTTTCTTGGAAAAGCAAGAAACAAACTGTTGTGGCAAGGTCCAGTGTCGAATCCAAATATAGGGTCATGGCTCAAGCCAGCACGGAAATGATGTGGGTTCGGTCCGTACTAGAAGATCTACATGTAGCTGTGCCCCTACCTATGAAGCTTCAGTGTGACAATCAGGCAGCATTATTCATTGCCAACAATCCAGCTTTCCATGAAAGGACCAAGCATATTGAAGTTGACTGCCATTACACTAGAGACTTGATCCAGAGAGGATTGATATCTACTGCACATATGAGCTCAGGAGATCAGACTGCAGATGTATTCACCAAGCCACTGCTCAGAGGAGCTTTTCAGAGATGTTCATCCAAGCTGAGCATGATAGACATCTATGCTCCACCTTGAGGGGGAGTGTAGAGATAGTTCTTAGTATTATTATCTCTTTATGTATCTTGTCGTTATTTCTTTATCTTTTATAGACTTCTTTGTAATTTACCCTTAAGGTCTCTCCCTATATAAGAGAGCCTAGGGTTTTTCTGAATGATTATCAAAGACTCTTTTCCCAGCAATCTCCATGCAGTATTTTTTTATGGCAAATGTAACCCCTTTGTAGTGAGTATCACCTTTATGCCTAGAAAATAGTGTATCTGACCATGGCTCTTAGTGACAAACACCTTCTAAAGAAAGGTTTTGGTCTATGTGATTCATGCTTTGTCATCAGAGATCACCACCATATCATCAACATAAACAGTCAATATCGCAACCCCAGTGGGTCATCGTCTAACAAAAACAAAGTAGTCAGATGTTATCATCTGAAAATCAAGAGAGTCAATCTCAACAGTGAGCTTGTCAAACCAAGTTCGTTGACTCTACTTTAGATCGTAGATAGCTTTATGGAGTCGATATACATACTCCCCCTCGACAGAGTATCCAAACGGATGCATCATATAAACCTCTTCCTCAAGACCGTCGTATAGGAATGCATTTTTCACGTCAAGTTAGATTATACGCCAATTATTGTTGACTATAATGGAGAGTATAATGCAATCTGAGCCTAATCAAGCCATTGATGGGAAGATCTCAAATAATCCATGCCAAATATCTGAATGAAGACCTTGGCTACCAGCTAGGCTTTCAATCTGTCAATCGTGCCATCTGGAGACTGTTTGGTCGCGGAGACCCATTTGCGGGCAATTGGCTTCACACCACGCGGGCAAGTTACAAAATCTCATGTCCCATTAGATGTAAGAGCACCCATCTCCTCGTCCATGGTCCTTTTTCAACTATGGTCCTACAATGCACCATGATGATCACGAACAATTATGATCGTCATCATGGCATTTGTGAAACATCTGTCACCTGATAGATAGACTGTTAGTGGAAGTAAAAGAGGATATATGATGAAAAGTGCATTGCCTCTTTGTTTACCGTAGTGTTATAGGGAGATTCGGCGAAGCATCCAAACGAGTAGTGGTGGGCACACTTGAAGAAGGCACCTCTTCCTGCAAACAAGGAACTGGTTGTGGGATAGAATCAGAGTAAGTAGTCAGCTTTCTTTTATAAAGCATGGGTGCTGGTGGTGGTAACTCCAAGGGTATGTCACTAACAAACTGTGTGAAGTAGCTAGGTTGTTCAAAAAGGTGATATCAGCAAAGACATAGTATTGATGACTCATTGGACAATAGCACATGTAACCCTTTTGAGTGCGAGATTACCCAAGAAAAGCACATTTAACTGCATGTGCTGGCAGTTTATCTACAGTATGGAAATTATGAAGGAACTGCATCAATAGGTTGGTCAGATATCAGCCTTTAGAGAAGGACCGACATCTCCTCAAGCTAGAGATCCTTTCTCAACAATCATTTGGCGGTGCTTGATGAGTTCCCACTATAACTCTTTAGATATCATCCAAGCACCAACCTCTATGATCCAACCATTGAATCAACAGATGTATGATTATTAAGATGATCATGGTACATAACCATAATTGTATTAAGGGACCTTATAAGTGCATTCATTCATTTAATCTCAAACAAGGAGTGAAATAAATCTATAACTTTTATTGATATATCAAAAGATTATAATAACATTTATTGTAAAAATTGTTCGCTCGGGACTCACATGTCTAACAATCTCCCATTAGCCCTCAGAACCACTCTCCTTGGTCATTTGTAACCACCGTGATTATGGATTTCTTCGAGACCACGTGCAATGGGCTTACCCATTTAGAATCGGAGATGGATAAATAAAGTTATTTCGCGATCTCTTTCATGACAACTTCCCGAAGATTAGGGTTCAGTCTGCATTGAAACTCGCAGGACGGCTTGCTCCCATCCTCTAACTAGATATGGTGTAAACATAGGTCAGATTTATCCCTAAGAGATGAAATATTCCAACCAAGAGCCTTGCAGTTTTTCTCTAAACCTCTAACAAGCGAGATTCTTGATCAACAATCAATCACGAACTGATGATGACCAGATACTGTTCATACTCGCCCTCAAGGAAGGCATACTTCATATTTGCCGGAAGTGACTTTCATTCTGGTGGAATCTGAGTCAGCTTTTTAGTAAAGTGCAATGCAACCAAAAAGATGCAGGGGTAAAGGAAATGGTGTCTCATTAGGAGAAAGCAGGGAGAATGGAGTTGCCCCTTTTAAGAACAAACAAAAGTACCATGTTTATAAGATGGACAACTATAAAGATGGTATCTCTGGTAGTTCTTGGGAACATTCGTGTTTGTGAGAAATGATTGGGCAATGTCAAGAAGGTGAGGAAGTTTCCTCTCAGCAACCACATTCTGTTGAGATATGTAGGGACATGAGATTTAGTGAATAATTCCCTTCCCTGAGAACCAAAAAATGATATTAAATCATGTTGAGTATATTCAAGTATATTATCAATCCTGATAATATGAATACAAGCAGAGAAGGCAATTTTGATGAACTAAAAGGAGTAAACCCAAGAACTTCTGCTATGATCATCGACAAAAACCACGAAAAATCTATAACCACCTATAGTTCGAACCAAACAAGATCATCGAACATCACAATCAACCAAAGCAAAGGGTACAGGACGATAATGCTCAATCCTACGAGGAAATGAGGTACGATGATATTTTTCAAATTGACATGCCTCGCATTCAAATGACTTCAGTGAAGAAAGTTCGGAAAACATCATTGAGAGAGCTTTGGCAAAGGGATGGCCAATACGCAGACGCCACAGCAACAGATCAGAGATTCAGAGGAGACAGACACAACACAAGCAAAAGTAGAATCTGTATAACTATCAAGACAGTAAAGTCCATTGTTCTCATGTTCCCCACCAAAAATCTGCATCGTCTATATGTCCTAAAAATAACTAAATAGCTCACCAAAAATCACACGATAATTCAGCTTAGTATAGTAAGCATACAACTTATGAACAGATAGCAAGCTCGAGGGAAAATCAGGGAGACAGTGAACTCACGTAAGATGGAGTTTGGAAGAAAACTAAAGTGTCCCAACGGTGGTTGTGGAAAGGCATGAAACGAAAAGTTGGAATTCATCGTAGCCCTAGAGCTCTCTTATATAGGAGAAAAGCTCTGATGGAAATTGCATAAAGTGGACAGAAGAAATAAGAAAATACAAAATAAAGATAATAAGATATCAATATCTCAACACTCCCATTTAAGCTGGAGCATATATGTCTATCATGCTCAGCTTGGAACAGCAACGATGAAAAGGACCCCTCGCAAGAGCTTTGGTAAACATATTTGCAATCCGGTAGCCTAAAGCAACGTGAAAGGTAGAAATAAGTCTCTTCTGAATTAGATCACGAGTGTAATAGAAATCCACTTCAATGTGCTTTGTTCTTTCATGGAAGGGTGGATTATTAGCTATGAATAAAGCGGCTTGGTTATCACATTTGAGGTGCATAGGAAAAGTTACCTCAACAGTTAGGTCAATCAAGACAGACTTGACCCACATCATTTCCGTGCTCCCGTGAGCCATGGCTCTATATTCTGAATCAGCGTTAGATCTAGCCACAACTGTCTATTTCTTACTCTTCCATGAAACTAATGAGCTACATACAAACACTGTGAAGCCTGATGTGGACTTCCTGTCCTTAAGGCACCCAGCATAGTATGTATCAACACATCCAGTAACATTGAGAAACATGTCTCTTCTGAACAAAAGTCCTGCACCTGGAGAAAACTTCAAATACCTCAAGATCATGTTAACTGCATCCATATGAACATGCCTAGGTTGCTACATAAACTGGAACACTCTACTAACAGTAAATTATATATCAAGCCTGGTGATAGCGACATACAACAGCTTCTCTACTAGCTTTTTGTATTGACTCTTATCCACCTCCTCAGAGTCATCTTCATAAAGCCTAGCATTAGGATCCATTGGAATAGTAGCAGGTCTGCATCATGTCATGCTCGTCTCAGATAGAAGGTCAGTTATATATTTCCATTACGTCATTACCATACCATGCTGATTCCTTGCAAATTCTAGACCAAGAAAATAAAGCAATTTGCTAAGATCCTTGGTCACAAACTATTGTCCAAGGAAATCCTTAGCCGCTTGAATGCGCCCCGTTCATCACTGCCAGTAATAATAATGTCGACAACATATACCAGAATAACAAAAGTACCTCTCTGGGTTCTCCTAACAAAAAGAGAGTGATATGTAGTGGATCTGACAAACCCTTGTTGTTCAATCAACTTTGAGAGCTTTTGAAACCAAGCACTCGAACTCCGCTTAAGGCCATAGATGCCTTGTAAAGTCTGCACACCACACGGGACTCCCCCTCGGCAGCAAACATTGGTGGCTATTGCATGTAGACTTCCTCCTGCAAATCCCCATACAAGAATGCATTTTTGACATCTAACTGAAGAAACGTCCAGTCATGTACCACAACAATAGCAATAAGAACCCGCAACGTAGAATGACGAGCAACCAGAGAAAATGTATCATGATAATCCACCATGTAGGTTTGGGTGAACCCGCGAGCAACAAGTATGGCCTTATACTTGTCCACAATACATCAGCGCAGTGTTTCACTGTAAACACCCGTTTGCTGCCAATAAAAGATGCACCAGGGGGAGCCTGTATAATACTCCAAGTACCACGAGGCTGTAACGATGTCATCTCCTCCTCTATAACCAAACGCCACTGACTACTCTGCAAGGCCTCCTGAGAAGACCATGGTATCTCCGCGTCTATCAGACCCACAACATACCTCTAAAAATCCTCTGAGAGTTGTGCCAGAGAAACATGGGAGGCAAGAGGATACATAGTGCATGTACGCCTCTTCTTCCGTAAGGCAATAGGCACATCAAGGCCCTCAGCTTCCTTAGTACCAGAGACTGGATCATCTAAGGCATCCTGCACACCAAGTTGTACACACAAATCACCGGTGCCATTAATGGAACTCAAATGCTCAGAACATACATGCGGTATGTTGGATGATGAAGGCACATGAGCACGAGGTCGGCTGGTAAACCTGCGAAAAGAAAGTAGACGTGGCATGTGGTGGAGGCGGTGGTGGAGGTAGTGGTGAAGTGGAGTTTGGAGCAGACGACAACAGAGGTTGAGGCATGTATATCTCTTCTCCATTCTCCGAAGGAATGAGCTTGTCACCTGAAGGGGAGAAATACATAATAGATTCAAAGAAGGTGACATCCGCACTTACATAATACCTTCGTCGAACAGGGTCAAAGCAACGGTATCCCTTTACGTCCTGGAATACCCAACAAAACGCACTTGACAACTCTAGGAGAGAGCTTGTCAAGACCTAGAGACATCTGATGAACAAAAGCAACTGACCCAAAAATACGAGGCTTAAAAGAGAAAAGATCCGCAATCGAGAATGGGATCTTCTCCCTTAGGATCGATGAGGACATACGATTCACCAGGTAACAAGCAGTTAGAATTGCATCCCCCAGTAAGAATGAGGAGCACGGCTCTGGATCAAGAGAGTCCTGGTAACATCCAAAAGATGGTGATGTTTTCGTTCAACCACCCATTCTGTTGAGACGTATAAGCACAAGAAGTTTGATGAACAATACCATAGGTTCTAAGAAATTGAGAGAGTTGAGTACTGCAAAATTCTAATGCATTATTGGAAGGAACATACTCGACATTCGCAAAGAAAACATTCCTTATTTCATTAATAAAAGAATGAATAACATGACCAGCATCATACTTATTTTTAAGAAGACCTACGACAAAAATCCATCCACAACAATAAGATAAAACGCATGCCCCTGATGGTCTGGGACACAATTTGGACCCAATATCAAAATGAATTAACTCAAAGAGATTATGAATACTTCGACCTTGATGACTCTGGAAGGTAGACTGATGATGCTTCCCAAATTGGCAGGTCTCGCACTGAAAAGTACAGCGAGGAGAAATATGTGGAAGAATGTGACACAACTTCTGGAGAGAAAGATAACCAAATCGAAGATGCCACACATAGGGAGAAACAGATCCAGTGCGGATAGAAGAAGCACTAGCATATGAAGATTGTACCAGCCTATAGAGACCTCCTTGCTCACAGCCAGATTCAATCACCATGCCCGTAAGAATGTCCTGAAACACGAGCAGATGAGTCAAATATGGCACGACAATATAAATCCTTGGTGATTTGACTAATGGACAGTAAATTCATAGAAAATTCAGGAGTGTAGAGAACATTCTAAAGTCACATTGCAGGAGTTAACTGCACCACCTCCTGACCAGTGATGGAAGAGTGTCCCATCTGCTATTACAACTGATCTCCCTGACTGAGTCGGACTATAAGTACTAAACTTTCCTTTGTCACCGCAAAGATGACGGGATACGCCTAAATCCATAACCATTCTGACAAATATGCCTTGTAACAACTATTAAGAGTATATGCTATACATGATGTGGACGTTGATGTTGAGGCAGCTAACTCTGAGGATCCTGAAGGAGAGTTGGTTGACCCACGAGCAGGCATAATCTCTTTGAACCGCGCTACAAGTTCATCGAATCTCTGATCAGATGTAGGCGATGGACTCCCAACCTGTTGAGTCTGCCCTGCAATACGTGCTGAAGCGAGAAACCCATGCTTAGAGTAGCATGTTTCCTCACAGTGGTCTGACCTATGACAGTAGGTGCACGAGAAACCCATGCTTAGAGTAGGTGCACGGTTGACGGAGTCGACTACCTCCTCCCCTACCACGGTTACCTCGACCACGGTACTGCGTAAGGCTCCCCCTACCACGAGATGCAGCCATAGCTGAAGAGGTATGAGATTGTTGAATACCACTAGGAGATATGGAGAGCATTCTCAATCTACGATATTCCTCCTCCATTGGAGGTATGGTAGCATCAGTAAGGATATGTGCTTGAGCAGCGTCATAATCAGGATCAAGAGCTGCTAGAAAAACTCCGATCATCATCAAATTTCTATACGTCTTGAGCTACTCCGGTGTGGCAGTCAAGGGAAAGAAACCATGGAGCTTCTCAAACATACTCCTCAGAGAAGTGTAAAGTGTATGGAGTCCCGACCATTCTGCTTCAACGTAAAGATATCGTGCTGAAGTTGCAGTATCTATCATCATACAGCTTCATGCTTGGATACATTGAAGTAGTGGCAAGCCTGCAATATGTCATGCATATCTTGGAGACAAGGTCTATATCGTACTTCCTCGAGGTCATCACAAGACCTCGTTGGTTCCTGGCAAACTCCGATCCAAGGAAGTAGTATAGAATGACAAGTTCCTTGGTCCCAAACTGCTGACCTAGGAAATCCTTAGCAACAGGGATACCCTGCTCATCATCCCATGTAACAATGACATATAAACATAAATAAGTATGGCAATTGTACCTCTTTAGGTCCTCTGAACAAACAAGGAATGATCGGCAGTCGATCTCATAAACCCATGTTGCTCTATCAAATCCGAGAGTTTATGGAACCGTGCTCTTGGACTCTATTTAGGGACATAGATCGCCTTGCGAAACATGCAAACCTTTCCGGCACTCCCCTCAGCAGCGAACCCGGGTGGCTGTTACAGGTAGATCTCCTCATGTAGGTCACCATAGAAAAATGCATTCTTCACATCAATCTGATATAGGGGCTAGTCTCGTGTAATTGCAACAGAAATAAGAATACACAGTGTCGAATGCCGAGCCATTGGAGAGAGTATCTTGATAGTCCACCCATATGTTTGGGTGAACCCACGAGCTACAAGTCTCGCCTTGTAGCGATCCACACTGCCATCTGCTCGATGCTTTACCGTAAACACCCATTTGCATCCAACAACAAATGCTCCTGTAGGATCAAGGTTGCAGAAGTCGGCAGTCGGTACTCGGTCGGCAGGGTCACTGACTAAGGATTAATCGGCAGTCGGGAGAGTAATCGGATTTAGTCGGACAATAGTCGGTTTGGAATTTTTTTATTATTTTGAATATATAAATCAATTTTTATAGCATATACTCTCATTTATATTCATATATTTAGCAGTTTTAATATTTTTAAGAGCATAAAAAAATAGCAAGAGATTGAAAAAAGAAGCAAGTTAAGAACAAAATGTTTGGCACATAGTACAAGCAAATGTTCAAAAATAAAAGAACAATTACAACATGCTCAAAAAATAATACAAGTGAAGTAAGACAAGTGTCCCAAGCCATTGGGTTCAATCCTCAATGTTGTCATCCAAGTCTAGCTCTTCTTCTTCTTCATCGCCTTCTTCTTCTTCTTCATCGTCATCATCTTCTTCTTCTATATCCTCAAGATGTAGCTCCTCCTCCTCATTCATCGGCGTAGCATTGGAGCTTGACGATGAAGCTCCCCTTCCACGCTCACCTCGTTGGCTCCTTCTTGGTTCCAAATTCTCTTCGGCGCCACTAGCATGTGCTACAACACCCCATGTCAGTCTGGAACCTGCAAAAACCTTCTCATCATGAGCGTCAACATCTCCGGTCCATTCAGCCATGTGTGCACGATCACGAGATGACAGAGGATCTCTCTCTTTCTCAGCTCGGCGTTCCTGCAGGTTGGAATTGAAACGCGCATACACAAGATCGTTCAGCTTCTTCGTCTCCAACCTGTTTCTCTTCTTGGTATGGATCTGAAGACCAAAAAATTTAACTTTATATCAATTACTCATTTAAATTTTACTATTACTAATCGAATTGGGTGGGTGGAGTGGAGTCTTTACCGAGTCAAATGTACTCCAGTTACGCTCACATCCCGATGATGAAGACGTCAAGCTCAAGATTTTGATAGCCATATCTTTCAAATGAGGTGTGTCATCTCCATGATTATGCCACCGATTAGCTATTAGAATAGAGAAATGGTCAACATAATAAAATAAGTGATTAACATTAATAGAAAACAAATGACTAAGATACCTGGATCAAAATTGCCATCATTTGTCATCCTCTGTCTCACAGCTAAAGGCTTCCCAAAATCTCCACGACCAAGTCTATATGTCGGAAGCTCGTCCCTAGTAATTGCATCTTGTATATCCAAATCTGGATAAAATTTTTCCATGCATTCCTTAAACCCTCTCCTCACCACAACATCTGGATCACCATGAGACTCGGTGTAGAAGTAAAATGGGTTCAAGTAATAAGCTGCTAGATGCAATGGAGTATCAAGCATCCCTTTGGTCTTGGAGATAATAGCATCCACAAAAAATTTATAAGATGACTCCACACCATTGAATGCTGCAATTATTTCTCGCTTGGCTTCTTCAAGCCCTCCGAAGACAAAGCCCATGGATGGGCGTCGATCTGCATCAACCACGCGTAATAAACGAACCAATGGAGTGAAAACTCTGATAGCATGTGTTGTATGGTTCCAGAATGTAGGGCTGAAAACAATGGAACTCGCAGCTTCTCCCTTCTTGGTCTTATACCACTTGCAGTTTCTCCACTCTTCTGAGGAAAACATCAATCTCAGCTTGTCTTTCTTTTCATTTAGGCTCTCAAGAGTGAGAAAAGTGGTTGCAAATCTTGTTTGTCCGGGCCTTGCAATGTCCCTCTTGTTGGTGAACTTGCGCATCAAGCTTAGAGTTTTGGTATGAGAGTAGATGAACACCGTAAGCCTCTTCGCCTTCCTGATTGCACTTCTCACCTTTGTCTCTCTGCTTATCTCCTCCAAAGCAAGATCAATGGAGTGCGCAGCACACGGAGTCCACCAAATCTGCAAATATTTGGTGACCAACAATCTTCCTGCAGCAGCATTGGCGGATGCATTATCCGCCACAATCTGAACCACTTTATCCACTCCCACTTCATTCAGGCACTCCTCCACCAACTTGCAGATGTATTCCGCAGTGTGAGCCTCATTTGAGGCATCTATGTACTTCAAAAATTAAGTCCCCAATGTGCAATTGACACAAAAATTGATGATGCTCCTTCCACGCTTGTCCGTCCATGCATCAGTCATCAAAGAGCATCCCGCCGATGTCCACGTATCACGATGACCTTGCAATCCATCGTGAATCCCCTTCACTGTCTTCTTTAGAAGCGGACCACTAAGCTCATACCTCGTGGGAGGCTTTAGTCCAGGCCCGTACTTCCCAATAGCCTCCACCATATGCAGGAAGTTTTTTGTCGTCAATGCATTAAACAAAATTGCCGATGTATATGCCCATTTGGATATGAATGATGTGACCCTATCACGATGAGCCTTGGAGAATGCATCCTTGATGGTCATTTGACGTGATGACCCTTCCACTGCGACACTCTGCTGGAGGGATTCAGAGACTCGTGATCTCTTCGTCGAACCCACACCTCCAGTGATATCAACTTCCTCCCTCATCTCATGAACATCAGCGGCTTTCTGAGATTTCTTCCTGGCAACATCATCAAGGTACGCAATCATCTTGTTCTTCGTTTCCTCATCAACCATGGGACATGCAGCAACGTTCCCTTTTCGGTGTGCTAGATGTTGCTTGAACCTATACACACCACCCTTCACAATCTTCTTGCACAATCTGCAAGTAACCGTATTTGGATCCGTACGGCTCGCAAGGTAGCCGTATTGCCATGCAGGATCAGTTGATTCCGGTGGCACATAAAAAGATGAGTCGCTACCGGAAGCGACGTTCGTTGGTGGTGTAGCCATCTACATAATAAAAAAATGATGAATTATAATATAAAAAAAATCAGTGGCATGATATACAATACAATAACCATCAAGCATACAACATAATCATAATTGCATACAACATAAATATTTGCATACAACCTAAATATTTATAATTGCATACAACATAATACTAGAACAAACCCTAAACATCAAACATACAACATAATTATAATTTCATACAACCTAAAAAATATAATTACATACAACATAACAATACAACAAGATCGAAACATCAAGCATACAACATAATTATAATTGCATACAACCCTAAACATCATGATATATCAAAAATCAGTGGCATGATATTTAATGCAACAAACCCTAAAGCAAGCAAAAACCCTAAATAATTTGTCATTAGCGTTCTAGACTCTAGTCAATGGTATAAGCTATCAAGAATGCTATGATCATATAATAAAATACAAATAATGAAAAAATGAAAACAAAAACAAAAACCCTAACCTGAGGTCCTGTGCGGCGAGAGACGAGCGGCGAGATGGAGCCTCCTTCAGGCGGCGCGGCGAGAGAGGAGTGGCGAGGTGGCTACCGGAGAGGCGCTGGAGGAGCCGCGATGGAGCAGGAGCTCGCGAGCGGGGAGCAGGAGGACCAGCGGCAATGGAGCAGGAGGTCTTAGGGCGCGGGGGGTCGAGGGGCGTGGGGGTTACGAAAAGATGGGGACTTACTGTGCGACAGTAAGTTCCCCAAATGTAACTTGCGGGTTTGCAAAAAATGGGGACCCGAATACGTTTTGCAAAAACCGCCCGATTAGTCGCCCACCTACACCGAGTAATCGGCCGAGTAATCGGCCATGCCCGACTAATGGCCGATTTTTGCAAGTCGACTCGGCTACCCCACCGAGTCGCTTAATCGGACCGACTAATCGGATTAGTCGGCCGATTTTTACAACATCGTGTAGGATCTGTAACAATGCTCCATGTGCCACGCAACTGTAGCGCGGTCATCTACTCCATGGCAAGACGCTATTGGTTGTCTTGTATGGCCTCCTGATATGTCTGTGATATCTCCATAGCTGATAGCCGCACAACAAATCTCCTGAAGTCCTATGAGAGTCAGCCCAAGGAAACATGGGTTGCAAGAGGATATGTAGCACAAGTACATCTCTACTTCTGCATAGCAATAGGCACATCTAGATCAACTGCCTCTACCAGAACCTGTAAACTACCCTCCTAAGAGGGCACCTGCTCATCATGTAAAGAATCATGCAGCATAGACAAATCACTAGAACCATCAATAGAAACAATGTACTCATTACATACTTGGGATGTGATGGATGATGGGAAAGGTCCATGAGCGGGGAAATGTGTGAGGCATGCGAACAAAGACACATGACAAGAACTGAACCAAGGTATTGTGTGGTAGTCCAGGGGCAACCACAAGAGCAGGTATAGGCAGAGGAGGAGGAGGTGGTGCAGGCATAGGAGGAGGCATGCATACCTTCTCAACTGAGTCGGTCGGAGTCAACCTGTCACATGTAGGAGAGAAATACATAAATGACTCAAAGAAGGTGACAACGACACTGGAAAAGTATTTCCATCGAAGCGGATCAAAACAACGATACCCCTTTTGGGTACGAGAGTAGCCTACAAAGACACACTTGACAGCTCAATGGGGCAGATTGTGAACAAAGGCAACATAGCCAAACACTCGGGGTGTAAGATAGAACATGTCCTTCTTGGAAACGCATTCGAGAAAAGAACATTTTCTCCTAAAGCAAAAGATGGCATACGGTTCACCAGGTAGCAAGCAATGAGGATTGCATCACCCTAGAAAGAGTGAGGAGCACGACTCTGGATCAAAAGGATCTAGGTAACATCAAGTAAATGACGGTGTTTGAGTTCGTGACACCTTTCTGCTGAGATGTGTAGGCACACAAGGTCTAGCGTACAATGCTTAGATCCGAGGAACTCGGGTAGTTGTAATGTGTTGAATTCTAAGGCACAGTCAGAGTGTAAAAATATGACAGTAGCAGAGAAACTTTCTTTATTTCATTAATAAATGACTTAATAACAGACCCACCTTCATATTTGTTTTATAACAGAAAGCCATTGTTGTAAAAATCCCCCGACTTGCCCGACTAGCATGGATTGAGATTTCACGAAATTTCGACGAAATTTCAGATTTGACGGGTCCTGGCTCTCGAAAGTACTCTATATATCGATTTCCAGGGTTTCGGCCGAAATATCGCGAGATATCGGCGATATCTCGGCTCGTCTCGATATCTCGGCCGACATATGGAATCTTTCAATAAAAAAATTCACGGAAATGTCGAGATATGCCGAAATTTCAGCCGAAACTTCCCCATTTCGCCCGACTTCGTGCAGAGCCAGCTCCTTCCTCTTCCAAGGTCTTCTTCCTTCGAGGTAAGCCAAATTAGGATAAATCTTCTTCAAGTTCATTAATTTTTTTAGGGATTTCACTGTTAGGGATATAGCTTGCCATGGTGTTTAATTTGAGAGATTTCCCCAAAAATAGGTATAAATTTGGAGAAGAAAATTGGGGCTTTTGTGTTTTTTTTACACAATAGTGCTAGTTATGATCATTGTATCGCAGATCTGAAGTTAACATGAAGTAAAACATAGTTGGAGAACATTTTGTTGGATCTATGTTAGAGGAAATTGGGGCTTTTGAGGTTTAATGTGGAACGATACTGAATTGTGGTATTATATACCCGGATCTTGAGTTTTGGAAGTAGAAATCATAATCAAGAATTTTTTTTGGATTAATAAAATTGAAAAATAATTAAAATCCGAAAATCATTTGTTAAATATTTACGTTTTTGTTCATATTTTGTGTCACTTACGTAGTCTTTCTTGAAAATGGTCCCCTAATTTGTAGATCTAAGATCTTAATTATACATCCAAGGTCCTTTTTCTGTAAATCGGAAAAGTAAGTGTTAGAAAAATTATATATATAATAATTCCGAAATTAAAAACATAAAATAATTTGCATATTCATAAGCAGTTGCATTGTATGCCAACTTAATGTTTGTTCTTGATTTTCCTCGCAGATTTCGACGTTCATCACCATGGCACATTCTGGTTCCGGTTCTGGATCTGACAGTTCTGATGATCAGAGGGGCGAATTCAGTGGGGACATTGGCTGGAGATATGTGTCCGCTCCTGATGGAAATAAGGCAAAGCCGTAATGCGATTTTTGTGGGAAGAAGTTTCTTTGGGGGCGGAGACAACTACCAAGGTAGCCAACCTGAGCAGAGCCAGGGCAGTTTCTTTGGGGGTGACAGCTACGGTTTCTTCCCTGAGTACACGCCAGTTTCTCCTCCTCCTCCGCAGAGATCTTCTCCTACTCCGTCGTCGTCCCGAGGGTCTCAGGGCAGTAGTTCACAGCCTCGTCGTGCCACTCGTGATACCGGATCCAGTGTTGCTTATCCTCGACTCGGGATGCTCATAGGCATCGATGACCACCAATACAGGCAGTATGTCATGGATTACAAGGCCATGTACTCGTACATGACATGGGAGAACTACTGCGAGTTCATTGAATCTGTGATGCGTTATGAGAGACAACAAGGAAGGGGGGGCATTCATATCCACCACGGAACTCTTGGTTCTGAACAAAACATGTCACCAGGTACTATATTTTAATCTTTAATCTTTTATTGCATGGATCATAAATATGCATGTTCTTAATCATTTTCACTTGTTGTAACTCGTATTGTATTTGTAAGACTAGACTATTACTTTGTTTTATTATGTATTTACAATGTTACAACAATATGACCGATATGGCCGATATGACCGATATGACCGATATGTCTATATAAAGTGTATAGATGACCAATATGTGTGAAATAATTGTGTATTTGTATGTTATTTATTCTTCTAATAACTTGGAATATCGAAATTTTCAATAAAATTGGGAAAATCGGATTTTTGAGCCTTTTCCGACTTTTCCACCGAAATCGTCGAAATTTCCCGAAATTTCGGTATTACAGGTCACCGAAACGAGATCGAAATCAAGATTTCGAACCTTGCCGACTAGTAAGTCCGACTAGTCTAGTCGGTGGGATAACCGACCGAGTACTGACTAATTCCGACTAAGGTCAACTAGTCGATCGATTTTTGCTTGGAGATACCTTTTTTTTATTTTTTAAAGCAAACTTATTCTAATATGCTTAATGTTTTATTTAGATTCAATTTCTTCTTTTGTTTCATTATGATAATATAAAAAATGTAAAATCTATGGAAATATATAAGAATATACATAGAAAAATGATTTATATATTTAAACTAATTAAAAAATTCAAAACCGATTAAAGCCCGACTAAATCCGATTAGTCGTCCGACTGTCGATTAATCCTTAGTCAGTGACCCAACCGACCGAGTACCGACTACCGATTTTTGCAACCTTGCAGCAAGCCCCAAGAAAGTCTAGAATAGTCATCAACAACAAGATTAAAATGTTATCCCCGGTGATCAGGAATACGATTGGGACCCCAAATATCTAAGTAAATAAGCTCAAATAACTGAGTATTGATTAGACTCTGACAAGCAAGAAAAGAAGAGCAGTAGTGCTTCCCAAACTGGCAAGCCTCACACTGGAAGGAAGATTGCGGTGAAATCTGTGGGAGGACATGACACAGCTTCTGCAGAGGAAGGTGGCCAAACCAAAGATGCCACAATATGGTGAGACTGGTCTAATGGGAATGGTAGAGGCACCGATATGAGAAGGTTGGACCAGTCTTTAGAGTCCCTGCTACTCACGACAACATCCAATCACCGAGAACGTGAGTAAGTCCTGAAACACAAGAGAGGAAGGGTCAAAAATAACACGACAATGCAAATCCTTCCTTATCAGACTAATATAAAGCAAGTTCATCTAAAAGTTAGGAGCATATAAAACATTCTGCAGGCACATGGATGGCACCAAATGCACCCCTCCTGTCCTGTGATGAGAAAGTAAATCATGTTCACAATAACGACCCATCTACTAGGGGATATATGCTTGTAAGACCGAAACTGTGTTGTCTCCATACAGATAGTGATAAGCACCCGAGTCCATGATCCACTCTTTCATATCTGCATTACTACAACTGGTAAAAGTATAGGCTATATCTGAGGAGCTCGAAGACGCTAAAGCAACAGTTGTGAGATCTGGGAAACCTATAGTGCTGCCAGCAATAGGAGTCATTATCTTCCTCAGACGGGAGACGATATCATCAAGGCATGGATCTGCTTGAGGAGCCGAAATGTCTGGAGGCTCAATCTGCTCAACCACAAAAGCAGATACACGGTATCCATACTTCTGATAGCATGTGTTCTTAATGTGATCTGGATGACGAAATAGGTGTACAGGCCACATTGACGTCCATATCCTCTGCCACGGGGACCACGTCCTCTGAACTGTGTAGAACCCCCTCTGCCGTGAGATGCAATCATCGTTGAGGACATCTGTGTGGTGGCAGCGAATAGGATAAGAAGCCTGCTGAGGTGACTGTAGGCCTCCTTCATGGGAGGTATAGTCACACCTGTAAGAAGTTGTGCTCATGCCGCCTCATAATCTGGATCCAGAGCTACCAAGAAAACTTCTATCATCGTGGAGTTCCTATATGTCATATGTTGCTCTGTTGAAGTAGTAGCAAACATGAATCTGTGAAGCTTCTCAAACATGCTTGGAAGCAAAGAATAGAATGTATGCAAAAGATGTACATTCTGCTTGACCGTGTATTTATCAAACTGAAGCTGAAGAATCTTAGTCTTGTTCTTCAGTTGGGCATATGTAGCTGCCAAAATATCTCGCATCGCCTTGACGGTGGGCTAGTTCACAATGTTGTTGGCAATCTATATAATTAGGGTCCCAGATAGCCAAACATGCACATACGCGTAATCTTGATTCCATGAAGCATTTTCCCCAGTCTTATCCATCGACGCAAGCTCTGTCAGAATGTGCTCCTTGTTATTGCTTGCATAAGGGTCATAAACTGCATGGATCACAACTCGTAGGTCACATCCATCTTCATGACGGGATCGAGGCCATTGAAGGCACCGGCCCAAGAGAAACGTCACCCTTGCTCTCTGACACGATAAAAAAGATCGAAACGAAACTCGGCCGGGGAAGTAGACCAATCCGAGGGAGTCTACACGATCATATAGAGGATTGATTGTAAGTGTAGACCTATAAACATCATTGTCATTCCTCGATCCATGCTAGGGCTGAAAAAGGTGATTTATATGTTTGAAATCACCTTTCCCGATCTGGATCAAAATCATACCGTTTCAGACCGTAGTTCGACATCAGAGAGGAGATGAATCGACTACAGGACGTGCAAACATGCGTAATGGACTGTTGGCGGTCGCTTGGAGGGTTATGCCAGTTGGGGACCACGGGTGGCGCAGAGGGCCCCGGCAACGGCTGGGGGTCGTGTTGTGGGTTGTTGCAGCGGCTGGAGGCCGTGCAAAGGCCCGCTACTGCGGTTGGGGGCCGCTCGGAGGGTACCGGTGGCAGCGAGGGTCAGTAGTGGTGACGTGTGGTACGTGCGAGGGCGGTAAGTGGGGGCTAGAGCACGAGTGGGGTACGAGAACTACGGTGTAGGACCGTCGCTCTGATACCATGTTGGGAGAAAGTAACAACTTGCTTATTCATGAGGCCCTAGAGTTCTCTTATACAGAGGAGAGACCTGCTAGGCAAATTACATAAAAAAGGTGAAAAGAATAGAGAATACATAAAACAAACAAATTATAACAAATATCTCAACAAATATGATTATATGTATAACCATATCCTTATCCATTTTTTAATACGAATACGGATGCAGATACAAATATTGACGAATATTAAAATTATTTTATCGTATCCTTAAAAAACAAATACGCATGTAAAACAGATACTGATCGAAGACGACTAAAGTTAGAAAAACCTTACTGGTTGACTTAAATATACATGAATTGGATGGAAAACGCATGATATAATATACTAAGTGTGCTTATATCATAAAAATTATACCAAATATGATAAAAGAAGGCGTAGCATTACGTTATATATGGTCAAAATTAAATCTAGAATTTATATACAAAAACGAATATATGGATACGGATATTTACGAATATCAAAATTATATCTATATCTGAATCCATTTTAAAAAGAATGCAGATACAAATGATGTTGAATCTGTCTATACAAAACGGATATGGTGACGGATCGGATATAGATATTATTCATATGTGTTTGCATCTATTGCAGTTGCATAGGCATAACCAAGGTCATGTAGCCATTGCTGGTGATGGGATCACCACTTGACGACACTGGAGAGGACCAGCAACTGGCCTAAAACACCACTTGGCAACGCTGGGAAGGTGTTACAGTGGGGAGGTCACACAGAAACAACCTGTGTGAGACCCAAACCTAGCGAGACGAGCCAACACGAGGCTTGGTTGTTGTCAGCGCCGAAAAAATAGTAGAGGTGGTCGGTGACGCATGGAGAGAGAGAGGGGCGTTTAGTGGTGGTGGTGGTGGTGGTGGGTGATTAAGGCAAGAGCCCCAGACTAGGACCGTTGCATTGATACCATGAGGAGAATAGAATTGAGAGTGAATGAGTTGGTTATTCAATAGATCTAGGGTTTCTTATATAACGTGAAACTTTAGAGAGTGAAAACAAAAGGACAATTACATAGATACCCCAGAGGGTTACAAAGCTCAACGAAATAAAAGAAACATGCTTATATATAATTCCAACTATTCTTAATGGTATATGAATTGTATCAAATAAAATAAGTGAATCGAAAATTATTGTAGAGAATCCATTCATCAAAACAGATATTACATCCACTGCAAATACTTATTACACAGGTTCTCCTAAGGATAGACTTCCATCATTGATTTTGTTATATTTGTCAGAAACAATCTAGTTAGTTGGTGTAAAAAAAGCAGGTCGTTTCCATATCAAGTGCTGAAGCTGGATATAGATCCATGACCGAAGTGACATGTGAGATTAGTCGGCTTGTCACCTTTCCACAAGCAAGAGTGGATGGTTAGTGGATGCCATGTTTCTCTTCCCCTCTTGTTGACCAGCGTTTTGATGAATTTCTACAGATGTCAGAGGCGATTGTTGGATGCTCTGGCCCATCTGAGGGGTGTAACCATTCGGTTTGGCATGAGGAGTTCTTTTCTGTCAAGTTACAGGGCACTTACGTCCAGATCGACCTCTGATTCAAACATCTTGGAGCGTAATTGCATTCTTATCTGGATCCTCAAAGTCTGACTGAAGATTTTTCCTTCTTTGGCTACATAGGCTTGAGCGGGCACTTATTTGTGCAAAAGGACGGCACCACCTACTCAATGTATGACAGCAGCAACAAGGACTTGGCCCATCTTTTTGCGCTTGCATTTGTGAGGTTTGGAATGCTTCAGATATCTGTTGGGTTGACTTCTACTCCCATGCTAACTTTTGGAGAGCGCTTGTGGCCAACCAGTTCAAGCCCATGTAGGAACTTACGCAAGCTATTGCCATGATCAAGAAAATTTTCATTATCAGGCAATGGCCTCATCTTCTGGTTGGACGGGTTTTGTGTTGAGATTGTAACCCATCTTGCTAGATCTCGCCTCGAAACCTAGCGGTTATAAGTCTTTATATATCTTTTTGATATATTTAAGGGGCGGACACCTCCGGAGTGTTTCCCCTTTTTGGATAAAAAAACCTTTCCACAAGGTTTGAAATACCAATATAAATCCTATCGGACTAGCAGGAAAAGGATAAATATGAAATATATCGACAATATCGATCGAAATCTCGCACGTAGTTTAAAAAGTCATTTTTTACAAAGTAAGGTCATCCTAGTTCTTAATACACTAAATAACATACAAAGATATACTTATAAGCCAGAGTTAGGTGTATCTAGTACATCCATACACGTTATATCGCACATATCGCTTATAATGTTATTGTATTGATTGTCGATTATTCAAAGATATTGGAATTGAAATAAGTTAACAATATTTAGAGTACATATCGCTCATAATATTGGAATTCAAAGATATTTGGTTAGAGATGAATATAAGCCGGGTGGATATACAAAACCTTGATGCCTTCTGGGAATCTCTTTTCGTGACGAAACATCGGTCTAGAAAAGACATTCTGAGTCATGTTGTGACATTGTGGGCTATTTAGTTCGCTAGAAATGGTGTTCTTTTCCCATCATTTTTATAGTGATAATGCAATTTTCCACTCCAAAACTCTTCATGAGTTTTGGCTACTATAAGTTTTCTTTTCTTAATTGTTTAAAATATTTGGGGTGGACATCATAGCGTGTTTCCCCTTCTTTGGCTCAAAAAAATATTTAGAACACATCTTCATTCACGAAAGTAAATGGCACATGTAGATTCTAAAATCTAGATAATAACATAATGTTTCATCCGTAGAAATAAATGTTGTGGATCATTTTCTATTAAGTTAGTTACACATGCATCTGATTATCTTAATAATGTTCCATTCATAAAAATAAATGATGACAACTAATGAAATAAAAGATATTACATATCATGATGATGATCAAAACCATGAGTTGCGAGGCAGATGCGTACGGTTTTCCCTTCCCTATCATCGCCCGTAGCGCATCGTTGATTCTATATACTTGCAATAATTCTCCCAAGCCATATACTGAGTGTGTAGCCATGTAATCCATTGCATACTACATGTATTCATGTTTATTGATGTCTAAAAGTATATCAATACAATGATAAGCAATACTAGAGTCGATACACGAGTGGCGCAATTAGTCTGCGAAGGAGCTTAAGAACCTTGGGATAACGATGAAGTTGTGGGAGATGACCTCTATGAAGGAGGAGACATGGTGGAATAATAATCGGAAAAGTTCTCATAACTATCACGACCAAAAATGTCACTCTCATGCTATCTCTGACTATGATTGGGTAGTTTGGTTGGCCATTTTGATAGTTTTCACCATTGTAGTTATAACCATAAGATGGAGGAGTCTGAGCCCAAGGGGGAAGAGGAGGAGCATGAAAGTATTCTGAGAACATGCCAAACGATATGCCATCATAAAATCCATATCAACCTAGAGGGTGATGTTGCTCCACAACCATGATATGAGATGTCCACATCCATGCTCAATGAACCCACAAAAGATACCAAATCCTCCGTGCAGCTATCGTTACCATAAATGCAATGGTATCCATCCTAATCCATAGGCTCTTCAAGTCCCGGACCCGACAAATTGTCAATGTGCATCCGTTCGTTACTCTATAAATTCATGGCCTACGTGTAGCCCCTCCTTGAATCTTCTATCACGCGGTCCGCAATAACCCCATGTTGATCCCCCTGGTCCAGTGTCCATCACCCAAGGTTTGAAAAAACGAAAGGCGGAACGAGGCGGTCTCCTTGGAATCGAGGTGATGCAGCGTGACCCCAAATTATAGGGTCACATTTATTTAATTAAATAGTAGTCAATTTTATTTACGTGTTTAGGTTATCGTAATTGTTTAATTAAATAATTGAGATCGCATGTGATCTCAAGGTTTATTTCGTAGAGTTAATTGGGTCAATTAATTAATTAGAGTCCAATTAGGATAATTAGTGGTCAAATTAAGTTAGTTTACTATTTTTGTAAACCCCTCTCTCCTATATAAAGAGAGGGTAGCCCATTGTTTTTAAGCAGTCAAGGATTATGAATTAAAAATTGAGATTGTTATCTCATTTTATCCCTCTCTCTCCCTTCTCCCTCCACGCGATCTCCGCGGTTCTCCTCCTCCAACCCCTTGTTACCAACGAGTTCTTCTCCTCAACCCCTCCAATTTCTCTTCTCAACCCCTCTCGTTCTTCTACCAGAATTCTACCATAAAAATTATATTTATCATTTTATCGACGCCGCAAAATCCGATTTGCATCATTTGGTATCAGAGCATGGATATGGAGTCGTTCCTACGATTCAACGATCCCGTGGCATATTGGCGTCTCAAACTTGATCTCAACCGCGTATCTTATGGGCCGCATGCGCGTTCGCGTCAACGGAAGTACAAAAAGCGTCTTGCGGCATCCCTGAAGGTTCAATCATGGCTAGACATGCTAATCAACGAAGATTCATCCGTCGACGATGAAAATCAGATCGTGACCGCCACTGTTCAACCCTATTTCGGGGCGAAAATTGAAGGTACTTTCATTATAGATGAAGATTTATTTCCTGTGCAACCAAACAATGAAGACAAAGGGCCAATTTTTGACACAAGCACGGAAGAAGAATCTGATTCCGAAGTCGAAGTTGCTGTCCGGGAGTTTACAGGTCAGCCTCCATCACCTGCGACGTCCTCGAGGGCAACCCCTACCCTCACGGCGGTCCCGCGGGCCATCCAGCCCCTCACCGCACCCCCAGCGGCAGCCCCGCCAACCCTCATCACGCAACCCTCCAGCCCACGCGTCAGCACTCTCCCCAACCCTCCCCTCCTCCTCCGATACTTACCACCTCCTCCCGCAGCCCCATTCCCCACCACCGTACCCCACAACCACTTCCCCGCCATCTCTCCAGTTCCCCTCCGCCCCCCTTCGCCTCACCCGAAACACAGCGAGACCCCACCCTCTCCGCACCTCGCGTCACGCGCGCCAGCCCCGCGTCATCACCATGCCGCCTCTTCCCCGACTGCGCGGCCTCCTCCCTCTCGCCAGCCACCCCCGCGACCGCCACGCGCGCGGCCTTCAGCGTGATCGCCCTCGGCCCCGCGCGCGCAGGCCCACAACCACGACCTCCAGGCCGCGTCGCCCAGGTCGGCGCCGCCCTTGGGTTCCGAAGCCACGCAGCCGCCTTTTGTGGATGGAGAGAACCCTAACGATATCTCCAGGAACCGAATCCCTGAGATTTGGGGATTGGATGGTTAGTGGGGAATATTGCAAAAGAAAACCCCATAGGGCCCCTATTTGCAGAAAGGCTAAAGGTGATAAAAAAGCAAGGAACAATGAAGGGGTACGAAAATTACGCCCATGCCCTCAGCTGCGGAAATATTTACAGAAGAAGGCTGTAACATTGAGAAACTATAAACGTAACATCGAAAAAGACCTAATTGAAGGAGTTGAAGCCACAGCTCAAGGATGAATTCTCCAACAACGATCTACATCAAGTAATTCGTCGGGAGACGAATTTTTTCTAAAGCGGTGAAGAGTTGATGCAGCGTGACCCCAAATTATAGGGTCACATTTATTTAATTAAATAGTAGTCAATTTTATTTACGTTTTTAGGTTATCGTAATTGTTTAATTAAATAATTGAGATCGCATGTGATCTCAACGTTTATTTCGTAGAGTTAATTGGGTCAATTAATTAATTAGAGTCCAATTAGGATAATTAGTGGTCAAATTAAGTTAGTTTACTATTTTTTGTAAACCCATCTCTCCTATATAAAGAGAGGGTAGCCCATTGTTTTTAAGCAGTCAAGGATTATGAATTAAAAATTGAGATTGTTATCTCATTTTATCCCTCCTCTCCCTTCTCCCTCCACGCGATCTCCGCGGTTCTCCTCCTCCAACCCCTCGTTACCGACGAGTTCTTCTCCTCAACCCCTCCAATTTCTCTTCTCAACCCCTCTCGTTCTTCTACCAGAATTCTACCATAAAAATTATATTTATCATTTTATCGACGCCGCAAAAGCCGATTTGCATCAATTTGGTATCAGAGCATGGATATGGAGTCGTTCCTACGATTCAACGATCCCGTGGCATATTGGCGTCTCAAACTTGATCTCAACCGCAGCGTCTTGCGGCATCCCTGAAGGTTCAATCATGGCTAGACATGCTAATCAACGAAGATTCATCCGTCGACGACGAAAATCAGATCGTGACCGCCACTGTTCAACCCTATTTCGGGGCGAAAATTGAAGGTACTTTCATTATAGATGAAGATTTATTTCCTGTGCAACCAAACAATGAAGACAAAGGGCCAATTTTTGACACAAGCACGGAAGAAGAATCTGATTCCGAAGTCGAAGTTGCTGTCCGGGAGTTTACAGGTCAGCCTCCATCACCTGCGACGTCCTCGAGGGCAACCCCTACCCTCACGGCGGTCCCACGGGCCATCCAGCCCCTCACCGCACCCCCAGCGCAGCCCCGCCAACCCTCATCTCGCAACCCTCTAGCCCACGCGTCAGCACTCTCCCCAACCATCCCCTCCTCCTCCGATACTTACCACCTCCTCCCGCAGCCCCATTCCCCACCACCGTACCCCACAACCACTTCCCCGCCATCTCTCCAGTTCCCCTCCGCCCCCCCTTCGCCTCACCCGAAAACACAGCGAGACCCCACCCTCTCCGCACACGCGCGCCAGCCCCGCGTCATCACCATGCCGCCTCTTCCCCGACTGCGCGGCCTCCTCCCTCTCGCTAGCCACCCCCGCGACCGCCGCGCGCGCCGCCTTCAGCGTGATCGCCCTCGGCCCCTCGCGCGCAGGCCCACAACCACGACCTCCAGGCTGCGTCGCCCCAGGTCGGCGCCGCCCTTGGGTTCCGAAGCCACGCAGCCGCCTTTTGTGGATGGAGAGAACCCTAACGATATCTCCAGGAACCGAATCCCTGAGATTTGGGGATTGGATGGTTAGTGGGGAATATTGCAAAAGAAAACCCCATAGGGCCCCTATTTGCAGAAAGGCTAAAGGTGATAAAAAAGCAAGGAACAATGAAGGGGTATGAAAATTACGCCCATGCCCTCAGCTGCGGAAATATTTAAAGAAGAAGGCTGTAACATTGAGAAACTATAAGCGTAACATCGAAAAAGACCTAATTGAAGGAGTTGAAGCCACAGCTCAAGGATGAATTCTCCAACAACGATCTACATCAAGCAATTCGTCGGGAGACGAATTTTTTTTAAAGCGGTGGAGAGTTGATGCAGCGTGACCCAAATTATAGGTCACATTTATTTAATTAAATAGTAGTCAATTTTATTTACGTTTTTAGGTTATCGTAATTGTTTAATTAAATAATTGAGATCGCATGTGATCTCAACGTTTATTTCGTAGAGTTAATTGGGTCAATTAATAATTAGAGTCCAATTAGGATAATTAGTGGTCAAATTAAGTTAGTTTAATATTTTTGTAAACCCCTCTCTCCTATATAAAGAGAGGGTAGCCCATTGTTTTTAAGCAATCAAGGATTATGAATTAAAAATTGAGATTGTTATCTCATTTTATCCCTCTCTCTCTCCCTTCTCCCTCCACGCGATCTCCGCGGTTCTCCTCCAACCCCTCCGTTACCGACGAGTTCTTCTCCTCAACCCCTCCAATTTCTCTTCTCAACCCCTCTCGTTCTTCTACCAGAATTCTACCATAAAAATTATATTTATCATTTTATCGACGCCGCAAAAGCCGATTTGCATCAATATGTGATATATCATATATCATGATGTAAAGATACTTCTTCCATGTCTATAAAAGCGTATTTGTATATTAGTATTCTAATAGCTAAATTACTAAAACCACAAAGAAAATGCTTTTTTCAGTCTTTTTTGAGATTTCTAATGGTATTTATGATTGAAACCTTTCCAGCTCAAATCTCCCTTCGACCTCCAACGCACCCACCCCCCAATATGATATTATATTTTAAACCTTGATTCGATCTCCCTTCACCTCCGATGACCCATCTTTCCGCAACTAATGCACACCACAAGATCAGGAAAATCCCAAGGCCTAATAGCATCCACTTGAAGCAATGCCTTTATTACTCCCTCCCATACGCTCTTTCGTTCTCTCACTCATGCTCCAAGTTTTTCCCCTTTGGTTTATAGTTGTCAGCACAAATCTCGACAAGGTTTAGATTCACTAACAGATTGATGCCGTATTTCACTATCAAATTCTTTTCAGCAAGTTCTTTACTTTAGCCAAGTGAATGCACAATTTGACTGTTGAAGGTCAAAGGAGGCGGCATTACACACCCCTTCAAATAATGAGTGGGTACAGAAGGCCAAATCATTGCATCTCGAAAATTGTAATAGGGGTCTAGCAAACACATTTTATATAACATATGTTAATCATGGCATCGGTATAAGAAAATCCGTGTTTATGTAGTCAAGGTTGCAAAAATCGGTAGTCGATACTCTGTCAGTTGGGTCACTGACTAAGGATTCGTCGGCAGTCGGACGACTAATCAGATTTAGTCGGGCTTTAATCAATTTTGAATTTTTTAATTATTTTAAATATATAAATCATTTTTGTATGTATATTCTTGTATATTTACATAGATTTGTACATTTTTTATATTATCATAATGAAACAAAAGACGAAATTGAATTTAAATAAAACATTAAGCATATTAGAATAAGTTTGCTTTAAAAAAATAAAAAATAAATGGTATCTCCATGCAAAAATCAATCGACTAGTTGGCCTTAGTCGGAATTAGTCAATACTCGGTCGGCCACCCCAGCGACTAGACTAGTCGGACCTACTAGTCGGGCCAGTCGGGGGGATATTTTAAAACAATGTATGTAGTCATCCTTGCACATACAAGAAGGCATGGGAATTCCTGTAACTGACAATGCATACAAGGACATGTGTAAAACCATCTCAAAATTCTGCCAACAAAGAACCATTACAATCATAATACTGGATGGGAAGAAATCAAAAATATGCCACATATGTTAAAGATTTCCACTTGATATAGTAGCATTGTTTGTGAGCTTACTTCATTTCTGGAACTTCTGCATCATGTCCATCAATTGGCAGATCAGTCAGCTGTGACCAAGTCAGATGGTACATTGTATTCATTCTGTTTCACCAATTTTGCCGCTCATCATAAAAACATTGATGTCATTGACGTCTTTGTCTCTTTATCCTCTCAAGGGCACCAAGCCGACTTTCATTCTCGTTATCCTCTTGACTGGCACCTTTAGCTTTTTCCTCCTCAACCTTCTGTGCTAGATCACCAAAAACAGCAGAAGGTACAGCTTTCTGGGCTATCTCAAATTTCTCACCTGCTTCATCATCTGATTCACTTTCTTCCGGCAACTCGATCTCTTCCATATTAGCAGTCACCTTTCTTCCTCCATCCAATGCAAGAGTAGGATCAGTGGCCTCCATCCCAGCACTAACAAAACCAACTCTCCTTCCAGCATCATTGGCAGATATATGGGGAGCAGAAGCAGGTAACAATTGTCTTTCTAAAGCAGCCATTTCATCCCCAGCACCACCAGCAGACTTATCTCCGGCCTCCTCCAACTGTGACCTCTCGTCTTTTAGCATCAAATTCTCAGGCAGGATAAAATGAGTCTGCAGATGGAAAGTATTAAAATCTTAATTTTTTAAATGAATGTTTCTCTGAACAATATACAAGACAGAAATTATCCTACCTGGCTAAAGCTTGCTAGCATACTCCGCTTGACACGAAGCATCTCTCTAAATGTTTCTTCATTTCCATGCTGAACTTCAAAATCATTCCATTTTTTCCAAAGGCCTCATCTACACGAGGATCGGCAAAATTTGCAGCATATCTATATAAACCACGAGCACGATCAATTTCTCCCAGGCTCTTTTCAAGATCAGCAAACTTCATGCACATGGTCTTTGCATCTGTATGTGGAAGGCCAGCTTCAATAGCTTGCTGCAAAACAAGTCAATATCGTCATTATATTGAAAATGTTCACCCGCGCATCTTCCCATTGGACAAAAGCAATTGTGATTCGTTTTGCCAAATAGAAAATTAAGGAAAGAAATAAGACAAATTACAGTTCCTTTTGAAAAACACAACAGTGAATAAACAACAGAAATATTGATACAAAAATATTGCTACAAACCTGCAATTCTATCTAATTCAACGACTACCAATTGGCCCAGATAACCAATCAAAGAACAGTGATAATAAATCCATATTCACAAAAAGGACAAATGTTGTTCATTAGAACAGGATGTAGATGATTAAAAAAGTGCAGGAAAAGGGTAATACTGTAAATGAAATGATGGTCAAGCACTCATATTTCAAATCCAAAGACCAATGTAGAGATCCTATTTCAATTCCCCAAAAAATATCAAGTGCCCTAGATCTTTGGTGGAATGTCATGTTCCTGATTGTTGCTGGTGTTTCTCCCGCATTATCCCTTATATAGTGAAAAAATTGGATTAAATGCCCTATAGGAGAAATCTGGTTGAGTCCGTTCAAACTAAAATCATAAAAATGCATATTCTTCGCAAACAAGCTCCAACAAGAACAGTATCCCCAAGCACCTAAGCTTTAACAAAATACAAAGCAGAGACCACACAATCTACCATGCAAATCAGGCACAGAAAAGGAGGTATCATGGTCAAGAAGGGAGTTCAAGCTAAAAATAAACCTTATTGAAAGAAACATAACAATCGGGATAAAATAGAAATTAATCATAAAACATGCTACTTCCAGCACACTAAAGCTGGATCTAAATAGCCTAATCTAGAAAAGACCATAAACATCCACCAAATGCAACAAGAAAAGGAGGTAATCAAGATCAAGAAGGGATTTCAGGCTAAAAATAAACCTTATTGAAAGAACATAACAATCGGAGATAAAATAGAAATTAATCATCAAAAATGCTACTTCCAGCACACTAAAGCTGGATCTAAATAGCCTAATCTAGAAAAGACCGTAAACATCCACCAAATGCAACAAGAACCACCAATTGTACAATAAATACAACATCAGTACAAAATAGTGCACCAAATGGGACTAACAGTTTTGACAAAAACAAGTCGATTGCAAAAAGCATCGGCATATACAGATTATTTTGGTAATCCACATAAGCGACGGAAATGGACTCAGATACCCAATATAATTGGGGAAGGATCCATCTGCTGTATCGTTATCCATCGGACTATGAATTCGCAGCATGATGCTGTTTACAGCTATATGATGATGTAAAAATAATCCTGAAAAGATGTTAATAATTTAAATAACTGATTGGCCAATATTGCTAGAAATGTAGCTAAAAGACTAGAATAGCAAAGACACTAACCACATAAATCTCCCTGGTTTTGGGTACACCAAAAATTTCAGCAGCCCGAGCTATGTAGATTTCATACATGTTCATTTTTCATTATTGGGGACAGCCTTAACAGCCTGGTCATAAACTTGCATAGCACGCTTTGCAAGTCCGTACTCTTCTTCAAGTTTTGCATATTGGAGGTAGAGTGGCTTTACATCTTCAGCAGGAGCCTAGAAAAAATAAGCAGATTCAACACAGATGCACAGAAAAAAAAATCATAGCATAGATTCCAGAAAGATATAGGAAAGCATTCATATTTAAACTTGATAAAATTTAGGAAACTTCTTTCAATGTTGAATGCTTCAGTAACTTTAGTCATTTCTCACCAAGCACGATGAGGAATCATCACCTGTCCACAGTCAAACAAAGATGCAAATAAATAGAATGCACCAATAGGGTGTAAGTTGATCGAACATAAGCACGTAAGTTGATCGAACATAAGCGAACCTACCATTTCAGCTTCAGTTCGTTTATATAATCGAGCCTAAAACGTGTGGTTTTGATTCGTTTGTTTTTTAATCGAATCCCAACGAACTTTAA
>JAZKJV010000418.1:0-56293 GCA_037367405.1 Ottelia alismoides
TGTAAATCCGTCCTTTGAGCCACCACCGCACGGGTATAATATCCCCCCCTCTAGTAATTCTTACGAACAACATGGGCATTCTCGTCTTCCCACCCCTACTTTGACCACAGTTCTCCAACCTCTTCCTCTTTTCGATCTCGCCATGATCGATGGCCCATTCGACGGCCGGGATCTCCTCGTGTGGTGGATCGTACGGCCTCGCAGAGCTGTTGGCTCTCCGCTCTACGTGCGGGCATCGACCCCCTCGCCACCACCACCACCTATTAAAGGCCCTCTCTCTCGTGTTCTCTCTGCCTTCGATTCCCCGTTCGCCGTTCGATCCCAACCCAACTCCAGTCGCTTTCTCACTCTCACGCCAAATCTTCGGGTTCCAGTCTCTCTCTCTGTACTCTTCGACTTTTTGTGGGTAACAACCAACTTACCTCCTCTCTCTCTCTGTGTGTTTGTCCGCTCTAAGATTCGCGGTTCTGGAGATGCTTCTTGGTCTCTGTGTTGGTTTTAACTTTGTGGGTTCTTCTAGGAAGATGGGTTTTTGGTGGAAAGGTGGCTCCTTTTTACGTCCGGCGAGGAGGGCTTTGAGGAGGTCGTTTTGAGTCTTATTTGGAATACTGTAGCGAGGATGGACATTGGGTTGGTAGTTTTCGGGGAAAGTTTGGATCCTTTTTGGTATTTTTTGCTTGTTTTGGATTGGAAACGTTATGTATGTGTTGTATTCTTAGTTGGGTTTTGCTTGGAGGAGAGCAGTTCCGTGCATTCTTCTCCTTCCTCTGATATTGCTTTTCTTCAAGTTTTCAGTGCAACGATCGCGTTGGTGTTCTTTGTGGATAGACGGTGGTGGGTTGCAGCATGTTTTGTCTTTGTTGGGAGTCTTTCCTGTGGGATTTCTGGAATTATTTCTTGGATTCGGTAATCGTTTTCTTTGAGTGTTTTTTTTAGATTTATGTTGTTCTTCATGCCAATTTCATGGTCCTGATACGATATACAGTGTTGCGAAGGCAATCAGGCCCTGTGCTTTGTTTCTTCTTTTGCAATTTTGTAGAACTGATTTTGATTGCTTACACAATCTGCCATCAAGCGTGGGGAATATGAGTTTTTTGGGGTTGAAATCTGGATGGTGATTTGAAGTTTGTTTTGACTTTCAATACTATTGGAAATTTCTACTCTAATAATGAAACTGCATTTTCAAGACATTTTTGTTCAACTGTTATCAGTAAATGAACTGATTAGTATGCCTATCAATTTTCAAGCCTTCTGTTTTTTATTGTCTGGATGTTTAAGAATGTCTTGATGGTTATGCTTAACTGATGTTCCCATTATAATGATGGCGAAGACTACATGTCCTTTTCTTTCAATAGTTACATGAACTTGATTTTTCAAAATTCAGATTGTGCAGACAAACCAATAACTTAACGTTGTAGCATGGAAATAAATGGTGTAAGGAATGCTGGACGTGCAGCACGCATAGTTAAGGACAATAATGAAGTGGGGTCACGTAACAATGTGGATGACCTTGATCCGTGGACAGCATGGGCTTATAGGCCTCACACGATCTCAATGCTGCTTTGTGGTGCGTGTCTTCTAATGTGAGTGCCTGCCATGTCTATTGACATATGATGCTCTTACCTTGCAAATTTCCAAGAATGCTTTTAATAATTGTGGTGACCACATTCCTTCCTTCCTGTCTTTTTCCAAAACAAATTGATATGTTTTCCATGTTTTTGTTATGGTTACTAATTAAGTTAAAGTAAATGCCACTGACAACTGCATACATACACACATGCTTGTACACACATAAATGTATATTCTCTCAGTAAGCACGTGTATTTGCATATATCCTTAAGCACTTGTATGCACCACACATGTACATGTATGCACAAGATTTACTGGATACCGTGAGGGCAGTGCCTGATGTTGCTTTTTCAGGTGTATAATTCCAATATTTTATATGAAATCCACTTCAATGGTTTTCTTAGAGTTGTGTCTTTAAACATTTTTTAAGATATGCAGTCGGATATTAGAAGTCAGAAGCAGAAAACTAGAAGGAAAGGGGGATTAAGAGGCTTACCCTGTTATCCACTTTCACCTTAATGTTATGCATGTTTTCACGTGGACCAAAATTTTGGATTTGAGCTCAACAATTTTTAAGAGAAAAAAGGAACACACAATGACTAAGAAGTGAACGTGTTCTCAGAAGCCAGAGCATCTGCTTGGTAGGACTGAAAAAACCAGTTATTATTGGCATGAGGAAACTTGATGGACCAGTGAGGAAATGGCTATTCAGAATAAAGATATCTTAGCATTAACTTTCTGAATGTTTCGTGGCAAAATAACTTGTTCTCAAAGCAGTACATTTCTCTGTCAAGTCTGTCATATGCAGTAAGGTCTAGGGGGAGTTTTATTCTGTGGAGGAATAGTTTTGATCACATAAAATAAGTCTTTGACATGTATCATCAGAAGTGAACTGAAGGCAATTGGAACTGTTTCCATGAGGACCAAAAATAAGATGAGTACATTGGGCTGTTTTTTTATCCAGATGGGCCAGTGGAGCGCTTAATCCAGAGAGCACAGCTTATTATGACAGCATAACATCTATGAAGAGGTAATTGGAACCTCTTTAGTCTTCCCACTTTTAGCCAGATAACTCATGTTTCTCATAATATTGCCGGTTTCTATGATCTGTGTTTTTTTATAGGGGGTGTTGTGCAATGATCGCTGTCTTTCTTGCTTATTGCCTACTTCAAGCACCTTCGACGTGAGTGAGCAGTCTTTATGAGCACCTACTCGTTAGTTTACGTGGAAGATCTAATATTATAATTTGTGAATAATCTGCTTAATCATGTTATAGGCATTTTTTAGATAATTTTTATTCTTTTGTCCACTCTTTTTATGACATGTGGTTTCCTTAATTTTGGAAGAGCTATATTTCTCAATTTCATCTGAGTGGATATGGTCCTTCTTTGTTTATATGTCAAATCTTTTAAAGGATATGGTATGGTTCATTGATAAGTTGGTCTAGAGAGCTAAAGTCCTTTGAGTAATAAATGCTAATGGTCATTGAGAAGGCAAGTAATTAAAGTTTTAGTTTTAATGCAAGAGTTGGGAGCTATGAAAATGTTTGTATCTTTATTAAGCTGGTTCCAATGTCTCTGTTACACTTCAGAAACAAGGTCAATATGCATTGGCATTTACAGAGCACCATATGTACAGATTTCAATTATTCAATGTACAAGGATTTATACATATTGGAAAAAGATGAGTTGTCTTGGGGGAGAAATGGAGACCTTTATTTTTTTGTTTTTTATTTAAAAATTGTCTTTCTAGATGGGTTTTTAATTCTTGTGAACCTACAACTGCTATAATGATTCTGAAATGATCAATTACAAAAATTCACAACCTGAATATATTTCTTTCCAGGGTGCTAATTAGACCACATCCTGCAATTTGGCGTTTGGTTCATGGCATGGCTGTTGTCTACCTTGTTTCTCTCACATTTTTACTATTCCAGGTATATGATCTCTACTGGTTGTTTCTCTCACATTTTTACTATTCCAGGTATATGATCTCTACTGGTAGACACTTTTTGCTTTGTGCAAACTTTATTTTTCATATTGGGAGTATTAATCTAAATGAATCCATAACCATGTAAAGAAGTCAAAATTATGGACTTATGATATGTTTTTATGAATGACAAATTTAACTATAATCATATTCTTAGTTCATATTTGCACCTTTTTAACGTCTGAATGTGGAACTGACTGAATGTGTAATACTTATATACCTAATAGTTAACATAGAGTAAATTACGATGTGATTATGGGGATGTGATCTATTTAATCTTTACTAAAATCATAGCTCGCATAATCATTAGTGGTGTCAATTAATTCTCCCTAGCATGATCTCAATCCCAAAATTTGGGCATTCTTGCCTTGTTTCTTCCACCCACACTTTCCTCCACTGACCTGTCTGCCCATCAATTGAACCCCTTCCTGAAGTGATCAACAGCATCCTTGCGAACTTCTCCATGCCTCTACCAACTGGCTCCCTGGCAGCCACTGATGCCATCAATATCTGTTTGGAAGACCTGAACGAAGAACCGTAGTTATACTCAAAATATGCAATGCAGTGTCCACTAATTTATACTGCCATACTGTGGCCAGGCGGCAGAAGTAAAGGAGCACTAAATGTGGTTCTTTCAACCAAAAATTAGACTATGCATTCAGTGGTTCTCATAAGTAAAGAGTGATTAAAAGTCAAAATCGTAGCTCCATTTAGGTAAAGGTGTAGTCTATATGTTGTTTATGCAGTTCTCCCAATCATGGAAGGACATATCGATATCGATATCGTTTCGATATTATGTCGATATCGATATATCGACGATATATCGGCGATATATCGCCGATATATCGCTATATCTAGGAATCTTTCTGAAGAAAATGCTTGAAATCGGATATACTCGATATATCGATTTCGATATCGGTCCCATGTCGATATCGATATATCGACGATATATCGCCGATATATCGGGATACGGCCTTCCATGCTCCCAATTGATTTTTGGATTTATAGACGGTATTTTCGGCCACTTGAGATTCCTTTTTGTGATGTTCTTGGTTGCCGTTTCTAACCAATTTTATATTTTCAGAATCGTGATGATGCTCGGCAATTTATGAAATTTCTTCACCCTCATCTTGGCGTTGGTACGTGTTTTCTATCACTTCTGGTTCTTATTCAAAGTCATCTTATGGTTCATTAGTTGAACTCGCTACTTTTTTCGCCAGAACTTCCTGAAAGATCGTATGGTTCTGATTGTCGAATTTATGTCCCAGAGAATCCAAAAAGCAGGTTTAACAATGTTTATGTACGGTGTCTGTTTCCACTATTCAGTCACTTCTCTGTCTTCCGGCATTTTCGTTTTTTTTATGATACTGATACTATGTTTTAGATGTTTCTAGGAGACTATATTCGATGAGTTTGTTCTAGCTCATATATTTGGATGGTGGGGCAAGGCCATCATGATTCGTAATCAACCACTTCTTTGGGTATTATCCATAGGCTTCGAGTTGATGGAGGTAGGATGTTGATTATCCAAAGATAATTCCTCGAACTTCCATTCTTTATGATTCTTGATTTTGTATTGTAATCTTGCAGCTAACTTTCCGGCATATGCTACCTAACTTCAATGAATGCTGGTGGGATAGCATTATTCTGGACATTTTAATATGCAATTGGTTTGGTGAGATTCTCTATACCAATTTAAGACTGTCCACTTGATGATACTGTTTGTATTGTTGGTACCAGTAGATTAAGATTAATTGCAAACTAGCAATCATTGCACATGCATTGTAATGAATCAATGATTGTTATAATCCAAATGGATGTGGAGATCCGCTCATCTGATGAATGCCGCTTCATTGATGGTGATGTGGACGAGGATGGCAACGAGAAATAGAATCAGCAGGCATGTGAAGGTTCACTTAGAACCATATCAATGCTTTTTGCACTTAGATCATTATAAAATATGAGTACCACCAAGATTCCTGTTGGGGATATATGGATAATGCGGAACAATCAACAACCAAGGATCTGTATCCCCTAAAACCGTCCTGCAGCAAAGATGGCACAACACAAAATGTATGTTCCCCACACGGGAACTCAAATGGCAACAATGACAATCACAATCACAAGCAAGCAAGCAACCACACGAGACAAAGATTTTTTACGTGGAAACCCTTGCTCAATGTGAGCTAGGAAAAACCACGGGGCAAGACCGGCAACGATTCTACTACGGTCAAAGTGATCCAAATGTTCTTCCCGGTTTTGTTGCCCACAAAACCGAGGTACAAGCACACACAATGGATAGTTCTTCAACAAGGAACAAACTATCCCTAGGTATCTAACTATACCAAATGTTGTGCTCAAAACAAGGAGGACAAAGTAACTCCCCTTGTGGGCTCCCGGATGGAGACCCAAACTTGGCTCGGCTCCTCTTGAGGTCGTTCTCAACGACCTCCCGCTGCACCCTCTCGAACTCGCCCAAACGGTGGCTCCTCTTCAACAAGCAGCCCTAGCCGCTGCTCCTCTCGAGCTCGGCTGCTGTTCTCTCTTCCTCACGCACGGCCTCTTGCTCTCGCGTGTGGAGAATGATGGGTTCGAAACCCCCCCGCTGCTGGTGCTTGAAAGAAAGAGGAGGAAAGGGGGCGGCGTCGTTCTCACTGGAAACGACAGGGTGAAAAGCGTGGAACGAATGGGGCTCTATGCGTGAAATCCCCCTGGAATTGGGGATACAAATGTGGGCAAATATCAAGTATGCCCCTCCAAAGTTGGGGGCTGGAAAATTGCAGAGAAACCCAACAACCTCCCCCTCCAGCCCCAACGGGGAGGTGTTGTCCTGTGATGGAGATCAAGAAGAGGTGACACCCGCTCAGCTCTCTACAGAGCTGAAGCTTGTCACGAGTGATTGCCTTGGTCAACATGTCTGAGGGGTTCTCATTGTGTGGATCTTCTTCAACGTGATGCTGCTTCTGCTCAATTGCATCCCTCAGCCAATGGTATCTCACATCAATGTGCTTTGTGCGAGCATGGTGCATGGTACTCTTGCTCAAATCTATAGCGCTCTGGTTATCACAAAACACAACTGGCTCACTGTCATCCAATCCAAACTCACCAAGAAAGCGTTGTAGCCACAACACTTCTTTCCCAGCCTCTGCTGCTGCAATGTATTCTGCCTCTGTAGTTGAGAGAGTAACACATTTCTGTAGTTTGGACTGCCATGATATGGCTCCCCCTGCAAAAGTGAAAATGTAGCCTGAGGTGGACTTTCTCTGGTCCATGTCGCCTGCCATATCTGCATCAGTGTAGCCACACAGTTTGGGATCTGACCTCCTAAAAGCAAGACACATACTTGAGGTCCCTCTCAAGTATCTCAAGATCCACTTCACTGCCTCCCAATGGTCCTTGCCCGGGTTAGACATGAACCTGCTCACCACGCCCACTGCATGGGCTATGTCTGGTCTAGTGCAAACCATGGCGTACATGAGGCTCCCAACTGCTGACTGGTATGGGATCTTGGACATCTCTGCTTTCACCTTAGAAGTAGAAGGACATGACTCTTTGGTTAGCTTGAAATGAGAGGCTAAGGGCGTGCTGACAGACTTGGCATTCTTCATGTTGAACCGCTCCAACACGCGTTCAACATAGCTCTCTTGTGACAACCACAACATGCGCTTCTTCCTGTCCCTTGTAATCTGCATCCCAAGGATGTGACTGGCCTTGCCCAAATCTTTCATCTCAAACTCCTTGGATAGTTCTCTCTTGAGCTTTGTAATCAGGTTGGAATCATGACCTACAATCAACATGTCATCCACATATATCAAAAGAATGACGAACCTATCATTGGGAAGACGATGAACATATACGCATGGGTCGGCTGCTGTCCTCTTGAAGCCTTGCTTTCCCATGAAAGCATCAAACTTCAAGTACCATTGTCTCGGGGCTTGCTTCAAGCCATAGAGACTCTTCCTCAACCTGCATACCATATGCTCTTTCCCTCTCTCTTGAAAACCCTGTGGCTGCTCCATGTAGATCTCTTCCTGCAAATCTCCGTGAAGAAATGTCGTCTTCACATCCATCTGCTCTAGCTCAAGGTCCATGCTAGCAACAAGTCCTAGCACCACTCTCACTGAATTCATCTTCACCACTGGGGAGAAGATCTCATCATAGTCCACGCCTTCCTTCTGGTTGAACCCTTTAACCACCAATCTAGCCTTGTACTTCACTTGTCTGCCACTGTCATCTGACTTCAGCTTGTACACCCACTTGTTCTTCAAGGCTCTCTTCCCTTTAGGAAGCTCAACAAGGTCAAAAGTGTGGGTTTTCTTGAGAGATGACATCTCTTCATTCATTGCATTCTGCCAATGACCCTTGTCCTTGTGCACCTGTGCCTCCTCAAAAGTGTATGGCTCACCTGCATCTGTGAGCATCACGTACCTGGAAGTGGGGTAACGGGATGAAGGCTGGCGTGTCCTCTCAGATCGCCTGACCTGAGGCTCTGCTGTGTCTGCAAGTGGATGAGGCTGCTCCCCCTGCCCTAGATCCCCTGGACCTGCATCAACGGGGTCTGCATCTGGCTCATGCTGCTCTAGCTGCCCATCCTCTCCACCTGTACCCTGTACTAGAGAGGGCTCTGTGTCCTCATCACTGTCATCATCCATGGAGATCTCATCTCCATCACCACTCTCAGTGGTGTCCTCAGCCAATGTATGATTCTCATAGAAAATCACATCCCTGTGCCTGGTGACTGTCTTCTTCTTTGGATCCCAAAGACGGTATCCAGACTCTTGATCTCCATAGCCAAGAAAAATACAAGGCACCGCCTTGTCATCCAACTTCTTTCGCTGCTCCTTGGGTACCAATGCATACGCCTTGCATCCAAACACCCTCAAATGAGCATATGAGGGGTCTTTCCCTGTCCAAACACGCTCTGGAATCTGAAAACCCAAAGGAACTGATGGAGATCGGTTTACCAAGTAACAAGCGATGCGAACCGCCTCAGCCCAAAAGGTCTTGGGCAACTTCGCTGTCTTCATCATACAGCAGACTCTCTCAACAATGGTCCTGTTCATCCTCTCAGCTAGACTATTGTGCTGGGGTGTGCCTGGCTCTGTCTTCTCATGCTTGATGCCGTGCTCTGCACAATAGCTCTGAAAGCTGTGGGAGGTGTACTCTCCCCCATTGTCTGTGCGTAGACACTTCAACAATTTTCCTGTCTCACGCTCAACCATGGCATGGAACTTCTTGAAGGAATCAAACACTTGATCCTTCGATCTCAGCACATACACCCACACCTTCCTAGATGCATCATCAATGAAGGTGACAAAATACTTGTTGCCTCCCAAAGAGGTTGTGTCCATAGGACCACAAACGTCAGAATGAACCAACTGTAGAAGGTCTCCCTTCACCTTGGATCTGGCTCTGTACGGTGCACTCCTGCTCTTCCCAACCTCACATGCATCACAAGGAGACAAAGTGATGTCATTGTGGTAGGGGATCAACTCTCTCTTGCTAAGAAGCTGCAAGCCCTTGGGGCTCATGTGGCCAAGTCGACGGTGCCACAAATCTGAATTATCTGCTTCACTAGCATGCAAACTGCCATCCATAACCTTCACTCTAGTCATGTAAAGTGTGTGACACAAGCTGCCCCTGGCCATGATGAGAGAACCCTTGCTAATCTTGCATCTGCTGTCGCCGAACTTCAGATGGTAGCCTTCACTATCTAGCTGTGAGCCAGATATAAGGCTAAGCCGCACATCAGGAACATGCCTCACATTCTGAAGAGTCATTGAGCACCCAACATCCGTTTGGATCGAGATGGTGCCCATGCCAATGATCTTAGAGTAACTTTCGTTACCCATCAAGACTCTCTCATAATCACCCCTAGTGTAGGTGGTGAAGAACTCCCTGTGTGGAGTCACATGATAGGAGGTGGACGTGTCAACGACCCACTCCAAATCACTCCCTGCATGTAAGCACTGGTCCTGGATGGTGAGAATCTCCTCATCTGCACTGTCATCTGCCACGACTGCAGCTACATTCCCATCTTCCTTTTTCTGTTCTTTCTTGGCTTCAGCTTGCTCTCTCTTCCAAAGCCTACAATCCCTCTTCCAGTGACCCGGCTTCTGGCAATGGTGACACTTTCCTCTGCCCTTGGACTTATCCCTGGATTTCTGCCTCTCCTGTGATGCTCCTCTGCTGCTAGATCTTCCTCTCCTCTCAACTGCATACACATGTGAAGAGGAGGATGCCTCTCCCGAAGAGCGACGTCTAATCTCCTCATTGAGGAGACTACCCTTGACCACAGCCATGGTCAACTTGCTATCCTTAGCAGAGTTGCTCACGGTGACTACTAAAGTCTCCCAACTGTCTGGCAGTGAGCCCAAAAGAAGAAGTGACTGCAACTCGTCATCAAGTGTCAAACCCATGGATGTCAACTGGTTGATTATGCTTTGGAAATCATTCAGATGCTCCGCCACCTTGCATCCATCCTTGTATTTCAGGTTCACAAGCTTTCTAATCAAGAAAGCCTTGTTGGTAGCGGTCTTCTGGTCATAGAGCTCGGACAACTTGTCCCATAGCTCCTTGGCATTCGTCTCCTCGGCAACATGATGAAAGGCCGACATGTCAAGCCACTTCCGAATGGTACCAATGGCCTTTCGGTTCAACTTTGTCCACTCGCCCGCGGACATGTTCTCCGGCTTGGTGCTCTCACCCTCCACGGGATCGTGGAGGTCCTTGCAATACAATATGTCTTCCATCTTGGCCTTCCAGATCTGCCAGTTGCTGCTTGTGAGCTTGATCATTGTGCCTTCCTCATCTTTGCCCATTATGCTCAAACCTGAGCTCTGATACCACTTGTTGGGGATACATGGATAATGCGGAACAATCAACAACCAAGGATCTGTATCCCCTAAAACCGTCCTGCAGCAAAGATGGCACAACACAAAATGTATGTTCCCCACACGGGAACTCAAATGGCAACAATGACAATCACAATCACAAGCAAGCAAGCAAACACACGAGACAAAGATTTTTACGTGGAAACCCTTGCTCAATGTGAGGTAGGGAAAAACCACGGGGCAAGACCGGCAACGATTCTACTACGGTCAAAGTGATCCAAATGTTCTTCCCGGTTTTGTTGCCCACAAAACCGAGGTACAAGCACACACAATGGATAGTTCTTCAACAAGGAACAAACTATCCCTAGGTATCTAACTATACCAAATGTTGTGCTCAAAACAAGGAGGACAAAGTAACTCCCCTTGTGGGCTCCCGGATGGAGACCCAAACTTGGCTCGGCTCCTCTTGAGGTCGTTCTCAACGACCTCCCGCTGCACCCTCTCGAACTCGCCCAAACAGTGGCTCCTCTTCAACAAGTAGCCCTAGCCGTTGCTCCTCTCAAGCTCGGCTGCTGTTCTCTCTTCCTCATGCACGGCCTCTTGCTCTCGCGTGTGGAGAATGATGGGTTCGAAACCCCCCCCCGCTGCTGGTGCTTGAAAGAAGAGGAGGAAAGGGGGCGGCGTCATTCTCACTGGAAACGGCAGGGTGAAAAGCGTGGAACGAATGGGGCTCTATGCGTGAAATCCCCCTGGAATTGGGGATACAAATGTGGGCAAATATCAAGTATGCCCCCTCCAAAGTTGGGGGCTGGAAAATTGCAGAGAAACCCAACAATTCCAACATGGCAATTCACGTTCCCTTTGACTTGCTGATTGTGATGGACCCGCACAGTCATAATATATGTATGATGATTCTTTTTCATTGACTTGACAGGAATTTGGGCAGGAATGTGCACTGTCAGATACTTTGATGGGAAAACGTACGAGTGGGTTGGCATTAGTCGGCAGCCTAACCTTCTTGGTAAGGTATGTTCCACTGTTCTTTTGAAGATTTGTTTTCTGATACGTCACACCTCTATCGAACCCTAGTTAGTATGCAGTAGCTGCAGCTTTTTTGAGCTTAGAAGTGGTGTATTGGAGTTGCATCTGTATCAAATTACTTTCATTGGGTGTGTTTAGGTGAAACGCACGTTGAGCCAATTCACTCCGGCTCATTGGGACAAAGATGAGTGGCATCCATTGCTTGGTCCGTTGGAGGTTTATTCAAGTTCTATGCCTCATCATCGTGTTTATGACCGTAGAGCTCAACACGTTCTTTCTCAAGTTTTGCCTTTGGATACCACCTCGAAACCCCTTGATCGTGTACAGATTGGTCTTATGGTGGCTAATCGCGATTCCGACAATTCGCGAATACAATACTTATCTGCAAGACAGGTAAGCTTCGAGTTTCGTAGTTTTTCCATGATTCATTGTTTCTTACATCGATAGCATTCTTATTCCAAAGCAGAACACCCGTGAAGAAGGTTGGGACATTTTGCTGGCTGTCGATCGCGATCTGCATCGTCGAGCTTCTTATCTGCATCAAGTTTGGTCATGGTAAGACAAATGATATAAACAAGTCTCGGTGTATTGGATGACTTAACCTGAATGTGTTTTTACCTTATTAATAGGCTTGTACCCCAACCCGATGCCCCTATGGCTGGTGATCTTCTGGTCAGCGGTCGGGACGGCCCTTGCCATTTTTCTTGCATTGTGGTCATGGCAGAGTCATAGACATTCAGCTAGGAAGAGGATTTGACGATCGGATAGGAAGATTGCTATTGCTTTTCATCATTCTATATTCTTTTTCCGTTTTCTATTCTCTTCTATGTTCGTATAGTTTTGTAGATATCATGGCCTTCGAAATCTCTAGATGCGGGAAATTGTTGCATGGATGGGAATGGATTGTGCAGAATATGCTATTATTGTCAGCCTGGATTTTTTTTTCCCCGCAAAGCTCATGCCAATTTTCCATCATTTGATATTTTAGGCATATTGTCTAATAAACCAGGGATATCCTTGTACTCTTTGTATTTCAGATGATATTATTTTCTTTATCAAGGCCAAAACCAACAGTTCTTTCATTGGTTCAATGGGAGTAAGATTATAAGAAAAGATGAGGAAGTTTGAGAGGTTGCAGGATCACATCTTGTTTGATATAAAATCCGTGAAAAAATAGCCTTGAAAAGTACAAATTTGTTGTTTAAAGAATAATAAATAATTTGGCTAGTACTTCTCTATTATCATGTTGGTCTATAGAAATGATGAGAATTATATTTTTCCAAAGAGATAAAGCTAGCAGGTCTATAGAAATTATGATAATTATATTCCAAAGAGATACAGCTAGCAGGCATGATGTAATAGTTCGATTATGTAAAAATTTTAATAAATATAAATAAATACATCTTACGTAGAATTCATGTCATGCATGCCAACTATCGAGCGTAGATTGCGAAATTTGGAGGTCGATGTTCGAAGATGATGAGATTTTTTAAAACTTTTGCAACGATATTCTTTCGGTTGCTACAGTGGTCAGTGGGAGGAAATGGAAGATCTTCCGTGGTCAACGTTAAGCAATTATGGGATTTGCCGCCCCCCCCCCCAAACATAAAATAATAACCATCTTAATATGATCAAGATCATAAGCCCGGTTCAATAATCAGACTTCATCAAAAAATCTTAAAAGCAAAGATAGAGTAAAACATAATCATGTCTTTTTTGGATTTTTACCCGGCAGACCCTATAAACTTTGCCAATTACCTCCACGACCTTTGAAACAACCTAATTTCCCCCTCGACCCCGTAAACTTGCCAACTCTTATACCCCATGAACCTTCCGGGTTATCTGTTTGAAGTCCGTGAGGGTTCTTGGGGGTAATTTACAGGGTCAATGGGGTAATTATGTTGTGCAAAAGGTCATAGAGGTAATTTAAAAAGTTTATAGGGTCTGCTGGGTAAAAATCCCTATCTTTTTTTATTCGGATTCACATTAATATGGGATTACCACGTGGGAATATCATTGGTAAATCAGCAACCATCATGTACATCTGATCACCAATCTAAATAATAGTGTATTAATGCTGGGAGAGAGTAGTAAAATCCACTCGAAAACTATAGTGTGTTGAATTAAGAGTAGACAATCGAAAGGTATGTGTACCTCTTTATTTTGGGCTTTTCATTATGCAATTGCCATTGTCACGTGAAGGGGTTTTACCCTGAGGAATAGAAGGGATGTGTACCTCACAAGCAATAGTTGAGAAGGTACCAAGTAAGTACTGAGCGATATCAGGTATTGAAGAATATGTATGTGAAATTTTAATGAATTTGAAAAGGTTGAATTAAGTAATTTGTATGGAGTTGGAGACTCATGAATTTGCATCAAACGTCCAGAATGTGTAATTGCTCAAGATATCATCATGTTGTTGTCTATGTATTACGTCTCTTCTTGAATGGGAAAAAACAAAGATTGTTTTATTTGCATCTCTAATACTTTGAGTTATTCTTGTGTGTCTTTGGCAAAACAGATTGATTTATTCAGTGGATGAGATGGTCTTGAAGATGATTGCTAGAGGTTCACTATTCATAATACCTCCCACTTTTCTCAATCATTTCCTAGTCTTGGTATACCGGCACATTTGGTATTCTTGAAGATGCATGCTTGAACTTCATTACATATGACATTTCTCACGTGTCTCCACCAGTCTCGAGTCTCAATTAACCAATATATCTGATGTATGTTCATGCATGAATGTAGATTAAATCATGTTATTTTAGTGGGATTGGGTAATGTTTGAGACAAGTAAGAGGTATCTGATGAGTCTTATACTTATCAACTCAAGATCTTCATCTTGAACTATCCTCGACAAATACACGTAGTTCAGCTAATTTATCTTGCTATACATATCTATTCATGAATGAAAACTCTTATTATTACAAAAACCAAATAAAAAATTAAAATATGAAAACCCATTCCAAAAAGAGAAAGCCAATAAAACTCTATCGTATGCACATGTATATATTTGACAAATATGACATCTAATCTTAGAGACTTGAATAGATTGACTGAGTCGATAAATAAAGAAAATTCAAGAAGAAAATATCGAAAATAGATTAACACATGTACATATTCATTTATACATGGTATGTACAAATTTCTCCGACTCACAATAATTTCATATCAAATCCAATTAACATGGAAACCTCTACCATCTATAAATAAACTCAGCCTAAGAAAGATCCACCAAACATACTAACTTGTACATGCGAGGAATGATTTCAAACCCTAACATAGCATATCTCAATATTCTAAATCTTACATTTCAAGCATACAAGGTCTTATGGCCTCAATTCACCTTTAAGGTAATGGATATTCAAAAACATGTAAATCAATATCACTTTCAAGGTAATCAAAAGTCATATGTGTATGTTTAACTTTTGTTATTTTATAAATATAGTATATAACCAAACTAAGTATTAAAAATATAGAATTAGAAAAAGGCAAAAAGGAGAAAACAAAAAATTGAAGGCAATATCAATTGGTATCTTATATCATGGAATATATTTTTCTAATTTTCTACGCAAGTAACCTAATCCAAAATCCAAAAAATAGAGTAACATGTACAGTATGATGCAGAATTATAATATAATATAATATGTATAAAAAGTAAAAAAAACTAAAATCAAAATATAAATCCTATAAAACCATGTATTTCATACCCATAGAATACCTTAAAAATTCTAAAACTACTAGTATTTAGCCTCTTTTACTTTTAAGCCCTTCATGAAACTTGTAGCTCGCATTGAGATCTATATTTTTCATGAAGGGAACTTTTTCATTTGGCCATGTTTTTTATTTCTATATGTTTTATATTTTCCTTGTATTTTTTTATGCCACCACGAGGCATGGCATCCCAAGGGTGTTGCACCACGTGATGCTCATGCATTTGCCTTTCTAGTCAGCCCACGATGGACTTTGGTCAACTCAGTCTATTAGCGGTCCATGCACCCACAGGGTGTGCTTCCATTGGATAGCACATGGCAATTTTTATATCCCAATTCATTGGTTCGTTGACCCTCAGTCAACTAGCCCTCTCTCTGCCAACTAACACAACCATTAACTCAACCATGGTTCATCCGAATCACCACATTATTACGCATGCATCTACGTTTTCCACTTGTTAGCTTCACCGAGTCTATCAACCAAAACCTCCTCTACTACATTAGAGCTTGTCCCCTTACATGAGTTACATTCACACTCTTGCCCTGGAATTATCGCCACATATAAAATCTCTCACACCCCTCTTCCTCATGCGTTATTCCATTTGCCTAACTCATCCACCTTTAGCTTCAATGTGAAGACAGGGGTCGCAATCTCATTAGTTACCATCAAGCATAAACGTGAGAGGAGAGGCTTGTGGTGCGATTTAAGGGAGCAATAGCTTCCTTGGGGCAAAGATTCATCCTTGCTTAGCTTTCTTCACGCTCGCCAACTGGTCTGAGTTACCAGCATGTTTGTAGAGCATAATCTACTCCTATTATAGTTACCCCATCTATTCATTTGTCTATTCTAACTTCGTCATCTTTGTGTTCTCTATTTTGTTTCATTAATCGTGTTCATTTGTCTTTCCTCTCTTCTCTAGAGATCAAACTGACAGTTCTCCTTGATTTGTTATTGATCGATTCCCTCAGTATTTTGGTTAGTTACATCGATCGATTTGCAACAATTGGTGGCGGTAGCTGTAAATGGTACAATATTTTCGATTTTCTGGCATTATCCATCAAAAACAATAACATAATTACTCATAACATTACCTTTTATGAACCCAACGTGTGTACCTGAGAACTACACATAGTGGTCGTGTTGTTCGAGCTTTCTATCGATTGTCTTGCACCAGACATGGTGTGTTGCTTTTTGTTTAATTTGCTTTTGCATCCAACTTCTGCTTTTGCTGAGATATATTGTAAAGATAGATACTTTTTGAGAGCATACTGCGACATGTTTCGTATCTATGTATGATGTATCTCTTGTGGACATGGAATGTAAATTCTGGCAATGAGTAATGGAGATGAATGCAATATATCATTTACTTGTCTTTGTGGATTTTTCTCATGTTAATTATATATTTTGAATGTACATGAGATGGGTTTGTTGGATACCATAAATGGTGGTGGTGGCAGATATTGGCGTCTACAATGCCCCCAAAAGGATGGGGCATCATAGTTGTACACTTACCCTAGCCTTTGCATTCATATCTTCCTTCTCGTTTGGAGTCAACGTGCATACATCTTCTACAAGCTCTTAACGCATCTGCAATGCCTTATTGGATAAGGATTGTTTCCATCTTGACCTTTCACATGTTGAATTTGATGCTTCTATCGAACTTCTCAATTTGAACTTTGTCACCATCTTAGGTGTTGGATTCAATCAATGTTGATCTATTATGGGAGGCTTCAACATGAAGGAGAATCTGACAACCATGCAGATCTTCGCGAACTCGCAAACATGTACAAATACACGAAGAATCACTGATTTAGTGGCTCTGATATCGTTTTGAAGAGATACTATCCAAACAAATAAGCAATTCGCAAGAAATCACAAAGAAGACAACATTTTACGCGGAATATCCCCAATAGTGTAGTGCAGGAAAAGTTACAGGCAAAGAGAGACATCACTTCATAGAAAAATGGATTACATAATATATAAAACCCTAAGAGACTACACTCTATGGGAAGCATACTCTTATATTACCCGCATCTTATCCTAATCAACCAAGTTCTGTTTAAAAATTTTATCGAATCCTAATAGGTTTGAGTCCTCAAGGCATAACTTAATATATGCATTCATTGAATATTATATATTATCCACAACTTTCACCTAACACTTCTTTGTGTTACTCACTCCCTCTTTGATTCGATTGGAGATAGTAATTAGCTTTCCCTCTAAAAACCAGGAACACTCCTTGAATATTGTTTACTCGATACTTTTCTTATTGAATTCAGCCCACCTCTTTGCAAATGAGAATCCCTTGACCATTGCACTCACATAACATCTCTTGCCATAATGACTAATAGATTATGATCTCACTAAATACCCTCATGCTCTACCCTATGATACCTCACAAGGCTAAGAAAAAAAATCGAAGTGGAGATTTTGAGCATATCCATCAGGCTCATGTACCATGGTTCTTAGGTTGTCAATGATGCTTGAGTCATTGATCTAACTCAAGCTTTTAAATCAAGACATGGATTGAGAGAAGGACGACTTCTCAACCATCCATCCTTCTCAAAAGCCCCACCTAGTAGGCCCGATAGGCTCCTTAGGATCTGCATCAGGAGATTAGGATTGTCAAGTTAGAGCATTAACTCACGCCAAGTCGGAGCAACCTTTCAAATGGTAGGAATGCTTACTAATTAGATTACAACTTCCTTAAGAATATTACCGGTGGTTGGCCATCTTCTTCCTGAGGGATTGCATTCACCTACACACTTCTACGGGAAAGTGAACTTAGCTTCTAACCAATATCCCTTTACTCTTAGCTTCTAACCCTTATCCCTTTTTCTCTTATCATTGCATATGGTCTGAAAAGTGAGGAACAATCGTGTGTGTTAGTTATGTAAGTGCCCGCAGAGCTACACATGAGCTAAGAATGTTGTGTAACCAGCTGAGGTCTCACCCTTGATATATAGTTACGGTTTGCATTGTGTGCTTAGATGGGAACCCACCCTAAATTTAATTGTTTTTTTCGCATGTCCAATTTATGCCTTCACTTCGCTTTGAGTCAGTGGGGCTTTAAGACCTAGGTTGAATCCAAGGCAATGCGTCTTGTGTATTTTGTGAAAGTATGTGGTATGATTTGGGTTGACATTAGCATATGACCTTATGAGATATAATATTGGATGCACATGTCCATAGATTTTACCTCCTAGGGAGAGAGAGAGAGAGAGAGAGAGAGAGAGAGAGAGAGAGAGAGAGAGAGAGAGAGAGAGAGAGAGAGAGAGAGAGCAATGCATCCAAGCCGACCGTATGAAAGGAAACCCCCCCTCGGCCTTACACTACCGTAACTATCCTTCTCGCCTCCCCAACATCACGGCAGGTAAGGCCCCGTTCCTTCCCGCCTCCACCGATCGTGCGCGCTCTTCCCTCCAAACCCTCGCCCGGTATCACTTCCTGCTCCCGCAATCCAATCCCGTGCCTCTTCGATATCCAGGGTTTCTTCGTCTCATCCCTTCCGATTCCTCCTTCTCCAGGTCGATTGGAGGATCCCAGCCTCCACCAGATTGCTTCGCATATCGACCGCTACGCTCAACTCTGATCTTCCAAGGCGTCGTGTGACCGGGGACAACGCTCGTTTTGCCGTTGGACCGTCTCTCGAGAAGGGAACAACTCCCTCAAATCGTTAGGGTTTCTCCTTGGAGGGCCGTAAAGTTCCCGCCTTTTTTTGTTTTGGATCGGAAAAGCTGATAGAGATCGGCGTTGTTTCTGTGGTTATTGTTGGAAAAAATCAGCAGGGATCTGTAGCTTATTTTTTTGTTGTAGAACTGAATGGATTATTTCCTCTTTACCTCTTTTTTGATGCATTAGTGGAAGGCTGAGGCAGTCGGAGTTTCACCCCCCTTCTTTTACCCTTTTGATTAACGCTTTTTCAAATTTGCAATCTTTATCGTACTCTGAGTTGCAGCTGGAGAGTTTAAAATGGTTTATTGATAACTTGAGAGGTTGGAGGTTTGTCATCATTTTTTATTTATCCAATACGAAGAAAAGGAGAGTGGTTTATGTTAAAATAGAATTAAGAAGTTGAAATTGTTGGAGATGGGAAGCTCTATGCTGAGTAAGCGGATCCCCAAGCAACACCTTGGTGTGACGGAGCCGATTTCTCTGGGCGGTCCTTCTGAATTTGATGTTGCCAAGACTCAGGAGCTCGAGAAGGTCGTGCTTTTCTTTTTCTTTTTTTTTGATGTTATTTCACTCTCTTCCGGGCACTGGTATTGTGATTTGTATTTCTGATCAGTGAAGTGATTTTGGTTGTTTCCTTCAGCATCTTGCCATTGCGGGATTGTATGAAAGTCAGGAAGAAGCTGTCAGTAGGGAAGAGGTGTTGGGGAGGCTGGACCAAGTAAGCTTTGATCACGAACATGTGTGTGTTTATAATAATGTTGCTGCTTGTATGTTGAAGCTTTTTTCCCTGGATTCTGCATTAGATTGTCAAACATTGGGTTAAAAAGATTAGCAGGGACAAGGGCTTCAACGAACAGTTGGTACATGACGCTAATGCAAAGATATTCACCTTTGGTTCTTATAGATTAGGGGTATGCTCTCTCATTCGTAACCTCTTTACCTTCATAACTGAGGTAGCCGAGTTTTTGTTCCTTTTTTAAACTGAAATGATATATTTACTACGAACAGTTTGTAATTGTCATTTTATTCACCACTGCATATAGAAGAGGCATAATTGATTGCATTTTCATCTGTTTGGAAGCATATGGATTATTATCAATATATTTCGACTTATGGCAATCCTTGCACTCATTTGAATACTTCTCAAAATAATTTTCTGTTGGAAAAAAATTGAAGTATAAATTTGAGGTTTACACCATCCATAACTTAAAATACGTGGAAAACGTTACATGATGCGCATAAGGACCTTAAAAATCCTTTAACTACCATCTTTTAAGAACTCTATTGTCTCCTTGGTATAAGTCTCCACGCTTGAAAAATGCATTGTTTCGCGCCCGTGTCATTGCACTCAATTTAGAAGCTGTTTTGCAACTTGACATGCTTTCTAGAGACTTGCAAGAATTAAGTTTGCTTCCCCGCTTTTATCAAATCATCTTTTTGAAAGGTTGTGACTATATGGTGACTTCCAGGGGTGAACAAGACACCCTATCTATTTTCACTCATCTTTTCTTGCTCTCCCCTCGCCCCTTGTTTTCGCTTGTCCTCCGACTCCAATTCTCTCCAACTTCTCACACCATTCATTATTATTTGCTTTATTTCTTTTTCTTTTGTATGATGATTCCTTACATAAAACAGGTAAACCAAGTAATTTTTGATGCATTTTACAAGAGTTGTTCCTTGAAGTATGCATCTGTTTTCTTCCCTTTAATTTCTTTTTCTCATCTCTCTGTACTCTCTCTTCACCTCATCCGTTTCGATTTGTCCTCTCACCCCCATTCTCCCAACCACTCACTCCCCGTAACGATTCACTACCTTGAGCTAGGATTTTCTGTTCAACACACTGAATGAGAAATTCAGTTACTTGTACCTAAGTAAACTCCTATTGAATTCTCCCTTTCCTAGATTCTTTCTTGGTTTAAAAATGGATTTTATAACTTGAATTAAGATCAAATTGAAGTCAATTTGGCTGGATTAGTTACCATGGAAGTTAAACTTATGCAGGACTTTATGCGCATCTGTCAAATCGTACAAGTAGAAAATAAAGAAGGTAGAAGAAGACAAGGATGAGTCTTTGATGCATAAGATATCTTTTTATTAATATTATATACCTTGACATCTATAAACCTTAGATATCGATTGATGATTTGTTCTAATCTTATGGTTACATTGACGATGACGAGTTTTTATGCGAAGTGCGTGGTTTGGATAGTATTCTTCTCATTTTTGAGTCTATGAAGCCAAATTCATTAGTATCCAAACATTTTGACTTATCACATCAGAAATAGTTTTATTTTAATTGAACTACATGTTTTGGTACATTAAAAAAAGATAGATTAATAAATTTAAAAATATTTTTTGAGTTAATAGAAAAATATTTTTATTTATAAAGATCATCTTTATTATAAGTGTTAGAAAATAGGAACGCGGAAGCGAAAATGATAAACATATCATAAAGAACAGAAAGATAAACTTGACACACATATTTTTACATGGAACCCTACTTCCTAAGGAGCAGGATGAAACCACGGGAGAAGGCCTCTAAGGGTGATGCAACGAAATGCAATACGAAATGACAAGACGATGTGATGCAGGCAAGTTCCTTAAATGAAAAAATATGATACTCACTAGAAATCAGACTTCGGTTGGACCCAAAAAAATGACTGACAGATCAGATTTAAAGGACATATAAAACTATAGAAACATCACTGCATATCCACGGAATGGCACCAACCAAAATAGTTAATGGCTATCGGAAATATATAACAATGTTGCGGCAACCGGAACCTCAATATTTCACCAAACCAAATAGCAGTATAGCAACCAACACTACTAATGTCATTTGGACGGAATAATATGTAAAGAGGTGCTCATACCACAACCGGCGGGGAGTTTCGGCGTACTTCAGACCTGGTCGGCGGTTGTGCTGGGTGCTGGGACACCTGCGGCGGCCCGAGACGGCTGGCGTAAGAAAGGGAGAAGGGGCGGCGGATGCACAACAGATAGTCGGGATGGCTGGCGGTGGCGGTTGGCTGCGGCTTGGAGGGAAGGGGGAGTAGAGAGGGGAGAGGCGGTGGGAGAGAAGATGCGCGGGGAAGAGAAAGGCTGAGGCGGCGGGGTAGGAAAGGAAGATGGAGAGGAATGCTGGCGCGCGTGGGGGGGACATCGAACGTCGGGAGGGAAGAAGTGGGAAGGGTGGCGGCGGGAAGATGTCAACGGGAATGGCGAGGGGGAGAGAAGGGGACGGTGGATTGGGAAAGAGAAAATGGGAAGAAGAGTGGCGAAGGTGCGGCGGGCTGGGTCGAGCAGGTTGGCGGCAATGGCGGCGGGGTCGCAGGGGAGGCAACGCAGGGAGGGGGTCATCGTTGTTGTGGAGGGAAGGGGGTGGAAGGTGGTGCGGAATCGGGATCGTGAGGGTGGGGCGGTGATGTGGCGACGGTATGGGATGGGGAAGGGAAAGAAGGCGACGTCCATGGCCTTAAATTTCGGCGAATTTCGACCGAAATTCGGTCGAAATTTGGTTTCGTGGCGATACCGACATCGAAACCATGTATAATATCTGTTTCCAGGATTTCGGCTGAAATTTCGGCCGAATTTCGGTCATTTCGGTCCATTTCGGTCCATTTCGGTGGAAATTGTTCACAGATTTCTCGGATTTCGGTGGAATTTCGGTGGAATTTCGGCTCATTTCGGTCCATTTCGGTCCATTTCGACTGAAATTGTTCAAGGTCACCATATGTCATGCCTAGGCCACTTATTGATATTCATAGGTACTATTTGGTCACTAAATGAAATTTATAGGTCACTATTTCAACCACCATTGCAATATAAGCCACTATTCCAACCACCATTGTAATAAATAAGGCCATTAAGGGTCCTATTTAATCCCAATAAATATAATGTATATGTTCTCATTCCATCTCACAACTTCACAAGTCACAATTCACAACCTAACTTAAGTCTTGGAGAGCCAAGTTTCCAAATTCCAAGTCTCGTATAACATACATTTTACGATCACAATCTCTACTATTCATTTATTTTGGCATACATGTTAAAATATTCGTGTTTGTGTGTGTGTCTTGTTTTATTTTTAAATAAAAGTATTATTATTCTTTTGAGAATTGATAGAAAAATTGAATGCCAAAATTTAACCGTGTACTGAAATATGAAATTTCACTCTGGACGGTCATTGATATGATGACCGAAATCATTATTTTAAGGTACTGAACATTATAACATCTTATTATAAGCAAAAAAACTTGTATTTATGCCTCTTTTTTTGATTAAACAACATTACAAATCTTAAATTTTAAAAAAAATGAGTTTTCAAGTCGTTTTCCCAATTTCCGGTCATTTCACCGAAATTCCACCGAAATTCCACCGAAATTCCTTTTATGGACTTACCGAAACGAAACCGAAATCCGACATTTGAGGCCTTGGCGACGTCGGGGGAGGGTTAGGGTACGGGGAGAAAAGAGAGGGGCGGGAGATGAGAGAGAGAGGGAGAGAGAGAATAAGGGATGGGGAAAATAAATCTTCATTCAAAATTAATTCCAACCCTTCCCAATGGGGTGCCTTTATAGAGGCCAAATCCCCCTAAACAAGCAACTACTTTGCTATAAATAGAAAAAAAGAAAAGATGATAAGGCCTTATATAATGAACCTTTTACATAAATAAATAAAAAAGAATAAATAAAGAAAAAACAAATGTCCGACTAAAAAGAAAAACACCACATAGCATCATGCTGCATCAGCTCCCCCCTGCTGAAAAGAATCTCGCTCCGTCGAGATGGCGTTGCGATAATTCTGAAGTATATCAGGGCGGAGTTGTTGAAGTTCATCCTCGTCAATCCAGGTGCAATCTGTCAAAGGTCGTCCCTTCCACTTGACTAGATAGTGACGGAAGAGACCACGTCTAGTCGTTATATCCCGTATGTCGGCAATATCTTCAATCTGATCGGCATCAGTCGCGGTTGGTGGTTGGTGCGTATCATCAGCGGGAACTACTGGCGTGGTTGCATCTGTCTGCTCATCTCCGTGATATAAGAAGAGATCTGAAACATTAAAGACTGGCGACGTCTGGACATCTGGCGGTAGATCAAGTAGGTAAGCATTCTGCCCAATCTTCTTGAGGATTCGAAATGGACCAATCTTTCGGACACTCAATTTCTGGTGGACGCTCAAAGGAAACCTCTCTTTTTTTAGGTGGATCATCACTAATTTTCCAACTCTGAACTCGCGCTCTCTACGATGGAGGTTGGCTCGGGCTTGGTATTTCTGGATCATTGTTTGAAGTTTGGCTCGGATTTCGATATGGATATTGGTTAGGTGTTCGACCAGGTCTTCAGCGGTTGCTCTACTCCTCCCTTATATGATTGTGGGTGTAAGGTCTAGAAATTGGGTAATTGGAAAGTCGTACACACTCTTGTTGGAGTTATTATATTTACATTTATGTTTGTAACCGTTTGGGTTACGTAACCCCTCGCGACTCTTATGGTTCCGTAACCCTCTGTGGCCGTTCGAGTTCCATAACCTCCCGTGACCCTTCGGGTTCCGTAACCCTTGTACTCTTTAGGGTTCTCTCTATATAAGAGACCCTAGCTCTATGGAATAAACATTTCATTCGTTTCTCTTCTCAACATGGTATCAGAGCGACGGTCCTAGACCGGAGCCTTATATTAATCCGCCACCACCACCAGCCCTCTCTCCGTCGACAAGGAGAGAGGGCTGGACCTACTACGTCGCTCATGGATTCGATGGTCCCGCGTAAAGCAGTCTGAGCCCCCAGCGACACTAGCTGCTACCTCCCGAGGCTCCAGCAGCTCCAGTCGCAACTCTTGCGTCGTCGGCACTGCCTGGAGCCCCCCCTCCAACAGCCATTGCTTCACCACTACTTGTTTCTCCCAACTTGATGTTCCATACTCTTTATTCTATCAAGTATGGGAGAAAGGGAGAGCCAAAGATGATTCTTTAGAACGTTTGCTTCCCTACCATGACTGACAGACCGACACTCCAGACTACTACTCAGATCATCCGTCTTCATCGAACATCGACTTCTTCGTCAGGGCGTATACTTCTTCTTTTACGACCCGACTACTACTCTGTATTGGACTTCTTCTACAGCGATTGTTCTCCAGGCACGACAGAGATATGTTCCGGTGACCTGCAGGCACGACAGAGATACGTTCCGGTGACCTGATATCGCAACGACTCCACAGGCATGGCAGAGATACGTTCCGGTGACCTGAAAGCCGCAAACCCGTCCTCGAACGAGGTCTTCTACCAACAATGGACATATGTTTTTATGATGCATCGTGTGAAGATGTGGTGTATACTTTTTCTTTTTGTTACAAGCTGCAGCTTTCTCAGCTCCAGCTTGAGGGGGAGTGTTGGAGTTATTATATTTACATTTATGTTTGTAACCCTTTGGGTTACGTAACCCCCCGTGACTCTTAGGGTTCCGTAACCCTCTGTGACCCTTCGAGTTCCATAACCTCCCGTGACCCTTCGGGTTCCGTAACCCTTGTACTCTCTAGGGTTTTCTCTCTATATAAGAGACCCTAGCTCTATGGAATAAATATCTCATTTTGTTTCTCTTCTCAACAACTCTCAAATGGCGATTTTCTGGTGGATCTATTAGTGGAACTGTTATACGCAAATTCGGCTTGGGGAAGGATTAGATCCCATTTGGACGTAGAGTCCCCTGCAAGACATCGCAATAAATTCCCTAAAGATCTATTAACTACTTCGTTTGCCCATCTATTTGTGGATGATAAGCAATGCTGTATTGCAAACGAGTACCAAGACGAGACCAAAGCGTGCGCCAAAAATGACTCAAAAATATGGTATCACGATCCGAAGTGAAAGAACGAGGAACACCATGCAATCGAACAACATCATGAAAAAACAAATCAGCGACATGAGATGCATCTGAGGTTATTTTACATGCAACGAAGTGTGCCATTTTAGAAAATCTGTCCACAACCACAAAAATAGAGTCAACTTTCCGTACCGTGAAGAGTAAGCCTAGCACGAAATCCATGGTGATGTCTTCCCTGGGTCGCAGAGGGATCGGTAGAGGCGTATACGACCCAGTGTTCTGCCTATGGCCTTTGAATATCTAACATAGTTGGCATTTTTGTACAAATTTTGTAACATCCTTTCGTAATTGCGGCCAATAAAATCGCTCTTGGAGAAGAGTCAAGATCTTGTCCCTTCCAAAGTGTCCAGTTAAGCCACCGTTATGCAGTTCTGAAATTAGATTCTCTCGAAGGGAAGTGGCATGAATGCACAGTCGGTGGGCCTTGAACAGGAATCCCTCATGGACATAAATGGCTGTCGGATCTTGTCCAGTGTCAACACACTATGCATAAGCATGTCCGAAGTCAGGGTCAGTGGGGCAAAGACCCTTGAGTGCGTCAAATCCCGTTGTGCTTACGGTCATTGTGGTTAAGACATGTGCTCGTCTGCACAACGCGTCGGCCATGCGATTCAGGGCCCCAGCCTTGTGCTTGAGATGGAACGTGTATTCTTGGAGGAAACTAACCCATTTTGCATGACACTTGTTAAGGATTTTTTGAGAGTTCAGATATCTTAAGACTTCATGATCAGAGTTAAGGACAAATTCACGCTGAATTAGATAGTGCCTCCAATGCTTGAGAGCTTGCACCACGACATAGAATTCGACATCATATGTGGAGTACCGTGATCGAGCTTCATTCAACTTCTCACTGTAGAAGGCCACAAGTTATCCTTCCTGACTCAGGACGGCACCAATCCCAACATGTGACGTGAGGCATCACAGTCAACTACGAAAACCTTGGAGAAGTCAGGAAGTGCCAAGATAGGGGCATGTGTCAACTGATGTTTTAGTTTTTGAAAGCTAGTTTCTGCCTCAGGAGTCCAAGTGGGTGCTCCTTTACGTGTGCAATCTACTAACGGAGCCGCACAAGTGCTAAAGTTTCGGATGAAATATCGATAGAAAGAAGCCAATCCTAGAAAGTTGCGAATCTCAGTGAGGGTTTTGGGCACGGGCCAGCTCTGAATGGCCTGAATCTTGGAGGGTTCAACTTTAAGTCCGTCGGCAGTGACAATGTATCCCAAGAAGAGGACCGTGTCAGACATGAAGGAGCATTTCTTAAGGTGGACATACAATTGTTGGGCTCTTAAGGTTTCCAGGACTTGTCGTAAGTGGACTAAGTGGTCGTCTTTGGTCAAGCTGTAGATCAATATGTCATCAAAGTATACAACCACAAACTTATCGATGAAGGGCCGTAATACATGATTCATGGCTCGCATAAAAGTGCTGGGAGCATTAGACATGCCGTAGGGCATTACTGTCCATTCATAAAGGCCCTCTTTGGTCTTAAAAGCAGTCTTCCACTCGTCTCCAGGTCGGAGACGAATCTGATGGTACCCACTGCGAAGATCCATCTTGGAAAATAATTTGGCTCCCGATAGCATGTCGAGCACATGGCCTCAAATTTCAGCGAAATTCGGTCGAATTTCTGTTGAATATCGATATCCAGTCGAAATCGAAATTCGACCGAAATGACCGAAATATAGGGGTCCTAGTACAAAAAATGACCGAAATGATCGAAATTTCGACCGAAATTTGATCGAAATTCCATCAAAATTCTGTTTTGGTCGTCACTGAAATGGTGACCGAAATCGACATTTAAGGCCTTGGTCGAGCATGTCATCAAGACGGGAATCGGAAATCGATACTTGATCGTGATCTTGTTGATAGCGCGACTGTCCACGCACATCCTCCATGTGCCATCCTTTTTTGGGGTAAGTAGAGCGGGAACCGTCACAGGACTCATGCTTTCTCGAACATACCCACGACGTAGAAGATCAGTTACCTGCTTGTTCATTTCTTCATGCTCACTTGGGCTCATCCGATAATGTGGTAAAGGGGGTAAGCTTGCTCCAGGAACTAGGTCAATGTGATGTTGAATGTCTCGTAATGGGGGTAGTCCTTCAGGTAACTCTTCATGCATAATGTCTGCAAACTCTTGAATGATGGGCTTTACCTTAGACGGAACTTCAGGTATAGTCGTCTCTTGTTCGATCACTTCACGTCCCATCAATGCGTAAATAGTAGAGCTTTCCTGAACTTCACGTTGGAATGTCTGGGCTTCCATCAACAATACGGGACCAGTAGTCGAAGGTTTTGACGGTGGAGTACTTTTACCATATTGCGCGGTCGCGGATCGAAGCGTAGCCACCTGTCGAGGGCTAAGGGCTTCGCGTTGTGGTTTAAGGGTCACACGTACCTTGTTTATGAGAAATGAGTAAGTGTTCAATTTTCCTCTGTGTTCAGTGTCCCGATCAAACTGCCAAGGTCTCCCAAGTAGTACATGACAGACATCCATAGGAGCTACATGGCACCACACCTCGTCTTTATATGAAGGCCCAATCGAGAAGCTAACGAGACTCTGACGGTGGATCGGAAGTTGAGTGCCACCTCGAAACCAAGCCACACTGTATGGTTTCGCGAGTGGTTGAGTTGGTAGATCCAACTTGTCGGCCATTTCTTGAGACACGAAGTTCTCAACGCTTCCTCCATCAATGATCAATGAACAACGACGTCCTCCTGAGGTGCATGTGGTTCGGAATATACTGCGTCGTAACCAACTATCAGCGTCATTTGCACCGGGTGTGAGCAAGATGTTCGTGGGCGCGCTGTCAGGGGCGATAAAGTCCTCATGTTCAATTACCAGGAAAGGTCCGGATATATCTCCATCTACTCCAAGAAGCTCATAGTCATCAGCTCCCGAAGTGACAGCAGTTAAAGCGGCTTGATCCTCTTCAGGCGCTTCCTGATGGTCAGAGGCAGTGTCTTCAGGGTCTTCGACGGCACACAAATGGGCGGGCATGGCCTTAGGGTTTGGGCACTCAGCTGCTTGATGTCCCTTCTGATAGCACCGGAAACAAGTATCAGGTCCGACAACAGCTCGACTTCCCAAGATGCCCGGTCTGGGGTTTCCAATGGATGGCCGTGTGGCAGTAGTGGTTGAGGGTTTAATTTGGGGTTTGCCTGCAACAATCGATGGGGAAACTATTGGTTTGGAGGTCGTCATCGGTGCACTAGTTCGTGGGACGATGTTCACAGAAAACGACATCCTCCTTGTCTGGACTTTAGCAAGCTTAGTTTCAGCCCGTTCAGCTTGTTTATAGGCTTCGTCAACGTTTTGACAGTTGTGGAGGTAGAGGTCATCTTGGATAACTTGACGAAGTCCTTGCATGTAGCGGGTGATTTCCTGGACAGGAGTCTCCTGCAATCGGTTGCGATGAATGAGGGACTGGAATCCTTCGGTGTACTCTCTCACGCTCATGGTACCTTGTCTCCAAGATTGCAATCGCGCATACAGATCTCGCTTGTAATCTTCAGGCACAAACTTTGTTTTTAGTTTGGCCTTCATCTTGCTCCAACTGCGAATCTTACCTTTTCCTTTTCGTTTGCGTTCAGATTGCAAACGGTCCCACCATAGCAGAGCATGTCCTTTTAGTTTGATCGTGGCAAATTGAACTTTTCGTTCGCTAGGCATAGTCTTCCATACAAAGAAGTGTTCGACGGTTTGGAGCCAATCCAAAAAGACATCAGGATCTCGTCCTCCGTCAAATTCCGGAACATCAAGACGGATGCCTCGGTCCCATCCGTCATCAGGCCTAGGGCCAGGTCGTGACGGGAATTGATATTCACTAGTAGGTTGTGCCGTATATCCAGGAGTGTGTGGATCTTGGTTATTTGAAAGGAAAGGGGTGTCATCTATTAATCCTTCCTCTTCGCTTTCCTGTGAAAGATAGTCGCTAACGTGTCCATCGGAGGTAGAAGAACTAGAGTCTCGGGAGGTGTTACTCCGTGAGTGTCGTCTCCGACTAGTACGCCGACCTTTGTTTGGCGTCTCATCATTATGATCCTTCCCTAGCATGCGACTATTTAGTGTGGCAATTTGTCCGCTCAGTTGATCGAACATCTGCGTCAGTCGAGCAGACAAGGATTCTAATGATAGCTTAGTTTGTGGGGTGTAGCTGGTTTTAGAGGTAGCCGGTTTTTCAGCCATGGGAGTCCTATACCTTCTCTTTTTTTTTTCTTTTTTTGTGTTTTGTTGTTTTTTTATATGCAATAAACAAACGAAGCAGATCGATAGGCTCTGATACTAAATTGATGCAACGAAATGCAATACGAAATGACAAGACGATGTGATGCAGGCAAGTTCCTTAAATGAAAAAAATATGATACTCAATAGAAATCAGACTTCAGTTGGACCCAAAAAAATGACTGACAGATCAGATTTAAAGGATAGATAAAACTATAGAAACATCACTGCATATCCACGGAATGACACCAACCAAAATAGTTAATGGCTATCGGAAATATATAGCAATGTTGCGGCAACCGGAACCTCAATATTTCACCAAACCAAATAGCAATATAGCAGCCAACACTACTAATGTCATTCAGACGGAATAGTATGTAAAGAGGCGCTCATACCACAACCGGCGGGGAGTTTCAGCGTACTTCAGACCTGGTCGGCGGCTGTGCTGGGTGCTGGGACACCTGTGGTGGCCCGAGACGGCTGGCGTAAGAAAGGGAGAAGGGGTGGCGGATGCACAACAGATGGTCGGGATGGTTGGCGGTGGCGACTGGCTGCGGCTTGGAGGGAAGGGGGAGTAGAGAGGGGAGAGGCGGTGGGAGAGGAGATGCACGGGGAAGAGAAAGGCTGAGGCGGCGAGGTGGGAAAGGAAGATGGAGAGGAGTGCTGGCGCGCGTGGGGGGGGGGACGACGAACGTCGGGAGGGACGAAGTGGGAAGGGAGGCGGCGGGAAGATGGCAACGGGAATGGCGAGGGGGAGAGAAGGGGACGGTGGATTGGGAAAGAGAAAAGGGGAAGAAGAGTGGCGAAGGCGCGACGGGCTGGGTCGAGCAGGTTGGCGGCAACGGCGGCGGGGTCGCAGGGGAGGCGGCGCTGGGAGGGGTCATCGTTGTTGTGGAGGGAAGGGGGTGGAAGGTGGTGCGGAATCGGGATCGCAGGGGTGGGGCGGTGATGTAGTGGCGGTATGGGATGAGGAAGGGAAAGAAGGCGGCGTCGGGGGAGGGTTAGGGTACGGGGAGAAAAGAGAGGGGCGTGAGACGAGAGAGAGAGAGAGGGAGAGAGAGAATAAGGGATGGGGCAAATAAATCTTCATTCTAAATTAATTCCAACCCTTCCCAATGGGGTGCCTTTATAGAGGCCAAATCCCCCCCCAAACAAGCAACTACTTTGCTATAAATAGAAAAAAGAAAAGATAATAAGGCCTTATATAATGAGCCTTTTACATAAATAAATAAAAAGGAGTAAATAAAGAAAAAACAAATGTCCGACTAAAAAGAAAAACACCACATAGCATCATGCTGCATCAAAGGGCCATATGTGTCTATTGATTTTCTCTATTGATACATGAGGTCTTGGGTTTCTTATATAGCCTCCACAGAACCTCCAAGTCCCACCACTGGTAGATGTGGGACTAAACACACGGATGGGGTAAATGGATCCTGGAGGATTTCATTGACCCATCTACAACTTAAGATGCACACAACCAAATACTCCAACACTCCCCCTCAAGCTGGAGCATGCAATGCTCAGCTTGGACAAACATAAAGAAACTCAACTCACGCTACATGACACTACAGACAATATCAACTCAACACGTATAACTGTCGGCTGCTGTCGAGGACGTTGCTTCTCATGCCGTGCAGGTGAGGGGGACAAACGGGTTGGAGTGTGAGTCAACTGAATCTCGTCGTCGGAGAGCTTGTGCTCTGAACTGCGCCTGTCAGAGTCACTGCAACTGGAAATGAGTAATCATCGGAGTACTCTGGCCCGCCACAACATGTGGACAACTGCTCCGTCTCTGAGAATGACCAAACTGAAAGAAGCTTTGCAATCCTCGTCGGTTCGGAATCCACGGTCGCTGAAGAATGGAGTCTGGAAGTCTCCTCGTCGGAGAACTGAGTCTCTCCCATCTGGCACAGAGAATGGTACTCTACTCTGGAGTCCTATGATACCACATGAAAATCCATACTCATTATAGCATAGGGAATGGTCCTCTACTTTGGAGTCCCTATGGCTCACATGAAAACTCTAGCCGAAAAATAAAAGATGGGGACCAGACAAAAGATGGCAAACATGTGCACATCTAAAAGAAGACCGCAAACATGTGCGTATCTGAAATTGAAGACTCAGAAACATCTGATGTCGAGTCTGAATATCAATTGTAGAGTCTGAACAACTGTCTGGTTTGGAGAATCTGAAGAAGACCTGTGACCATGGTTTTAAAAAACGTGAGGCGAATCGAGGCGATTTTCCCTTCACGAGGCGAGGCGTAAGCCTCGAGGTGGTCGAGGCGTAAGCCTCGATTTATATAGAAAAATATACATAAAATATAATTAAGCATAATTATATAATTTATAAAATCACAAATTTAGATATTCTCAACGTATTCACCATATATGCTATGAGCATGAGAATATATAATATTCTTTGCATGATTTACTTTGGATCCTAATCCGTATTATCATCCATATAAATTGCAAAGCTTATTAATGACCTCCATTAATGTTGGTGGGTGAAGTTCATGTCGATATATAACATTTTCTTTATGTGTATGGGTGAAGCAAACTTATGTGACTACCATATATTATTAACATACACAATATATAATATGTCTATGTTGTTTTCTACGTGTTATATGACTAGCATATATATTAATATGTCTTGAATTCTAACCATCCGATTTGCTAAACTCAATTGAAGAATCATTGTATGCCCCTCTGTTGCACCATATCCTACCCGAAATGAATTATTTATATGATAATGCATAATTTTTAAATATAGAATAAATATATATATGACTATATAACAAATTAAATCGTTAACAATTAATATTATACTTAAGATGTCAAAAAATCAATATAAAAAATATAAAATATAAGGTAGCAAACCTTTGCAGCCTGAGGCAGCGCCTCGAGACCGCCTCGACGCCTCGAGGACCGCCTCAGCGCCTCGAGGCGCACGCCTCACATGGACTGCTTGAGGCGGGTGCCTCGAGGCGGTTTTCTTGAAAAACCGCCTCGAGGCGTACGCCTCAGCGCCTCGAGGTGCGTTTTTTAAAACCATGCTTGTGACTACACAATACTCCCCCTTTCTCCCATACTGGTCGAAATGACAATTGTTGACCAAGCTGAGAGAAGACAATAAACTGAGGGTACAAAACATCAATAAGCCGTACCCCTATTTTTTTCTTCGGCTTTTCTTGCAATTTTTTTCGGCTATTTCCATTCATCAATTTTTTTGTACGGCTTTTTCCAACTGCGTACGGCTTTTTATTGTACGCCCCCCTTTTTTTTTGCTTAGCCGTTCCCTATTTTTCTTTCCGACTATTCTCTTCTCATTCATTTTTTTGAACTCCCGGTCACGGCCTCATGGGCCCTTACAACAACAGCAATATATATATATATTTAAACAAAATGCGTCCCCATTTGGGGGCAAACCCTATTTAGGGTTCCCAAATGGGAACCCCACACTTGACACTGCCCCTGATGGGGCTTCTGGTCATGCGTGCCGCCTCGATGCCGCTGCTCTCGGAGAGGATAGCGTGGACGAGCGTGATCGCTTTAGGCGCTAGGAGGAGCCGTCGCCAGGGTCTGGATCGCACGGTACCGTGGGAATAGGCTGGAGGCGATGCACCCAGAGAATGCCTGGAGAATGCGCGCAGTCGCGCGTTGCCCGCTAGAGGAAGAAGAGCCGATGCTGCCTTCGCCAGGAGGGAGGACAGGGGTGCAGCACCGCCGCCGTTGTGGAATATAGATCGACCGTGTGCTGCCTAGGAAAGTACGGCGTTGAAGGTGATGGGGGTGTGCCGTCGAAGGAGCTTTGAGCCTTGGTGGGGCAGAGCTGCCTGGAGCGGAATGCGCACCTGCTGGAGGCGGAAGATATCAGGTCCCCCCCGTGTGGATGCTGGAGGTGGGGCGTGTTGCTTGTGCTTGGGGTGCGCATCCTGTGTGCGTGATGCACGAGGAGTCAGGGTACGTTCCCTCTGCGCCTGGGATTAGGGCTTGCGCCTTGAAGAGGAGGTGCCTCTATTATTGGGTGCAGCATGAAGGTGCGCGGCTGGAGGGGAGGCCCGCCATGGAACACGGGCGGCTATCACTGCTTGGAAAATGCCGCCATCATCGAGAAGCAGGCACACCATCGCCTGCTAGGATCGTTGCGCATCTACAGCGCCTGGAACATTGCAGAGGGGGAAACACACCGCCATATGATACATGAATGTGAAGGATTGCGGCGACCAGAACTCCAGAAATTAGGGTTTCAATGGAAACCCTAGAACTTACAAAACTTGAATCAATAAGAACAATCGATAATCGAATCTCGAATAAAATTAATGAAAATAATTCCTCGAGAATCGAACCCGCTCTGATACCATATTAGAAAATAGGAATGCGGAAGCAAAAATGATAGATAGAGCATAAAGAACAGAAAGATAAACTTGACACACAGATTTTTACGTGGAACCCTACTCCCTAAGGAGCGTGATGAAAACACGGGAGAAGGCCTCAAAGGGCCAAATGTGTCTATTGATTTTCTCCATTGATACAGGAGGTCTGGGGCTCCTTATATAGCCTCCACAGAGCCTCCAAGTCACACCACTGATAGATGTGGGACTAAACACACGGATGGGGTAAATGGATCCTGGAGGTAACCATTTACCCATCTACAACTCAAGATGCGCACAACCAAATACTCCAACAATAAGTCACGAGTTCATTTTCAAAATTATGTATGGTGAGATATTAGTTATCTTTAGTTTTTTAATATATTCTCTTTTCTTTCAGTCTACTTTATGTAATTTGCCCAACCGATTTCTCCACTATATAAGAGAACCCTAGGACCTCATGAATAATATATTCATTGTTTTCTCTCAACATGGTATTAGAGCGACGACCCTAGATCGGAGTTCTCATACCCCACCCATGCCCTAGCCTCCACCCGCTATCCGCTCCTCTCGCGTACTGCCGTCAACCAGCTCACGCATCATCGCTGGCCACCTCGCGCACCACCGCCTCACGTGCCGGCCACCGTACATCACCACAGCTCTCCCAAGGGCTTCTCGTGGTCCCTACGCAGTAGCGGGTCCACACATACCCCTGCATGCCGTCGTTGGTCCGCCACAAGAACAACTCAACCTCTCGAGTGCCGCCGCCAACCCTCGTGGGCTATTCTTCTCCTCTCCGTCGTCGACTTGCAGTCCAAAACTGTCTGATTTTGATCGAAAAAGGGTATTTCAGACCAATAAATCACCTTTCCGAACTTAGCGTGGATTGATGATTGATGAGGATGGTTGTATGAGTCTACATGTACAACCAATCATCCATACGATCTTGTAGACTCTCTCGGATCGATCTACTTTCCCAGTCGAGTTTCGTTCCAGACTTCTTTTTCATCATGTCAGTGAACAATGGCGACGCCTTCTCTTCGTCCGGTGCCTTCAAGGGCCCATCTCCGATCATGAAGATGGATGAGATCAACTATGAATTGTTGTCCATGCAGTTTTTTACTCTTATGTATTGCAATAACAAGGAGTACTTTCTGACAAAGCCAAAGTCGACAAATAATACTGAGGACAGTGCTTCGTTGAAGCAACATGACACGTCTACGCATGTTTGGCTCTCTGGTATTCTTACCACAGAGATCGTCAACGACATTTTCTACCGGCCACCGCCAAGGCGATGCGTGATATTCTAGCAACCACGTATGCCCAAGCGAAGAACGAGACCTAGATTCTTCAGCTACAGTTTGTTATATACACGGTGAAATAGAATGATCGTCCTTGCATACATTCCACTCCTTGCTTCAGGGTATGTTTGAGAAGCTTTACAACTTCATGCCTGTTACGACTTTTACGGAGCTACAAATGGTATATAGTAACTCCACGATGGTTGGAGTTTTCTTGTCAGCTTGATCCGGAGTATGATGTTGCACATGTACAACTTCATACATGCGCAACCATACCTCCCATGGAGGAGGCCTACAGTCGCCTCAATAAGCTTCTTATCCCACAACATGCCACCACACAGACCTCCTCAACAATGGCTGCATCTCGTATCAGGGGATGTTCTACATAGTTTAGAGGGCGTGGTCCTGGTTGTAGAGGAGGTGAACGTCAGCGTGACCCCTTCACCTATTGCCGTCGTCCAAGTCACTTTGAGGTACATGCTATCAGAAGCATGGATTCCCTGCATTTGCTCATGTGGCCGAGCAAATCGAGCCCCCAGATAGTTCGGTTCCTTAAATGATTAACGCCTTGATGATATTGTCTCCTGTATGAGAGAGATAATGATTCATGCTGTCGGCACTACTACATGTTTCCCAGATGTAGCAACCACTGTTAGAGCGTCTTTGAGCTCCTCAGGTATAACCCATGCTTTTACCAGTTGTAGCCGGGCATATATGACAGAGTGGATCATGGACTTTGATGCTTCTCACCATCTGCGTGGAGACAAAGCACAATTCATTTCTTATAGATCTATACCACATGGTAGATGGGTCGTTATTGCGGACATGGTTTACTTACCCATTATAGGACAGAGGGAGTCACATTTGACGTCATCCATGCACTAGTAGAATGTTTTATATGGTCATGATTTTCAGATGAATTTGCTTTCTATTAGTCATATCACAAAGGATCTGCATTGTCGTCTCATTTTTGACCCCTTTTTTTTGAAGCCAAAGAAGGGGGGAGCACGTCGTGGTGCCCACCCCAAAGATTTTTGACCCCTTATCTCTTGTGTTTCAGGACATACTCACAGGTAGGGTGGGATGTGACCACGAGCAGCGGAGACTCTACCAACTGGTCCAGTCTCCTAGTGCAGGTGCCCTCTCAGGAGGGTGGTTTATAGATTGAGGAGGAGATATGCGATCTTGATGTGCCTATTGCTCCGCGGAAGTGAAGATGAATTTGTACTATATATCCTCTTACAACCCATGTTTCCTTGGGCCGATTCTCAGAAGATTTTAGGAGGTTTGTCGTGAGACTGTCAACCGTAGAGATACCACGGATATATCAGGAGGTCATACAAGATAATCAGTGGCGTCTTGCCATAGAGGAGATCGCTGCATTACAATCACGTGGCAAATGGAGCATTGTTACAGCTCCTACTAGAACATCTGTTGTAGGATGCAAGTGGGTGTTTACAACGAATCATTGAGCAAATGGCAGTGTGGATTGCTACAAGGCGAGACTTGTGGCTCATGGGTTCACTCAGACATATGAGGTGTACTATCGGGATATCTTCTCTCCAGCAGCTCGTCATTCAACACTACGTATCCTTCTGTCTGTTGCAGTGACATGGGACTGGTCCCTATATCAGCTTGATCTTGATGTGAAAAATACGTTTCTTTGAGGTGATCTATAGGAGGAGGTCTACATGCAACAACCACCTGGGTTTGTTGTTGAGGGGGAGTGCCAAAAGGTTTGCAGACTTTACCAAGTGATCTATGATCTTAAACAGAGTGCAAGAGCATGATTTCAAAAGCTCTCGGATTTGATAGAGCAGCAAATATTCGTGAGACCGATTGCAGATCATTCACTATTTGTTCAGAGGTCTCAGAAAGGCACAATTGCCATACTAGTTTATGTTGACGATATCATTGTTGTAGGGGATGATGAACAGGGCATCCATGGTGGTAAGGATTTTTGTGGTCAGCAACTTGTAACCAAGGACCTTGGCAGTCTACGTTACTTCTTTGGAGCAGAGTTTGCTAGGAACCATCGAGGTCTTGTGATGGCCAGAGGTACGTTACAGTTCTTTTCTCTGAGATAGGCATGATAGATTGCAGGTCTGCCACTACTCTCATGGACCCGAGCATGAAGCACTAGACATGCACATATGGATGCAGTTCATATGATTCTGAGGTATCTGAAGACTTACATGGCACTAGTCTTCTATTTATTAGATGCACATCCCTTGCTGTTACAGCTTATGCGTATGTAGATTATGCGGGGTGCCCCAAGGATAAGAAGTCTACCTCCAGCTTTGCAGTGTTCATAGGGAGTTTCTTGGTGTCATGGAAGAGCAAGAAGCATAGGGTGGTGGTCGCTAGATTCAGTGCAGAATCAGAATACAATGCCATGGTACATGGAGTATAGAGATGATGTGACTCAGATCTGTTCTTATTGACCTAGCAATTGAGGTGCCTCTTCCCATGCACCTCAAATGTGACAACCACCTTGAGAATGCTTGCCACTACTCCCATGGACCCAAGCATGAAGCTGTATGATGATGGCATCGAGGAGGTAGACAAGAGGAAGTACATGAAGCTCGTTGGGAAGCTCCTATACGTGACTATTACCAAGCCAAATATATCCTTTGCACTAAGCAGAGTGGGTTAGTTCATGGAGCAGCCTAGACATGCACATATGGATGCACTCCATATGATTTTGAGGTATCTGAAGACCTCACTTGGCATTGGTATTCTATTTATCAGATGCACATCCCTTACCGTTACAGCTTGTGAATATGCAGATTATGCGGGATGCCCCAAGGACAGGAAGTCTACCTCTAGCTTTGCAGTGTTCGTAGGGAGTTCCTTGGTGTCATGGAAGAGCAAGAAGCATATGGTGGTCACCAGATCCAGTGCAGAATCATAATACAGTGCCATGACACATGGGAGCATAGAAATGATGTGGCTCAAATCTGTTCTTACTGAATTAGTAGTTGAGGTGCCTCTTCCCATGCACCTCAAATACGGCAATCAATTGCCAACAATCCAATCTTCCATGAGTGGACCAAGCATATCAAGGTAGACTGTCACTATCTCATCTCCACCACTCATGTTATCTCAGAAGATCAGATAACAGACGTGTTCACCAAGGATTCCAGAGATGCTGTTTCAAGCTGAGCATGATTGATATCTAGGCTCTAGCTTGAGGAGGAGTGTTGAGATATTAGTTATCTTTTATTTCTTTTATGCATTCTCTTTTTTCCCCATCTACTTTATATAATTTGTCCAACATATTTCTCCTCTATATAAGAGAACAATAGAGCCTCGTGAATAAATAATTCATTACTTTCTCTACACAATGTATGCCACAATGTATGCACTAACTTTTCGAAAATGCGAGCTCTCTGCACCAAACAAATTTTTAAACTTTTATTAATACCGTGAATTTAATTTCACCCATTTTGCAACTTACATTTTTTCTAAACTTATATTTCCAAAATGTGAGATCTTTCTGAACTGTGGTTGCCAACATTGAAGATTACTCACCAATCACCATATCTTTGTCGAATGTGATGTATCGGATTGTGGTGAAATTCCTTGCGAATATGCTCGAGGTGGGTGTTGGCATCCGTTGTCTGATTGTGGGCGGTTTTCGTCCTGGTAGGTTGAGCAAATTCTTTGGTTATAGCTATGGAGTTTTTTTTAAGTTTTAGAAGTGTAGGTAGATCTTTGGCATATTGTGGAAGTTTGACTTTTTTTGAAGACTTATAACTGTGTAGAGTAGAGGTTTTTGTGGAGCTCACTGCATAAAAAAGGGTTTCCAGATGTTTGGACTTGTGGATGAAGAGATTTATAACCTCCATGCCACACTCGGTTCTGATCAATGGATGCAAGATTAATGTTTTTTCAACCACGATGACGTGCTAAGCAGGGTTGCCCATCCGTCCTCTTGGCTTACATCATTGTAGCCAATACACTTGTAGCCGTACACGTGTTTGCATGGTGATTGTTGAAGAGGGTTACACGAGTTTCAAGATTTCTATTCGGTGATGTACTACACTAATGACATATTGTTCCTTTTAATGAGGCGTTGGGGACATTAAGAGGTTGTCAGTGTTGATTGAAATTTTTTGGTGGGTTGTAGAGCTGCAGATTAATAAATTCAACTTTATTTCATCCCTCTTGGTCTGACGCTGGAGGAGGTTGAGGTCTTTGTGGAGGTCCTCGACACACCTAGGTCTTGTTTTCCAATAGTGTAATTGTTATATTTCTTAAAAAAATAGTATAATTGGTCTACCGCTGTTGGTCTGGTAATTGCATGGTGGAAGAGTAGCTGTCTTGCTGGAGAAAATGAAACGCACAATGTGTGGTGCATTGATGCTAGATTCATATTGAGGGGTGGTCAACTGGTTCTTCTCAAGTCTATATTTTCTTCACCCATTCAAATTAACTTATTCTCAAATATATAAGTTGTTGGCTAAGGTTAAAAAAGTTGCATGTGGGTATCATGAGAAGATTCTTTTGGACCACTTTCGAGCATAAGAGTAAAGGGACTTCATCGATCTCTTGGGATGTGGTTTCTCGTCCTCTGGAGGCTGCAGGAGGACATGCTAGGTCTGTTTCAGCTCAGGTAGATGAATGAGATCTTTTTGTCCATGTACGTGGTGCAAATTTGGGGTGAGGAGGCTCAACTGATGAGTACTATGTATTTACGGGACTGCCTTGGACTTGGATGCGAGTAGTCCGAAGGTGAGGTTACCTTATAACTTCTTGAAGGACATCACAATGTTGTTGTCAATGATGGATCCTTTTATGCATTCAATGCTGGGGGATAGTAGATCATTCAGACTTTACCATGATTGTTGGTCGGAGATAGGTATAGAGACATTTTTCTCGGGCTGTAAGCTCTGGCAAAAAAAATAGGGAGGCATTGGTGGCGGATAGGGCTGGCTATCGAGCCTAACGAGAGCCGATGGGCTCGAGCTCGTTCGAGCCCAACCGAGCTGGCTTGAGCTCAGGTTCGGTGAACTCGAGCCTCTTTTCGAGCCAGCTCGGGCTCGATAAGGCTCGAGCCGAGCCCATTATTGAGCCTGGTCTGGGATCGAGCCAAGTTTGACTCGTTAGGGAAAATGGGATTTTTTAGTATAAAGTGCAATGCCTAGGCTTGAACCCATGGCCTCTTCTTTGAGCGAATGTCTTCTTTATCAATAGGCCACTATCTGAGTTGCATTTCAAAACCTATATTATATTATATATTGTAACATTCTATTTGCTAATTAAAAATACTAATTTGCTAATTATAACCTAGAAAAAACATAAATATAGCTGTAGCTATATGCTCCTTAGAAAAAATAATATTGGTCGGTATGTTAGTGGATAATATATATTATTAAATATGTTCCTATGTAAAGACGTATAATAACATGAGATCGTAATTAGGTCTATAATATAATATATATGGAACATTGCCACATTGGAATTCACATTCACATAAATGGACATATACAGTTCTAAGGTTTCACGAAACAAAATTATATCGATCTACAGTTTGATTGGGTATAATACATATTTATTTACTACCTACATAAACATCTACAACTATAGATATAAGTACCGATTGTTGAACATGCAACTCCTCTTGTGGTTGTATTATATATAAATATTATATATCTATATATATTCCTTATCGAGCCCCTTGTTGAGTTATCGAGTCGAGCCTCGTTAAGCTATCGAGCCCAAAATTCTTGCTCGGACTCGACTCGATAGCTTAATGAGCCAGGCTCACGAGCCCTTATCGAGCCGAGCCCGAGCCTGGCTCATCGAGCCTTAACTCAATAGCCAGGCCAGCCCTAGTGGCAGACTATTGGCACTCGTCAGGTTGTGGTGCTGGTAGTGGCAGACTATTGGCACTCTTCAGGTTGTGGTGCTGGTGCGTGGGTGCCTGTGAGATAGTCATGTGGAGGATCATTGATCATTTGTTTCTTCACTGTGTCATAGCTGATGAGGTGTGGTGCTTGATGAGAGTGGAGTGGTGTGATGTCGACTTTAGCCAATTGTGGAAGGGTTTTGAACCCTTCACTTACCGTTCGAGGGTGCTATTTGGTTTGTCAGGATCACCCACATCTTCCAGAATGAGAGGCATTATGTTGAGAATGCACATGCACTTGTGTTCTTTTTCTCATGTTATAAATGGAATTTCAGGGTGAACACCTACCAAGGGTGATACCATTTTTTCTTTAAAAAACCACCAATTGTTTAAAACTATGTGAAAAATGAGTTAGGAATGCTAGTTCTCTAAATAACGTGAATACGAGTTTACTACAGTATTTGTCTCTTTTTACCACTTGCAAATCAATATTTATGATTATTAATATGATATCGGGTTGTTGTCTAGGGCATACACGTTAGTGTGTTCCCCTTTTTTGGTTTCAAGAAAAGATATCGTGTTATTGTCTCTCTCTCTATATTCCCTTTTATTGTTGATTATGCATTTTTATGTGCAATGTTTTTGGTAAAAGGAAACAAATCTCCAGTGTCAATCGTTTTCAACAGACTACATGTTTTAGCTCACTTTCCATAAACTTCACGATTTTTCCTACAACACAGGATAAAATATCATATCCCATTATCACCCCCTTCCCATTGAAAACAGACAAAAAGTAACTTTAACTGACCTTTTTTCCTATTACATTTTGTTTAATCTCTTTCTTACGTTTCGTTTTAGAAATAAGCACATTTTTTTGATTTCATACCATTTAATGTACACGCATAAATACATGTATTTCACTTTCGAATAAAAGCACAAACATGTGGAGTTTGATCAAGAGGAAATGAATTTATATTCTTTTCATTTTAATTGTTTCCATTTAATGGCGTCACCAAACTAGAAAAGATATGCCTGTATGGTGACTCCTTAAGAAAAAAAGACACATCATGTACACATCATGTACTTTTGAAGGCATTTGACGAGAATTGTTCCTTGAAGCATCTATCCCTCTCTTCCCTTTGTTCTCATTGTTTCACCTCTCTGTATTCTCCCCTCATCTTTCTCTTGCCTCTTCACCTCAAGTCTCCCAGCTTCTCAACACTGGGCCTCATTGTCTTCCACACTCGTTTGCCAAGTGGCACATCTTGTCATTCTTACCGAATTATTGTGCCAGATGCTATTGCCGCAATCCGCTATTTACACCAACTTTGGCACTCTTGTTGTGGCGTCATTGCACTTCTCTGGTAGGTGTATGATTGGTCTCATCTTCCCCAAGCCTTGAAGCCATATCGATTGTGCCTTTCTGTTGGATAACGTTTTGTAAAGTTTGTTTTTTATACTGGTTATTGTATTCAGAATTCAACAACAACAACAGAACCTTTTCCCACAATTAAGTAGGGTCGGCTTATTGTATTCAGAATTGGTGTGAAAAAAACCTGAGCACATGAGGTGTATTTCTTCTTAGCATCAATCAACAGGTTGCCCATAATCTCCTGTTTGGCCTTGTCAACTGTAGGGAGTTGCAGTGCTAAAATTGGAATTCATGTTTTTTATCTTACATTAAGTAGGGTCTAGTACCCACTTAAATGGTTTGGCGGTAGTGCACTGTGCCTACCACCACCCAAAAGACCAGGGTTCAACCCCCCCCCCCCCCCCTCCCCGCGGGGGTTGTGTAGAAGGAAAAGATAAAAAAGTTGTATTCCATCTAACCCTAGAGCTTCTTATATAGGAGAAAAGCTCAAAGGGTAAATTACATAAACAAGACAAGAGAAATAAACAATAGAAAATAAAGACAACGAAACATAAGAATCTTTACACTCCCCCTCAAGCTGGAGCATATATATCTATCATGCTCAGCTTGGAACAATAATGATGAAATGGACCTCTTGCAAGAGCTTTGGTAAACATGTCTGCAATCTGATCACCTGAAGCGACATAAGACATAGTAATAAGCCCCTTTTGGATCAAATCACGAGTGTAGTGACAGTCCACCTCAATGTGCTTTGTTCTCTCATGAAATGCTGGATTATTAGCTTTAAACAAGGCTGCTTGATTATCACTGAGATGCATAGGAAGAGGCACCTCAATCATTAGATCAGTCAGGACAGACTTGACCGGCATCATTTCTATACTACCTTGGGCCATGGCCCTATATTCTGATTCAACTCTAGACCGGGCAACAACAGTTTGTTTCTTACTCTTCCATGAGACCAATGAGCTACCAACAAACACAATGAAGCATGAAGTGGACTTGTCCTTAGGACACCCAGCATAATCTGCATCTGCACTCCCAGTAAGTGTGAGAGACGTATCTCTTCTAAAAAGAAGACATGCACCTGGAGATGACTTCAGATATCTCAAGATCATGCGCTCTGCATCCATGTGTGCCTGCCTGGGTTGCTCCATGAACTGGCTCACTCTGCTTACAACGAAAGATATATCAGGCCTGGTAATAGTAACATATAATAATTTCTCTACCAGCTCTCTGTATCGTCTCTTATCCACCTCCTCAGAGTCATCTTCATAGAGCCTATCATTAGAATCCATTGGGGTAGTAGCTGGTCTACATCCTGTCATACCTGTCTCAGATAGAAGATCGGTAACATACTTCCTTTACATCATAACCATACCCTACTGAGCCAAGGAAGTAACGAAGCGTGCCAAGGTCCTTGGTAACAAACTGTTGTCCAAGGAAATCCTTAGCTGCTTGAATGCCCTGTTCATCGCTGCCGGTGATAACAATGTCATCAACATAAACCAAAACAACTACAATACCTCTTTGATTTCTCTTAACAAAAAGAGTATGATCTGCAGTGGATCGGACAAACCCCTTCTGTTCAATCAACTCTGAGAGCTTCCGAAATCAAGCCCTCAGAGTCTGCTTAAGGCCATATATAGCCTTATGAAGACGGCACACCATACTGGATTCCCCCTCAGCAGCAAACCTAGGTGGCTGCTGCATGTAAACCTCCTCCTGCAGATCTTCATGCAAGAAAGCATTCTTAACATGTAATTGAAAAAGTGACCAATCATGAACCACAACAACAACAATAAGAATCCGCAGAGTAAAGTGACGTGCAATAAGAATCCGCAGAGTAAACTCATTAACAACAACAAGATAAAACCTGTGTCCCTGATTATCTGGGACACGACTGGGACCCCAAATATCAAAATAGGGCAACTCAAATAGACTATTCGACCCCGATGACTCTGCAATGTGGATTGATGATGCTTCTCAAGCTGGCATGCCTCGCACTGAAAAGTAGAGCGAGGAGAAATCTGTGGAAGAACGTGACTCAGCTTTTGCAGAGGAAGATGACCAAATCGAAGATGCCACATATATGGAGAGACAAATCCAGTGCGAAGAAAAGAGGCACCAACATATGAAGATTGCACTAATATGTAGAGGCCCCCTTGCTCACAGCCAGTTCGAATCTCCCTTCCCGTTAGTATATCCTGAAACATAAGAGCATATGGATCAAATATGGCACAACAATGTAAGTCTCTAGTGATTTGACTAATTGATAATAATTTCATAGAAAATTCAGGAGCATAAAGAACATTCTGAAGCCTCAGTGCACTGCACCTCACCCTGACCAGTAATGGGGGAGTGTGTCCCATCTGCTATCACAACAGATCATCCAGACTGAGTCGAATGAAAAATACTAAACTGGCCTCTGTCACTACAAAGATAATAAGTACCTGAATCCATGATCCATTCTGACAAGTCTGCCCTGTAACAACTAGTAAAGGCATATTCTATACCTGACGTGGATGCTGATGCTGAGACAGCTACCTCTGAGGACCTTGAAGGAGAGCTGGTTGATCCAGGCATAATCTCTCTTAGTCGTGCCACAAGCTCGTCAAATCTCTAGTCAGATGCAGGCATGGTTATTAAGACGGCAAGGCGACCAGGCGTTCATCCTGGGCGCCTGGGCGCCTAGGCGCGCCTAGGCGCCTAACAAAATGTGACCTATATCGCATTTGAGACATGCGACATCTAATTATTTTAAGCAAATGGATGTCGCATGTCTCAAATGCGACATCTTTTTTTATTTTTTTAAGCGTACGTCGCATTTTGGAGATGCGATATCAATACAGTAAGCATTGGATTTATTTTTCTGTCAAGACCTTTTGTATTTATAAATACATAGTAACTAGAGTGTTAGAGTAATAAATATCATTTAACCAAACATTAGTGATTAATCACAAGAATCAAGAATCACAACACACAAAGGAATCAGAACATAGATAATTAAACAAGCTATGTTTGGCATACAGACAAATTGTTTGGCAAAAAAAAGTGGAAAATGTACTAAAAATACAGACATATTGTTTGACATAACACAACATTTCAAAGACTTAAAGACATAATCTAATACAACAATGCTTTAATCATCATCATCACACAGGTTAGTTTCTTCTTCATGTCCTTCATCTTGCTCTTGGCCATCATCATTAAGGGCTCGTTTGGTTAGAGGGTTGGGCAGGGTTGGCTTGGCCCAACTCGGGTTCTCCTCCGCACAGTTTACTATTCACAGGGGTACCCCTGCCCAACCCAACCCTGTCCAACCCTGCAACCAAACGAACCCTAAGATCCATCCAATCATCTTCCTCGTCTTCTTCCTCCTCATCGTTCAGAACATGAGGAGGTACATATTGTCGCCTAATGACATGTGCACCACGAGTACCACGACGACCACGGCCACGAAGACCACAACGTGCTGAAGTGCTTGGTTGTGCTTGTGGTTGACTCCTTCTTGGACGAAAACTTTCATATGCTTGAGAAGCACATAATGCTTCATCAATGACCCTCAGTGTAAGCCCCGGTACAACCTCTGGTTCCATGTAAAGACCTGTCATCCATTCACTTGACCAATCTAACTCTGAAAGAGCAATTGGATCAAAATCTTTTGCTAAATTCCCGAGCCTCCTATTTTTGAATCTCTCTTCAAGTTGCTTGTTGTATTGGATGTAAACAAGCTTGGAAAGTCTATCAACCTCCAACTTATTCCTCCTCTTTGTGTGGATCTGCACATTAATTCAAGTATTACGTAAATTTACAAGTATAAAGTTGGCATTTATATTTGTAAATTTATAAGTGTTTTTGATACATACAAAGTCAAAAGCACTCCAATTGCGTTCACATGAGGAAGATGTGCAACATAGTCCCAAAATACGCTTTGCCACCCGCTTCAGAGCAGGGGTGAGACTTCCATAAGTATCCCACCATTCCACTACACAATAAGTCAACAATGTAAACACATGTTACCATTAAATCATTCAATATAAATAATAAAATGTAACTTACATGGTGGTTTTTTTCCCCTTTGTCTAATAGCAATTGCTCTGCCAAACATACCACGAGCTCCTTTGTAGACCTCCATTTCAGAGCATATCATGTCTTGTTGATCGGTATCATCAACCATCCTCTCAAGGCAAAATATGAAATCACCTTCATACCTTCCCATCAATGCCTCATTGTTGTCTTTCACTTTATAATAAAATGCAGGATTCAAGAAACATCCTGCACCATACAAAGGACGAGCCATCTGATTATCCCAGCGAGAATCAATAATTTGTAGAATAGGCATGTAATCTGTTTCCTTCCTGCCAAAGTTTTCAATAATCATTTCCTTTGCAGTGTCAAAAGCCCTAGCAATGTATCCGATGGGCGGCTTCTCGTCAGCATCCACTAAACGCAGCACAGTAACTATGGGTTGCACAACTCTAAGATAATCTTCAATTTTTTCCCAAAAAGCATTCGCCATCACAGTTTCATAGACATATTTCCCATCCTGTGTCTTCGACCAAGAACTAGTGTTCCACACCTCAGAATATTTCAAGTAGGGGCTTTCGCAATTGGTGATAAGATGGAGGAACAAATCCTCTCCCAGCTTGGACAATAGCCTCCACTGCCACCTCAAAAGCTTCTCGTTGTGCAACATTAAAAGGGATGCCACCTGTATAGAATAGCTCAGCTATGGCATCATATGCCACCTGTGTAGCATCCTTTTTTAAAGCAAACTCAATTGTAGTTTGTTGTGCTTCACCACGAGCCCTCGCTGCCCTCCTTTGTGCCACAACCTCCCATGGGCTAGCAGAACTAAACGAGTCCATAGGACCCTTGCCGTGTGGGTCCTTCCATACAGGTGGCCTATTTGCAGAACATGAACCAGAATCAGATTTAACGTTTTTACCTGTTGTAGCCGTAGGATGTGAGTCATCCAAGATGACTACATGTTCACCATGATCACCATCATCTGCTGCATCTGGAATGTTTGAATCAGCTCCACTATATCTGTAATCAACGACTATCTTCCTTTTCTTGTTACGATTTTTGAAGTCAGCAATCTCTTTCTTAATCTCCACAGTGGCTTTTGGACACATAGATACATCTCGATAACCATCAATCAAGTGTTCTTTCTGCCTTTTGATTCCACCATTAGTAATGTGGCCGCACAATGCACATTGCACCTTATTCTTGTCTAGTGTATTCGGCCAAAAAGAGTACTTCCAACCAGGATCCTTCGACGCCGCTTTCAAGCATGGATCATTCATCTTGTCGGTGAAGCGGGGATCAATTTCTCTAGGCCTTTGCACAATAGATGGGGTTGGTGTAGTAGTGGGATTAGGAATGGCATCCCCATCCAAGGATTCCATTGAAGTCATTCTACAACGGGAGAGCAAGAGAACGCACAGAGGCCGCTGGAGGAGGAGGGAGGCCACTGGAGGAGGTAGGGAAGTCGTCGGAGGAGGAGGGAGGCCGTTGGAGGAGGAGGGAGGCCGTTGGAGGAGGAGGGAGGCCGTTGGAGGAGGTAGGGAGGTCGCTGGAGGAGGAAGGAGGCCGCTGGAGGAAGAGGGCGTCCGTTGGAGGAGGTAGGGATTCGGGAGGACGTCGGAGGAGGATGGAGGTCGTCGGAGGAGGAGGGAGCCCGCTGGAGGAGGTAGGGAGGCGGCTGCGGTGGAGACAGGGACGGGTCGAACGGGTTTCTCTGCTAAACAGTGTTATGAGGGTCGGGTCGAATTGGGTGTGGTAATACAGGGTCGAACGGGTATATCGCATTTCCAAAATGCGACATATATATCGCAATTTGAAATGCGTTATGTATATCGCAATTTCTAAATGCGTTATGTATATCGCATTTTCAAAATGCGATATATGTGTAAGTACGCATAAAAAAAAGTCGCCTAGGCGGCGCCCAGGCGCGCCTTGACGCCCAGGCGACCCAAGGCGTGCGCCATTTTTAATGAAAGCAAGGCGTGCTTTCTAGGCGCACGGCTTGGGGCGTCTGGGCGCCTAGGCGGCTGCCTAGGCGCGCCTAGGCGCGCGCCTTAACAACATTGGATGCAGGTGATGGATTCCCAGTCTGTTGTGTCTGCTCTGCAACCCAAGCTGAAGCAGGAAACCCATGCTTAAATAGCATGTTTCCTCTGAGTGGCCAGACCTGTGACAGTATGTACATTGCTGAAGGGATCGACCATCCCCTCCTCTGCCCCGGCTGGGGCTTCCCCTACCACGATATGGTGTAGGGCTTCCTCTGCCACGTGATACTGCCGTAGCTGAAGATGTCTGAGACTGTAAAGTGCTACCAGAGGATATAGATAGTCTACTCAATCTGTGATATGCCTCCTCCATCAGAGGTATAGTAGCACCAGTAATGATCTGGGCACGAGCTACGTCATACTCAGGATCAAGGGCTGCTAGAAAGACTCCAGTCATCACAAAGTCTCTGTATGCCTTGAGCTGCTCTGGTGTAGCAGTTAAGGGAATGTACCCATGTAACTTCTCAAACATACCCCTCAAAGAAGTATAGAGGGTATGAAGGGGGCGACCATTCTGCTTCGATGTGAATATATCGTGCTGGAGCTGTAGTATCTTCGACCCATTCTTCGTCGTAGAGTATGTAGCAGCAAGCATTTCCCACATAGCCTTTGCAGTGGGCTGACTCATGATATCATTAGCTATCTCCATGGATACAATCCCGGATATCCAAACCCTTGCATACGCATCATCCGCCTCCCATGAGGCATTTGTCCCAGTCTTGTCACGTGGCTCCTCTGTCGTGAGGATGTGCTTCTTGCCATTACATTGCATCAAACTCATGAACTGCATGGTCCATAGTTCATAATTGGTTCCATCCATTTGACGATGGGTGCTGGACCTTTGAAGGCACCCGGGGATTGGACTTCTGCTTTGTTGTCGGCCATGATGGCAACTATCTCCAAGATCGGGTCAGCAACAAGAAATACCTGCATCTACAACGACATACATGAAGATGGTTATGGGTGTAGACTCATACCACAACCTCTTCTATTCTTCTGGAGATTCCTTTGGGTAACTAGGGTGTTTTAGATATTCACGTCACACCCTAGGTGCCCAAAAAACACGGTATCAATTCTCTATTGGCGACGCACGAACAGGGACCACAAGACCCTTACACGCAGCTATAGGAGCCCGCTCGGGTGTACGACGTCGTGCGTGATGGTGCGCAGGCGGAGGCGCCACAGGACCGGTGATGCGCAAGCGAGGTCGAGAGGCGATGCGCAGGTGTACGGTGCAGGCGCACGCGAGGACCGGCGACGATGCACGGTGCAACGCAAGTGCGCGCGAATACTAACATCGATGCGCAGGTGGCGATGCCCAGCGACACAGGTGAGCATGATCAACATCTATGCTCACCTATTGCAGATATCTTCACTAAGGCCTTACTCAGAGGACCTTTTCAGAAGTGCTCGTCCAAGCTGAGCATGATCGACATCTATGCTCCATCTTGAGGGAGAGTGTAGAGATATATTTACGTTACGTTATTTTTCGTACTGTTTCTTAATTCCCTTTATTTATGAAGGTCTTATGTAATTTACCCATAGGCTACTCTCCTATATAAGAGAGCCTATGTTTCGTGGAATAAACATCTTTGGTTTTTCCCAACAAGCAAAACTCACCTGTTGCTTGCGGAGCGCGAGCTAGGATTTTCCCTGGTGCTGGCGACATGTATCAAATGTCAACGATGTCTTGTAGTGAGCAAGGATGTTGAGCACCTCTTCTTTCTTTGCCCGATTGCAAAGGAGGTGTGGGCGGCATCACATGTGGAGCTGGAGTCAAAAGTTGATTGGGTTGGCTTTTGGGACTCGATGGATAATTTGGGAAGCACGAACCATTATACTAAAGTGTGGGTGACGACTATTCTTTGGTCCATATGGCGTGCATGGATCATGAATATTTTCCATGGAGAGAGAATATATATGGAAAATTATAAGGGATATTTACACCCATACCCTGAGTAGTTTCGTAATTACCCCAATAACCCTCGATAATCACGAATTACATCCAGGACCTTGAGAAGTGTTCCGTTTTACATCCATAACCCTCCGTTAGTTTTGATCATTAACTCAACCGGTGTAGTGAGTTAATCTAACCAATCCTAGACTTAACGGCTGAAGTTAATCAAAAATAAAAAAAACCACCCCTACCTCCTTATTCTTCCTCCGGCGCGTCCCCCTCTCCCTTCTTCCTCCCCCGCCCCATCCCCGCCGACCACCTCCGTCCCAACCCCCCGTCCTCCCCCTGCGGCACCCGACTGCCTGCAAGAGGCCCCTCCATGCCCCAGCTGCCGACCTGCATGAGCCCCCGCCTTGCCATCGACTTGCAGGAGACCACCCCACCCCCCCCCCCCCCCCCCCCCCCCCCCCCCCCGCGCGCCCCCCGCCGGCTTGCAGGAGAGTCCCCCCCTCGCACCACAACCCCCCGAGGACCCCCCTTCACGCGATCTGTGCAGGAGCCATACCCCCCCTCCCTCCTCCCTTCACGCCACAACCCCCTCGACCTGTGCAGGAGCCCCCCGCCTCGCCCGTGCAGGAGCCCCCCCGCCACAGTCGTCCGACAGGAGCCCCCGACGAGGAGGAAGGGTGGTCGAAGTAAGAGGAAGAAAAGGAGTGATATACTTGGTAAATAAGATGAACTTAAAGGTGGATTACATAACGGTACATAACGGATTTCGTTGTAACTAACAGAGAAATGGATGGAATGTACTCCTTAGGGTTATCTATGTAATTAAGAAACTACTGAGGGTTATGCTATGCAAGAGTTAAGAATGACTTGAGGTCCTGTATGTAATTCGTGATTATCGAGGATTCCTGGGGTAATCACGAAACTACTCAGAGTTATGGGTGTAAATATCCAAATTATAAAGCATGCGAAAAATTTAAAGACTTTTTTGTCGGTGTAACTCCTTTTTTGATACTTACTGAATATATAAAACTTACGGGTGGGCGTCTGCACGATGACACACCCTCTTTTTCCTAAAAAAAAGATAGCCCACAACACTAAGGACTTTCCTCTTGGCTGGGTTATCTCGTTGACGGTGCTTGGAGCACCTCAGCTTGTCATTTGATCTTGCACATGTGTGATAGCATGCTCCACTGGTGACTACGTGTTGAGATGGAGGTCTTGAGGTAGTCAGATGATCTTGACAGTTGGAAGTATATCTGAATGCCAGTAATGTCATAGTCATAATGTATGGAATCGATATCATGTATTCTACATGGGATGGACCATTCTGGGCTTGGGATCGTGATATCCTCGATCATATTATCCCTTGTCATGCTTCTAAAAGGAATCTCACTTGTTTGTGCACTCATAAACTGATCTGACAGCCTTCTAGATCATGCGGTTTGTAATGCTTTTTCATTAAGGTGGCTCAGGGCATACAAGTTTCTGGGAATTTAAGCTGAGTATTGCATTAACTATGATGAAATATAAGGCATGGATCGAGTTTAATAGGTGTTTATCTGTAAAACAGTCCATAAGTGTATATGTAGGAAAAACCGTTTTAATATTTTGCTTTATCTAGCTGCATTAGTTTTCTTGAAAAGATCTAGCTGCATTAGTGTACTGGTACAATAACAACATTTTGACCCAGCAACACTTTTTGGATTATCTGTACCATTGAAAGTTTAATGTAGAGTTCTTAGCATCATATACATGTAGAAAATGCTGTTGGATGCCACTGAAATTTATATGTCATCAGGTTCATGGTCCTGGTGCTGATATAGATACATTATGTGTTGGTCCCAGACATGCCACAAGGGAGGTATTTAGCTTAAATCGTTGTTCTTAAGTTAGAATGCTTTTACGTATTACATGATTATTGTTTGATGGCAGGAAGACTTTTTTGTAGAACTTCGTAATACTTTAGAGCAAATGCCTGAAGTATCAGAAGTGCACCCCGTTCCTGATGCTCATGTTCCTGTTATGAAATTCAAATTTAACGGTGTATCTATTGATCTTTTGTATGCAAAGCTAGCCCTTTGGGTTATACCTGAGGTAATTTCTTTCCCGATATCAACAGTTTCTTGCTGCCATTTTCCATAATCTATATTTTGAAAATATGACATTCTTGATTACTCTTCATATGAATAGCTTGTTGAGAAATATGGAAGAGTTGAGTTAATTGAGTAGTTGGATCTCTCCAAGATCTAATTACACTCTTGTTGTGTTTTAATCTTACATCTTATATTGATGTGGGATGTTGGTGTGTTGTAGTGACTATATAAAGTGCTCCTCATCTCTAATATTATTTGAGAAGTCTATTACGAAGATCTAACTTTTGAGGGTTAGACTCCCATGGATCGTCTTGAACCACATACATTATGTTTGTTCTGCTCCCCGTGCATCTTTCTGAATTCTTCATGGTATTAGAGCCGATAAGTTCCAAGGGTTTTCTTGCTCACGAGGTTTGATTTTATTCAGTTAGTTATACTGAGGTTCCTTGATGTTCATGCATTAGTCTAAGCTTGTAAAAGTCACCGACTAAACCAACTAGTTGCCCTTATTTAATGGATCAAGGGGTGTTTGATCTGAATAAGACAAGCGATTTAAACAATGATTTGTGATTCTTTTTTTTTTTTTGATTTTTTAACTAAAACTAAGATGCTTAATATTTAGTTGGGATTCAATTGTTACTTTTATTACATTATGGTAGTTTCGAGACTGTCTACATCTATAAATATATGTAAACAGTATATGTATAAGGAATGTTTTTTTATTTAAATTGTTAATTTTTTGAATAAGTTTGATCAAATGCTCGACTGTCAATTAATATTTAAGTAGTGACCATTCTGACTGATATCTACTATTGACTTTTGCGACCTTGCATCAATGAAATGTTGAGGTAGTAGTAAATGTGTGTCGCCATGCTACCTGGGCGATGAAAGGCAACAACTAGGAAAAAGGCACACAAAGAAGATACCACAAAGGCATTTTTTTAATCATCGATGTAAGGAATTGACCGTGAGACCCAACATACGAGGGCTTATGCTTCTCGAATCCAACCAGAAGAAGGAAAAAGCCATAATAGTGGCGATCATTCCTCTTGAAGCAACCTTGCCACCTATCACCAGAGTCCAGACCATCAATCGATTATTAAAGAGCACCTGATTGAGGGTACAAATGAGGAGAGGCAACAAAAGCGATACATCGATGAGGAATCCCATGTGGGTGTGCATTTCTATGAGGAGGCACTGCCTCTTCTAGACCACTCGAGAGGTATAAAAAATGCCGAAAAATACACGGGAAAACTTGTGAGCGGTGAAGAAGAAACCAAGAGAGGAATTGGGTTGTTGCGAGGCTTTGAGCCAAGGCCTTAAATGTCGGATTTCAGTTTCGTTTCGGTGAGCATGGAAAGATAAATTCGGTGGAATTTAGGTGGAATTTCGGTGAAATGACCGGAAATCGAGAAAATTACTTGAAATTCATCTTTTCTAAAATTAGGATTTATATTATTCTTTAACTCAATAAATGAGATTAAAAGATACTTTTTTTTGTTAATAGTAAGATATTAACATGATATGTTACATTGAATTTCCATCCAACTGTTCCAACAATAAAAAAGGTAGTATGCTGATCAGAACTAGAATCAAATTGGAACCAAAATTTGAAGCCATTAGTTTCACCTCTTGAACATGAAGAGAATTGTGACACGTGCAATAATAAAAGGAAAAAACATAGACCGAGAAAGAGCACCTCTTCAATAAGAATGATGTGACACATATGATAGCCACTAATAAAACACACATATATACATATATATCAAAATAATTTGGATTTAGATCTAAAATTTAGAAACTAACTAAAGAAACTTCTTTAAACAATATAAAGCACTCTAACAATTCAACACATCGGCGAATAAATAAGCCAAATCTCATCAATATATGCAAATTTCTATGAAGCGAAGGGAAGATTCCAATATTTTTGTTGTTTCGCTGAAACAACATGCAATTTCAATGAAATTTCATTTATATTTCGTTAAAATCATGGAAAAAGAGATAAGGCAGCGTTTCGATTTCACTGATCTAGAGAAATGGAAATTTCAGAGAAATTCGGTGGAATTTCGTTGAAATTTGAGGCCATGCTTTGAGCTTGAATGCTATTTTTTGTTTTTTTTGTGTAATATGGGTTCAATTGTGGCATTACAGTTGGATTTTTTCTTAAATAATATGGATAACTGAAAATAAAATAATATAACAAGAATAAAAGGGGGAGAATGCTTACGAAAAAGTCAGTCCAAAAAAGGAAGGGAGCTTCGAAATAATTGAAAAAAGAAGGAAAAAAAGAAAAGAAAGGATGTATAAGAAGATGCATTTTTATTTGATTTGACATCTCATATTGCTGTCATGTATGGAACTTGAATCTTGATTATCCTCATGTTTTCGACAAGTATGGGAGATAGGGGTTGTTAGAGAGTTTCACACTATGTTCTTCCAGTCCTTGAGAGAGAGAGTCTCAATGTCCTTGTGGAAAGGAGGAGACTCATGTCCATCCACGTGGTTGCGATTCAGGTTCCATAAATGACAAGATCATATCAGGGTGTGTTGGTTGGGCGTATAAAGCACTCCATACCTCTTGTATTCTTTGAGAATCAATTATAAAGATCCAACTCTTAGAGGGTTCTTCTGTGGAGTAGGGCGATCCTTCAAGATCCGTTATGAACCATGCATTTAGTATTTCTACTTGCTTGATTGATGGACATATTTCAAAAAATGTTGACAGCTAGATTAACGAGAACTTGTCTTCTATTTTGTCTTCTATTTATGTAGCATGAGGTAGGACTCTCACAAGAGCATGCAGAGAATAATGATTATTAAAGTGCACTAAATTTCTACTTGAAAAATCCCAAATAAGTAAGGAATTCTATTTCCTTTATATCAAAAACATTTTTGCTTATTCTTGTCATTCTTTGAAAATTCTCACAGAATATTACCTTGACATACCATATCCTTGTCATAGTTCACAAAGTTTCAGTTTTTTGCTTATCAGTTAAATAGACTAGATTAGAACATACACCTTTTTATGGAACTCAGGAGAGGAGTTTCGTCTGGTAATGCATTTCAAATTTGAATGCTCATGGCTTCTCAAACCTAGTTTTAGGTACATAGTAGGCGGAATAATTGCACTTGCCAGGGGACGTTGTCGAAGCATATGTAATACAAACTCAAGTAACTAAAGGACCATCTGAAGGCCTTTCAGAACAACATGAAGTGAGCAATTTCACCTCTAGACTCGAGGGTTCTTACTTGTGAGGAGTTTCAACACATGCTTTTACGACATGCCATAAAAGTGGAGGGAATTTGTAATGGACTAAATGCAAACATCCGGAGCTACTTTGATCGTATAGGGGATGCAAATACGTCTTTCTTTCACGTAGTTATGAGTA